>JAJEJO010004972.1:43367-152071 GCA_020662805.1 Glaucomys volans | reverse complement strand
ACTCAGCCTCCCAAGTCGCTTGGATTACAGGCGTGTGCCACCACGCGCAGCTTGTGCCACTGTCTTTGGACAACAGGTTTTTTCCACCTGTATTGTGCCCTGGGTGACCTGGCTTGGGGCCTACCCCTGGGCCTCATCCAGAGGTAAAAAGTCCTTTGTCCTTTCTTCTCCTTCCATTCTAGTTTGCCCTGGGTTCCCTGAACAGGTGGCCTCTCTCCCATAGCAAGGTCTCAGAATATGTGGTTGTCTAACTCACACTCATCCTCCAGATCTGGGTGGAAAATTTTCTCTGAACCCCCCTCCCCGCCGGCTGTCAGATCCCCAACAACACTGCACTTCTTTATTCCATTATTTATTTCCTTGAATTTATTTAGTTAATTATTTGAGCAAACACTTGTTCAATGTCCCCTTTCTCAACCAGAGGGTTTCATCTGGTTCTTCCGCCCTGGTGCCTCCTTTATTTGTGGAAAGAACCCAGTAGATATCCACTGACGGGGGCAGTCTGTGTGTTGGGGCACGAACGGGTGTAGACCTGGGAACTGGTCTAGTTTGCAAGGCAAGTTGCCCCTCGTTTAGGAGATCATCCTGCATTCCAGGATGACAAGGACACGAATCCTGTCCCAGAAGATCTGAGGTCTTGAAACAACCAAGAGTTCAGGAAGACTGTATCTCCTCTGGGGATTCACTTAAAAAACAAAGGCTGTGATTGCCCCCTGGGTATGGCACATGTTCCACAGTCTAACCCTCGAGCCATGTGACAGGAGGAAACTCCTTTGGACACACATTTATTAGCAGTCTTCCTCACCATGGATCACACATCAACTGCATTTATTCAACAACATTATAAGTCCCTTCTATGTGCCCAGTCTGGGCTAAGCACAGGGGATGTCCCCACATGGAAGCAAGTAGCCCAATTCCAAAGAGGAAGCAAAAGGAGGAAGTAGGCAATTTCAATATGGCGGGTGGCCAAGAAGCCACAGGAAGTAGAGAAGCCGGGTGATGAGGAATGAGAAAGAGCCAATTCCTGCTGACTCCGCCTGGCTCTCTGACCTTGAGAAAGGCACCTGCTGACTCTGAATCTCAGCCTCCTCCAGTGTAACAAGGAGGAAGTAAGGGGGCTGGGATTGTGGCTCAGTGGTAGAGCGCTTGCCTAGCATGTGTGAGGCACTGGGTTCGATTCTCAGCACCACATATAAATAAATAAATAAACAAATAAATAATAAAACAGAGGTCCATTGACACTTAAAAAAAAAAAAAACAAGGAGGAAGTAAGTGTGATCATCTTCTGGGGGCCTTGAGAAATACAATACAGTGGGTGAAGGACTGGTAAATGAGAAGGCTTCCCTGGGGGCCACTGTTGTCCAGCTGTTGTGGAAGGGGAACCAGGCAAGCAGAGATCAGGGAGGGCTTCTATGATGAGGTCACATTCAAATTGAGACCTGTAGGGTCAGGAGTTGGGGTGGAGGGCCAGGAACAGCACTCAGGCAGAGGGAAAAGCAAGAACGGAGATACAAGGGCAGAACATGCCTGGCATTTCAGAAAAATCAGACATGGTAGCCAAGATCAGAGGGGGCGTTGTGGCGGGAGATGAGGCAGGGCATGTCACGCCCGGGTTTGAAGATATTTGTGCTTTACAGTCAGAGCATGAAGAGTCACTAAATTCTCTAAATAATGAGGGAGTGATCTGATTAGTTATCTTTTTAAGACCTCTCCTGTGCCTTTGAGGCAACCAGATGAGAGGAGCAGGAAGCCCATAAAGCCCCAGGAAAAAGATATCAGTGGGTGGAAAGAGGGTGTTAACAGTGGGCAGGGAGACATGGGGACCAGCAGAAAGGCGTTTAGGAGCAGTATCTAGAGGGCTTGATGATGCATTAGAGATGGAGGGAGGGAGGGGAAGAAGGAAAAGACTCTCATTTACTGAACCTTTGCTGGGTCAGGTCTCATATCTTATCTCATTTAATTCTCTCAAAAGCCCAGCAGAGAGATATGGCGTCTGCATTCCGCTGGCTGTCCCTAACACTGCTTTCTCCCTGCAGATCGGCAAAGTCAGGCTCAGATCAGCAAAGTTTGCTCTGGGTTGTGCAGTGAACTGGGGGCCCAGCCAGTTTGCAATGCAGGACTTCAGAAGCCACAAGCCTTCATTTGTTTCTAAACCTATTTGCTCCTCCGGCTCACTTCTGGAATTTTACAAAGTACAGGATCCCAGGCCTCACCCCTCTGCATACTCTGGTTGACTAATTCTAAGCTGGACTTGGAGTCTGTATTTTACGAAAAATGGGGCTCGCCTGTAATTTCAGCCACTCAGGAGGATGAGGAAGGAGGATTCCAAGTTCAAATCCAACCTCAGCAACCTAGTGAGACCCTGTCTTAAAATAAAAATTAAAAAGGGCTGGGGATGTGGCTCAGTGTTGTAAAGTGTCCTGGGTTCAATTCCCAGTCCCCCCCCCCCAAAAAAAAGTGTTCTCAGATGATTCTGAAGAAAAAATTTTTAAAACATCTGGGTTCTGGCCGGGCGTGGTGGCGCACATCTGTAATCCAAGCAACTTGGGAGGCTGAGTCAGGAGGATTCTGAGTTCAAAGCCAGCCTCAGCAACTTAGCGAGGCCCTAAGCAACTCAGGGAGACCCTGTCTCTAAATAAAATACAAAATAGGGCTGGGGATGTGGCTCAGTGGCCGAGTGCCCCTGGGTTCAATCCCTGGTTCAAAAAAAAAAAAAAAAAAAAAAAATCTGGGCTCTTCCTTACAGCTCTCAGGAGCTTAGAGCCACAATTACCCAAAGAATACAGAAGAGTGAACATCTGTTCTTTCTTTTCCTTTTCTTTTTTTCTTTCTGTCTTTATGTTTTGCTACTGGGAACTGAAACCCAGGGGACTATATCACCTCACTCAGCTACCGGAGCCCCACCCTTTAAAAATTTTTTGAGACAGGGTCAAAGTTGTCCCAGCTGGCCTCCAAATTTCCATCCTCCTGCCTCAGCCTCCCTGGTGGCTGTGATTACAGGCCTGCAACATCACTCCCTGCTAACATCCGTACTTTTTGAGTGCATATCTTTTCCCTTTGAAAAAGGTCTCCCTACCTGATGGGCTGTCAATCACAGGAAAGGGGGCTGGAAACCAGGCTGATCAGCGGGGCCTCAGGGTGGACATGTGACTCCAGAAGACCAGTGAGAATCCTTTCTGAGGCTTTTGCCTTGGGAGGGAAGGAGAGGATTTCATTCTTGAGGAACCAATGTAAGCCTATAGCTTCTGGCAACCATCTTTGCCGCAGGTGGGAAGATGCTGTCTGAGATGAAGTTATAGAGAATCCCGCAGTCGTTTAAACCCCTGGATTGAGTCACCCCTGCTTTTTCAGTTACATGACTATTTCCTTCCTTCCTTTTGTTTTTGCTTTTGCCAAGTTGAGCTGAGTTTCTGTCCCTTGAAACCTAGACTCCATGATGGAGGCACTCAGAGAAACTCTTGTTGAGGCTTCTGCTGGCCAGGAATAAATTAGGTAGGCACCAAAGAGAGAAGAGATTTGGCAAGAGATTGAGTTCAGAGCAAAAAATTAAAGGGGTTAAAAAAAGAGTGACAGCTTCAGGATAGATACTTTTTGTTTTTATTTTTTGCCTTTCTGGAGATTGAACCCATGGCCTTGTGCCTGCTAGGGGTACTCCACCACTGAGCTGGATCCCCAGCCCTTTTCAAAAATTCTATTTTGAGATTCGGTTCTGCTTCAGCCTCTAGAGTAACTGGGATTAAAGGGATGCATGTCATGGGAGGCAGAATCTTAAATATACTGCAAATACATGCACTTATTAATTTGCATATGTTTTCTTTCACTTATTCAACAGAATTGTATATGTTCAACATCGTGCCTGGTCTTCAGGGCACAATGATGAAAGAAAAGATCCACACCTTGTCCTGGAGGGGTCTACCAGGGAGACAGAGAAGTACACAGGTGATTCTCCTACAGAGATCAAGATGTGTTGTGAGCAAGGTCCAGGAGAGTCTCTAATAGCTTGGGGCAAGACAGCAGCCTGGCCTGTGAGGTCACCACCTGCAAGGCCCCTTCCCTGGAGTGCCGAATGCATTCCTTCCACCTCCATGAGCCACATTCCACACAGCCCAGAGCCCCACAGGAGCCACGGAAGGAGGAGACAAGCTGCCCTGGAGATGCCCGCATCCGGCTATGTCAGATCTGGCTACATCTGTGTGTCTCTTGGGTCTTCGATTCTCCCTTTCTCAGTTCTGTCTCATTGTATGGAAACAAATGATCTTTTCTGCCTAATAATGTAAAATAAAATAAAATAGAATACAATAAAATAAAGTAAAATAAATAAAAATCTGCCCAGATGTGGTGGCACACACCTGTAACTCCAGCTTCTCAGGAGGCTGAAGCAGGAAGACAGCAGATTCAAGTCCAGCCCCAGCAATTTAGCAAGTCCTGTCTCTGTAAAAAATGAAGGGACAGCTCAGTGGTACATCACGCCTGGGTTCAGTCCCCAGTACAATCCATCAATAAATTAATAAAGTAAAAATCTACTTAAGCAAATCAGAACAAATTAAAATTCTTAATTCTTGCCTGCACTTGATGAATCCATCTCTTCCTTACCTGCTCAGCTAAGCTTCTTATCCACCCCCTGGCCACGCGGGTGCCAAGTCATCGGCTCTGGCTGAGCTTCTTGAAAGCTTGGTATGGCCACTCTGCTTCCACTTCCCCTCCTGCTTCCATTTATAGCCATCACATCACAATAGGACTCTTCACTCAACTACTCACCAAAGTGTTCCTGAGTCACTATTAGGTATCGGACTTTGATGTGGGCACTGAGGATCCACTGTTGAACATGACGATAAAGTTTTATTTCTCATGGAGTTGATTGTCATGAGAGCAAGGAGTGTTATCACAGGCAATGCTGGTCTCCCTGGAAGGGCTGGGACTGGTCAGAGAACAGTAGAAAGTGAGCCATGGAGAATGAACAGGAGCGGGTCCACTAAGGAACCCTGGTGTTGGTGGAGGGGCTGGCAGTGGTCGACACTTGCCTTGAGCAGAGGGGATTGGAGGATGGCTTTGAACTTAATCCAGAAAGCAATGGGAACCCTTGAAGGGTTTTGAGCATGATCACATCTGTAATCTGGAGAGTTGACTAAGGTTTTGGTGATGGAGGAGACAGAGGTTCTGAAGCTTCACCAAGCTTTTCAGGGTTTATTGAAGCACAGTTTCCATCTCTTGAGACTCTAATTTAGATTATGTGTCTGCATCTGTAATATACACAGGTGCTGCTGATGCCGGTGGCCTCAAAAGCACACTTTGGGGGCTCTGGGGGGAAGCATTGTAGGAGGGCAGGGTATTGGGTACACTGGGCAGCTGTTATAGGAGGTGGATTAGATGAGGGAATGAAAGAGGAGGGTCCTTGTTGTGTGGATAGAGGGAACAGATGGGACCCAGAAGGGCCTCCACCTTACCAAGCCCAGTGGAGCTTCCGGCTGTCTTACGGCCACCATGCCACCTTTGACACAGCTCTAGCAGAAGAGTTCCTCCCTGGGATGGTTCCACCCTCTCTAGCTTCTCTCTATCCTGCTGAGGGTATCTTCTCCTGTGGCTCCTGGACTCCATTCTAGATTCCCTTTTCTTTTTTCTTTCTTTCTTTTTTTTTCTTTGGTACTGGGGATTGAACCCAGGGGCACTCCACCACTGAGCCACATCCCCAGCCCTACTTTGTATTTTATTTAGACACAGGGTCTCACTGAGTTGCTTAGGGCCTTGCTAACTTGCTGAGGCTGGCTTTGAACTCACGATCCTCCTGCCTCAGCCTCCCAAGTGCTGGGATTACAGGCGTGCGCCACTGCGCGCCCAGTCTAGATTCCCTTTTCTCAGAGGGTGGGAGCACCAACTCCCAGTGCTTTAACTCACACCTGCTCCATCTCAAGTGCTCTGAAAGTGTTAGTGATGTAACTCAGAGTCTTGGTCTGGTGATGGAGCCTGGTGGTAGAACATTCACCTAGTGTGCATGAAGCCTTGGGTTCAACCCCTAGAGCCACAGAGGAAAAAATGAATCCAAATGCCTGTTTTCTTTGTTCTCCACTAGTCCATAAGTGCCTGGTTCAGAATCTTTTCTGTCTTTTTTTTTTTTTTGGAACCAGGGATTGAACTCAGGGACACTTGGCCACTGCCACCTCCCCAGCCCTATTTTGTATTTTTTATTTAGAGACAGGGTCTCACTGAATTGCTTAGGGCCTTGCTAAGTTGTTGAGGCTGGCTTTGAACTCGCAATCCTCCTGACTCAGCCTCCCAAGTCGCTTGGATTACAGGCGTGCGCCACCACACCCAGCTCTTTTCTGTCTTGTTTGTCTCAATATCTGTTCCTAATCTTAGGACAGTGTGAGCACACAGTAGGAGCTCAATACATATTTCTGAATAAGAGAAAGGAATAACTCCTGCTTTCACTATTTGCCAGTTTAGTGAATGCAGGAAAATTGCTTAACCTCTCAGTTTCAGGCTCCTCATTTGTAAAAGGAACATTAGAAATAGTATTTCCCATAATGGCACTATGGTGCATGCCTGTAATCTTGCGACTCGGGAGACTAAGGCCAGAAAATTCAAAGTTCAAAGCTAGCCTTAGGAACTTAGTGAGGCCCTCAGCCACTTAGTGAGAACTTGTCTCAAAATATAAATAAACAAATAAAAAAGGGTAGGGATGTGGTTCAGTGGTTAAGCATCCCTGGGTTCAATCTCTGGTACAAGAAAAAAAAGGCATATATATATATACATATATACATATATATATACGTATATACATATATACATATACATATACATATATATATATATATATATATATGGTTGAGGATGTAGCTCAGTGGTAAAGCATCCTTGGGTTAAAAGAAAGAAAAGAAAGAAAAAATAAAAACTTCCCTCGTAGGGGTTTTTTGGGGGTTGAAATAAGACAATGCACGTAAGCATTTAGCATATAGTAAACATTAACTACTATTATTTCTAGTACTTGTGTGACTTTGGGCCAGTTATTTAACTTGTCTAAACTTCGGGTATTGTCCCAATCAACTATTGTTCCCTAGCTGGGCTGCTGTGGGGGTCCAGGAGGGGGGTCAGGCAGAAAGTAGGTGTGTACTCAGGACTCTCCCCTCCCCCACCCACAGACCTGCCCTCCAGAGTTCCTCCCTTAATGGGGTGATGCGGAGACAATGGGAAGAAAGTGTTGGGGGTGATGGCCCAGCTCCCATGCATTGTTTAGAAACAGAGAGCATTCCTTTCAGCCTCAGAATATTTACATGCCATTAACACTTGTTCCCTCCACTCTTCTTCCTGGAGAGCTCAGGGTAGACTAATATTGAATGAGATAAAATTAAAAATGAAATCCAATCAGAGTTGTTTGAACCAGTTGGCACAAGCCAGCGTCCCTGGGTGTTTCCTTTAAATTTTCAGTTTTTCTAAGCTGCCACCAGGAGCCAGATCAGCACAGCACTACTGGTACAGCCTTGGTGGTCAGCGATAGGCTTTTTATTTGTATTTAATTAATTTATTTGCAGTGTGGAGGATGGAATCCAGGGTCTCGCATATGCTCTACGACTGAGCTACATTCTTGGCCCGAGTTTTATTTTTCAAAAAGGAGTAGTTTTTCTTTTCTTATGGTACCAGAATTGAACCCAGGGTGTTTAACCACTGAGCTGCATCTCTAGCCCTTTTTATTTTGAGACAGGGCCTCATTAGGTTGCTGAGGCTGTCTTTGAACTTGTGATCTTCCTACCCCAGGATCCTGAGTTGCTGGGATTGCAGGCATGCGCTACCATGCCTGGCCGGAAAAGGTTTTTGTATTGTGCGTGGTGAATTTGTAGATAGGATTTAGGGACATCCTCCAGCATTTTCCAGCCCAAAGAGTGTTGGGAGGAAGTGCTTTAGCATGTATGTGTGCTAAAAAATAATCGACTGAGCGAGTCACCGGTTGTAGTAAACAAACCACAGAAAACCCCTTAATCTGACATTTTTTTAAGTCCCCTTTCCCAAGTTTTGTGCCAGAGTCAGACTTTGTTTTAAAGATCAGCAGAACACTTTACTTACAAGTTCAAGCTGTGAGCCGTCTAAGTGTTACTCTGGGTTTGTGAAAACTTTGTTCATTTTAAAACTTGATTGATTGCTTTTATAATGTTGATCTCTTCCTCTTTATACATTCAGTCCCCAAACAAAACCATCCCAGGAATCGCCTAGGGGAGCCCTTATTTCCAGTGTCATGGGTAAAAAAGACAGTCAGTATTAGTTTATTTCTTCTCCTCCTCCTTCTTCTTCATCTTTATACCAGGGATTGAACTCAGGGTGTGTGGGAGGCTGCTTATCCACTGAGCCATATTCCCAGCCCCCCCTTCCCTATTATATTCTATTAAGAGACAGGGTCTCACTGATTTGCTCAGGGCCTCACTAAGTTGCTGAGGCTGGCTTTGAACTTGCCATCAGCCTGACCCAGCCTCCAGAACCACTGGGATCACAGACATGTGCCACCTCACCTGGCTTGTTTATTCCTCCTTGTATTTTCCTGACCAAACTGCAAGCTCCTTCCCTCCATCCCAAATCTGATCGCTGTGATCATTATCTGCAAAGTAGATTGCACAATGGCATAGACTCCTGGGGCTCTCTGGATTGGCTTGGAGGGCCAATAAGTGTTGTGGTCAAGATGTGCCTGACTTTCTGGAAAGAAGTTGGCAACCGTCCTGTTTTCAGACCATTCCCTGGCTGAGAATGGGAAAGCGGAGTGGTGGCCTCATGGGTGTTTGGAATTGTTCCCATCCGTTCCCACAGCCAAGTTCTGCATCCTTAAGTTGTTTCCTGATCATTTGGAATGGGGAGTTGTTTTCCTAACGAGGCGCACTCTCCTATTCCTTGGGCTTGCCTGGACTTAGTGATTCAACCCAACACCTTCCCAGTTCCCAGGTGAGTCACCCCAGGACTGCACTCCAGCCCTGGGCCACAAAGGGGCAAATAGAGAACCAGAGAACCGTTTAAGAGCGCCCCCGCTTTTTTAACACTTTGAACTCTTCAACGTCTGTGGATGGTATTTTCCTTTGAATTTAGGATACAGGGTGTGACAGTTTGAAGCTGAGGGTGGGACTGACTACCCAGAAGAAAGATCAAGAACAAGACATTAAGGACTTGAACAGTTTATTCTAGGGGTCAAAGACAGTAATTATTTATTGATTTACGGGTGGTGGTGGTGGATTAAAATTCCAAAGATAGTACGGGGAACTGAAGACCTTCTCTGAGTCTGAGACAATGACGTAATTCCAAATGGAACAGCAAAGGGACTTCATTCTCCTCTGTAGTTACCGCTCTAGTTTCTGGTTTGGGCCGTGGGTTTTCAGAAGCTTATAATTAATAAGACATCCATTCAGAAGTGCCTTCTCATGGACTAATGATGAGCATGTGTCATGAGTGTGTGAAAGCGGTTGGAAGGAAGGAGAGTTTGCAGTTTCTAAAATAATGACTCACATGACAGAGGCTAAGTATATTTTATTTTATGATCAGAACAGTAGCGTTTCCAAACTGGCTTCCTCCCAGGAGCAAGCAGTGAAACTGATGTAACAAATGCCTAAGGTAGGGGTGAGCAAGCTGCAGGCTTTTGCATGTAAAAGGAGAAATTAAACAAAAACAAAAACAAACAAACAAAAAAGCAAAGGAAGATAAACAAACAAGGGAACTGCTGTTTTGACGGAGTGTTAATATTGAAATGTAACTAGGGGATCCACCGGACTACACATCCCCTTCTCAAAGAGAGGCTGGGTTCATGGTGACAGGCCTGTTCAGACTCCATCTAGGGCAGGTCTAAGACATGGTCTGGGTTTCAATCCCTGGAGCACATGGTTGAGTCCTGTGCCTGTTTCCCACTCTGAAAGATGGAAGAAACCCAATCCATCCTTGGTGGGGTTGCTGTGGAGTTCCTAGCACATAGTTTAGTACTGACATTACTGAGTCAGTCTACCAGGCCCCCAAACAGCAGCACTCTTGAGCGAGGACTTCAGATGTTTAAGATGAGCAAAGGCATGGTAAGTGATAGGCCAAGTGGTTAACAGACAGGGGACCTGGATTCTACTTTTTGCTATCTGTGAGGTCACAGATAAGTTACATAACCCTCCAGGCTTCTGTATTTCCTTGTTTGTAAAGTGGTGTTAATACTAACATTCCTTCCAGGGCTCCTGAGGCTTGGCTAGCCCATGTGAGAAAGGGCTGGCACTTGGGAGCAGTCCAGAAAGTGCAAAAGGTCCTCCTACCCTTCTGTGACCAGGGAAATAAATGGCTAGTTAACCAAACTGAAGGGAGTTCCCTCATCTTCCTCCCAACCCCCAGTCCTCCCTCTTTGTGTACTTAACTGTTATCTTGAACCTCTTGCTTCTCCTTTCCCTACCTCTAACTTTCTCACCTGCCTTTTGCTCTATTCCTTAACTATCCATTCTGGATTTTACCAACCATCCCCAGGAAGCGCCTTTTAACACCCCAGAACTCCCCCCCCCCCCCCAACTTAAAAGACCTTAAGGCTCCCAGCCCCATTTTAACCAAGAAAAACCCTTGCTTTTCTTAAAATAACCTTTCTCATCTTTGTAAGCCTGCCTCTTTTTAGGGGGGAGGAGGTGCTGGGGATTTAACTCAGGGCCACTTTACCATTGAGCTGCTCCCATTCTTTTTATATTTTGAGACAGGTCTTGCTAGAGTTGCTGATCAAACATGGGATCCTCCTGCCTCAGCCTCCAAATTGCTGGTAAGCCTGCCCTTGTAGGGTAAAATTCTGTTAATTCGTAATTGATGAAAATAAGTGGGGGTCGGTGGAAGAGAGGAATAAAAGAAACAAAACACAACTTAAAGATTTGGCACAACTTATATATTTGCCAGTTATTTTATTTTTTCTAAAAACAATAGAAAAAAAATCAACTTTAAAAAGGAAAATGTACTTAAATAAAAAAAAATTATGGTTTTTAATATGTGGCTTGAAATCTTGTGTAACTGCTATAAACGTTTTATTAAAGTTATTTACATTTGATATCGTATTTACACAGGGGTAAACTTTAAGATTTTTTTTTTTTAAAAACAATTCTTAAATACAAATCTGCGCAAAGAAAAAACAAAACAAAACAAAACAAACAAAAGATGGCAAGCATAAAAAAAGTTCTTTTATGCCCAAAGTCCTGTTTGAGGCAGTTTATGGCTAAACCTTTCAGTCCTAAGATCCAGCCAAGGTTGTGAGGTTGCACTTTGAACATGCATTTGAAGTAAGTTCATATTTCCTAGTCAGGGATCGCTGCAGTCCAGTCAGAAGGAACCTTTCCCCTTGCTTTCCCTTAGTAAGGGGCGAGAATTCAGGAGATGCCAGTTCCTCTGTCCGACAGGTCACCCTACGCACAAGAGTTCCGTAGCTGTTCAAGTTTCTGTTTCAACTGTTCCCGCCGCTTCCTCAACAAGTCCTTTTCTGAAATGAGCTTTTGCTCTTCTGCTTGGACGGACAGGATGTAAGCCGTGGCTTTTTTAAGGATGATTACCTTGGGGGCCTTTTCGTTGTTTTCCAACTCTGGGATCTGGTCGCGCAGGGCAAAAAAGCTCCGTTTCAGCTCGTTCCTCCTCTGGCGTTCCAAGACGTTGTGTGTCCGCCTCTTGTCGTTCTCCTCCGTGTCCGAGGACCTGGGGCTGGCACATTTGCGGTTGTTGCTGATCTGTTTCAGGACCCTGCCACTGTCCAACCTCGCCCTCTTGGCAGCAGGACAATCTTTCCTAGTGGAGGGGGGTGCTGCGTAATTGTGCTGATGTGTGGACACATGGCACCTCTTCAGGACCAGTGGGCTGTGAGGGGGTTTGCTGTGGCTTCCTGCCGGGGGGGACACTGAATCTGACCTTCGGGCAGGGGGCTGTCTCTTTTCCACAGAGACGACATCAATTTCTTCCTCATCCTCTTGTTCTTCCTCTTTAAGAAAGAAAGGAAATAGATTATCACCGGGTTAGCAATGCTTCCTTGAACCAATCAATGACAAAGATTAAATTAGTGTTATATAAATACAAAGCATTTATAGATTAGAAAGGACTCTTATCTCCTAGCTATCTCTTCACTTCTTCTCAGAAAGGCGGTTTCAAAGGGAGGACAGCTGGGGTTACGGCAGAGGCAAGAAAATTACAATTCACCAGGATGTGGCACCAGTGCCAATTCTTACCTAAGACTTAATGAGGCTTCGGGCACACCCAACTCAACTGCATTCCCAAGCACCTCCTATTTTTAGGGGACTTTACTAAGAACCCTTCAGGTGTTGAGAATCATAGCTGCAAATCTCTTGGTAAGAATTTAGCAACTCCCTATTTTACTGGAAGTGCAAAAAGAAAAACAAAATCTTTTAGCTTTGCCAAAAGTCCCGGGAGTGGGGAAAGGAAAAAAAGAAGTCCAATTTTGGCAAGGATTTGCTTTCAAGTGCTCAAACAAGCTGGAAAAAGGCCAGCTCCTTAGCCCATCTACTCTTAGGGTACTTTCACTGGCTCCTTTGGCAGGCAGGAGGCTGTCCTGCCTCCTTCACTGCCTCTCTGCAGTTTTGTAGATGCCTAGCCTATTAAATTCCAACCATTTCTCAGAAGTTAAGGGAAGAGGGAGGCGATTCATTCACCCTCCTGGAGATCAACTCTCTCTTATCCTCATTCACACCCCCCTTAGGGCAATTAAAAAGCTTAAGAGTGGTAAGAGGGAGTGGATTGAGTTGCAAGATAAGCCAGAAGATTTAAAAACCCAAATGAAATTCCTGAGGGGTGGGAGGGAAGGGCCAAGGGGGTTGGCAACCAGGGCGGTCTAGGGGGATGGGATGGGTAGGATAGGAGGGAAACTCAAGCCCAGGCACACAGAGATCTGAGGTGGGATCCACCCTCTCTCCTTCCCAAAGTAAGAAAAGATTAAGGCAGGGTCGATTCAGTGCCTAGTTTAGACAGCTGCCAATGAGACCAGGAAAAGATACCCGGTCACACCCTGGCTCCCTTATAACTGGCCTGGAGGGCTCCAGCTTACCGGAGTCGCTGCTGGTGGTGGGCGGTGTCTCCTCGTGGAGCACTAGGGGCTCGGGGCTGGCCCGCGGGGAGGACTCGGTGGAGGAGAGCAGAGAGTCTGAGGATGGAGAGAAGGCGGTGGAGTCGGGCGAGGCGCAGGGCTTGGGCGAGCTGCTGTCGTTGAGCGGGTAGGGGAAGACCACCGAAGGGTCGATGCACTCGGACGCGGCGGCGCTCAGGTCCTGCAGGTACAGGCTGGAGGAGGAGCAGACGCTGTGCCCGCGGGCGGGGCTGGGGCTGCCGCTGTCTTTGCGCGCAGCCTGGTAGGAGGCCAGCTTCTCCGAGACGAGCTTGGCAGCGGCCGAGAAGCCGCTCCACATACAGTCCTGGATGATGATGTTCTTGATGAAGGTCTCGTCGTCCGGGTCGCAGATGAAGCTCTGGTTCACCATGTCTCCACCCAACAGCTCGGTCACCATCTCCAGCTGGTCGGCGGTGGAGAAGCTGCCGCCGCCACCATCGTCGTCTCCGGGGGGAGAGAAAGACGAGACCGTAACATACGGGGGCGAGCAGAGCCCGGAGCGACGGCTCGGGGACAGGGGTGGGGTGGGCAGCAGCTCGAATTTCTTCCAGATATCCTCGCTGGGCGCCGGCGGCTGCAGCTCGCTCTGCTGCTGCTGCTGGTAGAAGTTCTCCTCTTCGTCGCAATAGAAATACGGCTGCACCGAGTCGTAGTCGAGGTCATAGTTCCTGTTGGCGAAGCTGACGTTGAGGGGCATTGTCGCGGCAGCCTGTTGAAGGGGGCACACAAAGGGGGCAGTCTTGAGTCGAGGGGTTGGTGTTGGTGCTGAGACTCGGCGCACCACTCCCCTTCCAGAGCGCTATCCCCAGAAGGGACCAAAGGGGATCAGGAGACCTCCAACTATCTCCACGCGCACTCGGCGACCCAGCAGGATAGGGCCCTCCGAGTCGTCGCCGCATTGGAGTCGGGAGGGCGAAGCCGGAGAGTCGGCCCCGCAGCCGCCCAGGAATCGAAATCGGCCTTGGCCTCCTTTAAGAGGCGGCAGGAGGTGGCGTTGGGGAATGCAATCTGCCAAAAGCGAAGGCGCAAAGTTTTGCGCCACCTGAAGGAGAAGGCGAGAGGCGCCGTGGCTGGAGCGGCCCCCTCCTTCGCCCGACCCCTCCGCGCCGCCCGCTCGGCCCCACTCGCGCCTCGCCGCGCTCCTACCCCCGCCGGCGCCGCCGCCCTCTCCGCCGCCTCCAACCCGCCCCCAGCGCGCCCCCCTTCCTTCCTCCGCCGGCTTTCTTTTCTCTCGCCGGCTGGGGTAGAGAGCTCAGCCTCGGGCTTCAACATTTCCCCACCCCCTCGTAAATAAGAGGGGGTGTTAAATACTAACAGGGGCACCTCCCTTCAACACTCAGTAAGGCGACGCAACTGCGCCAGAGACCCCGCAGCGATTCCGCGCCCCGAGCGGGGCGAATTACCCCACCCCAACGAGGGTAGCAGCTGTTCTTGGATCAGCCCAGAGCCCGGCTCCTCGTCGTCCCTTCGCATCTCAGGGACGCGGGGACACCCGCGGACGGCGGCGGGGGAGTCAAGGCTGACTGCGCAGATTCGCCCTGGTGCCCCCCACCCCCAATCAACGAACTGGGCACATCCCTCGCCCAAACACCCCTTTCTCCCCCCGAGCCTCCTCAACACCGAGTCCTAACACCTCTGAAGACCAGGTATTTGATCAGGTTTTAAATTTCACCCTTATTACTATATGTTTTTTAAAAGCCAAACGCCCAACTTCTTAAAAAGAGCGGGGGCGAGTTGGAATCGCCGTGGGGATCCACGGGCAGTCCCAACGCACCGCAGTGTCTGCTTCGGCTGTCACAAATGCGGTAAGCCGAAATTTAAATGTCCTCTCCGAAACAAGGAAAAGTCAGAGGTTGCGGAGCTATCTCTCTAACGCAATGTGACACATACTCCAGAGAACTCAGGATGTAAAGGCTTTTCGGCTATCGCGAAGAGGGGCACCCTCTCCAAAGGGGAAAAAAAAAAAAAAAAAAAAAAAAAACGACAAAAAAAAGACCAACCCCCAAACAGCAATTAATGCAATAAAACAGGAATAGAAAAACCAACCGGCTGGGGTCAGCGTCAACATGCAAAAATCTCTAAAGCATAGTTTCAAAATGCATCCCCATTTTTCCTTTCCCTTTCCCTGCTCATCTTGACAAGTCACTTTACCCCGTCCTCATCAACCCACACCCCACCCTGACTTACCCCAACTACTCCGAGAAAAGTGTCAATAGCACAGGAATGGGAGAGAAGACACCCAGACTTGGGCATTCGTACTCATCGCAGCCCCAAAGCCGTGGAGAAAATAAATTCAAAGACAAATATATCGGGTGCTTACCGGGTTTTCCACTACCCGAAGGAAATCCAGCCTTTAAACGGCAGCGAAGAGTGCCTTTCAGAGGAGCGGGTCCTGGCTAAAGGCGGGGAAAAGTGTCCCCAAATAGGCAATATAGCCTCCCCGCTTGGGAGAGTCGCGTCCTCGCTCGGGTGTTGTAAGTTCCAGTGCAAAGTGTCCGCGGCAATGGCAAAGTTTCGCGGTTGCGGACCCCTTGCGGGGGTCAGCGGGAGGACTGGGATGGGGGCGGCTGGTCGGAAGGCGAAGCCCTCTTTCACTCCGGGTTTCCCTTCCCAGGACGCCCGGAGCGCGGCTCTGCTCACTCGGTTCTTCCACCCTGGCGGGTCCGCCCGCTCACTCCCTCTGTCTCTCGCTGGAATTACTACAGCGAGTCAGATAAAGCCCCGAAAAAACGGCCTTTATACTGCTGCTACGCACGATCCCTCCCCCTCGGTTCTTTTTCCCGCCAAGCCTCTAAGAAGCCCTGCCCTTCTCCAAGCAGGAGGGGAGCCAGGAGGCGGCCGCCGGGGCGCGGCGATGTTGGCGGCCGCGAGAAGCGCAGCTCAGGGGTCCTCGGTCGCGCCGACCCTCGTATTATAAAGGGCTGGTGGGCGGGGATTCGGCAGCAGAGAATCTTTTTTTTTTTTCCTCCCCCGCCCTCCGCTTTGGGAACCCGGGAGTGGCTGTGCTGAGCGAGGGAAGGGGGAGGAGACTCAGCCCCTCAGCCAGGCACTCCAGCTATCGGATGTAAACAGTATAAGGGCGCAGCATGAATTAACTGCGTGCGCCTACCATTTTCTTTTGCTCCTGTTTAAATCCTTTTCTTTTCTCTGCTCCTCCTCTGGCGCAGCGCTCTGACAAACTGCATTCTTGTCCTGCGTGTTCCGATCATCGCAGGTGGAACAGCTGCCCTCGACACTGAGAATACACCATGTACCCACGACCGCGCCACGCACGTCCTGGGCGGCCGGGCGCCTCCCTAAGGCCGTGGAAAGAGCAGCACTTTTTTTGAAAATAAGTGTCAAGAAGACAGGAGGGCAGAAGGAATATTTATGAGCGCGCATTTAGGTAGGGATAAATGACTGAGGAGGTAGGGAGGAAAATAATGCCTGGAATTATTAAAATAACTCTGCAACGCATTGCCACGTATACTTGGAGTGTCTTATGAATAATACCTATTACATTTCTTGGGGTTGTGTGAGTGTAATTCGTTATTCATTATGTACGCACAGCTAACTGGATTGAGCACTTCCCACCCAGAATGAATCCCCCAGTTTGCTGCCAAAGCAGCAGATATCGCTTGCTTTGCCCAACCAGCTCAGACTTCCACCCGGGTGGGTGTGAGAAGCGGCTATTCCCGCAAGATGCACTAATCGCTGAGATCTTCCTGCGTGTTCGCGAACTGGAGTAGAGGAGGAGCGCAGTTGGGGGGCGCCCACCGGGGGTGTGGGGTGGGGATCCTCCCTCGTCAGCTTTCTGCCAGTCTACACCCGGATCCCACCCCCGCGCCTATCGTACGGAGTTCCCAATTCCGCAGCCAGGTTTCAGAGGAGACAAACCCTCCTTGCGTCCGGTGGCGCGGGTTTGCTTGAGATTTCGTTTGGGGGAAATCAAAGGCGCTAGACAGGAGAATATGGGAGAGAGAGGGGGGGACCCGAACCTCCCCACCGGACTTCCCAGAAGGGGGGTGGGGAGGCGGGGGAGGGTTTGTGGACCCGGCCTGGGGAGTCAGCAGAGACTTTGGTGAAGAAAACCGTTAACTCTTTCCTCTCCGACAAACTGGACGTTTGATTCCTGGGGGTGTCCTCTTTCCCTTTTATTACCGGAATCTTAATCGTGTGCAAAACCCCATCGATCCTATCAAATGAGAGGAAAGGAGTTTATTTTTATGCCTTTTTTGGGGGATCTTGAGCTAATTAAAATTGGATGCATTTCAGGTATTTATTTCTTGGTTCGAAATTTTTTTTTCTGAATATCTTACTGAAAGTGCATTATATATTTGCACATATGTATACACATTCTATGCATTCGTCGACCCAGTTTATTGCCTAGCCCGAAACATGATTTATTTGCTCCCTAAATGGTTTTTATTTAAAATATTGTACATATTCCCTCGGGATTTGATATTTTGCATTCTTCCCTGGCATCAAAAACAAAGGCAATCCTCTCACCCAAAGATATTTTTAGCAAACTTTTCCCACTCCTTACAAAAGAAAAAAAAATATTGGAGAGAAGGGCGACTGTATAGGGCGCATCCTGTTCACGGTATTATTACCCGTTGAGTATGCAGCTCAGCATTCAATTGTTAAATGAGTAGTAACTTCCTCCAACTCAAGCTCACTGCACGGTTCGGCTTTAAGGGTTGCAAATTACTCCAGCCTCCAAGCCTTTGCCGCAAATGCGGGGGGCGACCAATCCCAGGGCTCGGTTTTGCTGCAAAGCGTCTTTCCCCTGCCCCCTTCCCCGCTGCACCCGCCTAGGGCTTTGCGAAAGTAAAGTAAGTGTGCCCTCTACTGGCCTCAGAAATCGCCGTGTCCGGAAGCCAACGAGGACGGAGAGCGGAGGGCGGAGGTCGGGTGGGGGCAGGGCGTCCGGAGCGCCAGTTTCCAGCCACTGCTTTTATGATTCTTTCAGGTCGGCAGCAGGAAGGCCGAAGGAAGAGCAATTAACTGGAGGACAAAGTGATTCAAAGGCGGCTACTGGACCGCATAAGAGGTGGTGAAAATGAACCCATCACTGGTTTTTGACACTATTACCCCCTAGGGAACGTGTGTGGGGGGGTAATTTCACGGAAAGCACAGGAAAAAATTTCCAACAAAACCCGAAAGCACCAAAAAAACTTTAACCTCACTTCTTAGAAACCTGTTGTCTTCAAACCACCAGTTTTGAAAGCAAGACAGTGGAAATCATTGGGCGAGGGGAAGCAGAGAAGGTTTTGCCTATTATTATTTTTAATGAAAAAAATTGGATCGGTATATAATAGCCAGATGTTTTGAACGTGAGGAGGGACATTTGAGATGTCACAGCAAAAAAGAAAAAGTGTAAAGGACCTTTTCATAAAAATTTAAAATTTTTCTGGCAGGGCACAGTGGTGAACACCTGTAATCCTGGCTGCTTAGGAGACTGAGGCAGGAGGATCACAAGTTCAAAGCCTGCCTCAGTAAATGTCTTATACAAAAAAATAAAAAGAGCTGGGGGTGTAGCTCAGTGGTAGAACGCTCTGGGTTCTGTCAAGCAGGTGTGGTTTAAACCAACAAAGATGGGAAAAATGTGAAGGGAATTTACATGAGCAGTGGGTCCATGTGTATGAATGTTAAAAAGTAGGGTGCTTTTTTTTGAGGTGCATTTTGCTTTGTTGTCTGGATTGGGGATCCTATTGCTTCAGCCTCAGAGTTGCTGGAATTCCAGGCCCAAGATACTTGGCCAGGGTCAAGTAGATCTTATCTGTGCTAAAGATGCTTGACAGTGTGATCACCCTGCGGAAACCCACAGCAAAAACTAGAATAGTCGAATAGTCGCTGTTTGACCTCAGTTGGCCAGTTTTCGAAAGTCAGTAAAAATGGCAGATATTTTAAGGTCTGCCTCCCAAATTATGGCAGCCCACTGTGGGTGTGTGAACCCAGGCAGAGGTGTGGCCTGTGGGTTGGGGACTCAACCTCACTCTCCCCCAGGCTGTTCACATCAGCTGGGGTGTTACTTTCAAGTAGCAGCTTGGAGTTTTGTGCCTGCAAACAAGGTAGGTGTCATCCCCACTCACCCATCAGGAACAGAAAGCAGACCTTGGAGAGGTGAAAGGGCATCACTATCTTTCTTTTAGAACATTTTATGCCACATTTGACCTAGAGGAGACATTTCCTGGGTTGAGAAATGGCAGAGGAGATTCCAGTTAATAGTAACAACGGTGATGACCAAGAGATGTATGATCATTGTAAAAATAAATTGTCAAGTAGAAAAAGAAAGGGAAAAGAAAATTACAAGAGCTTTTAATCCTGGCTGCCCAGAGGTAGGTGTTGGGAGTTTATCTTTTAAGGAGAATCTTGCCTGGTGGAGTGGTGCCTGCCTGTGATCCCAGCAACTCAGGAGTCTGAGGCTGGAGGATCACAAGTTTGAGGTCAACCTCAGCAATTTAGCGAGACCCTGTTTCAAAATAAAAAAAAAAAAAGGTCTGGGGATGTGGCTCAGTGATAAAATGCTCCTGGGTTCAACCCCCAAAAAAGAAAAAAAAAAAAAAGAGAGGGAGGGTTGTGGGGAGGAGGAATCCTCCATCTTTTTGTGCTCAGTTTCTGTTTGGGAGAAAGCTGAAGGTGTTTCCTGGATGTTGTAACTTGATGGGTCTCTCTTTTTGGAGATGCTGCTGGAGTGGGTTAGGCTTCTAAGAAGAGTCAGGTCTCTAGAAGAGCTGTCTGTTACTCTTCACCTTGGTAGGCCTCCCAGTAGAGCCCCACAGGACCCAAAGGAATTTCGACCCAGGAGGTGACATTTCTTTCCTACAGGATGGTACAACTCAGAATCATTCATTCTCCCAATGATATGCTTGCACAGTAGGTGTTACACTGCTCTTTTTTTTTTTTTTTTTTTTGGCACTGGGGATTGAACCCAGGGGCACTCTACCACTGAGCCACATCCCCAGCCCTATTTTGTATTTTATATAGAGACAGAGTCTCACTGAGTTGCTTAGGGCCTCGCTAAGTTGCTGAGGCTGGTTTTGAACTCGAGATCCTCCTGCCTCAGCCTCCCAAGTGCTGGGACTACAGGTGTGCGCCACCGCGCCTGGCTACACTGCTCTTATACTTAGAAAATAAGAAGAAACCGTGGAAAGAATGAACATTTTGTTGTTGGTGGTGTGCTAGAATGGAACCCAGGGCTTTACACGCTCTACCACAGAGCTGTACGCTCAGCCAGAATGAGCAGTTTCATCAAACTTTCTCCTTTCTTTCCAGAGACAAAAAGGGGGATATTCAGAATGTGGGACTTATGTAAAATAACACTAGTTTCCCCTTTAACTTCTTTGAATCTCTCTTCCTTCAGCCTTCAGAAAGTTTCCTGCAGAGGTGATCTTCCACAGATAAGAACAGGTACCAACATGGAAAGAAGCTGGACTGGGGTGATCGTGAAGCTGGCTGCAACTTGGGGAGAGGCAGAAGACCCCCAGGATGGCTCGGCTGCTTCTTCAAAATCTCTTCCAGTCACATGAGGGCTGTCAAGGGAGGAGCAAGGGAAGAGGGTGACAGATGTGTGTAGCAGAAGGGTCATTTGAAAGAAGGGTGGTTAGATGAGAAACTAGCCAGGGAATGCTAGGTCTCACACGCATGAGAATGTCAGCCATGCCTCCCAGAGTAGCCTAGCAAGCTCTTCAGCAGACAAGAAAATAAAATAGCGTCCAACATCATTAATTCGTACAAATAACAGCAAAAAAGGCAGCGAAGAAGCCGGGAGTGGTGGCGCACGCCTGTAATCCAAGCGACTTGGGAGGCTGAGTCAGGAGGATCGAGAGTTCAAAGCCAGCCTCAGCAACTTAGTGAGGCCCTAAACAACTCAGTGAGACCCTGTCTCTAAATAAAATACAAAATAGGGCTGGGGATGTGGCTCAGTGGCCAAGTGTCCCTGAGTTCAATTCCTGGTTCCAAAAAAAAAAAAAAAAAAAAAAAAAAAAAAAAAAAAAAAGGCAGTGAAGAAAATCTTTGTGCCTTTTTAAAAATGCATGTTTTTGGTTACTGGTTTTCCCTCTCCTCCTTTCTTCTCGCCTACTACATAAATTGAAGAAATAGAGAAGAAAAAAATTAGTAGATATTTTTAACAAAAAACCCGAGAGCCAACATTTCCTGTGTTGCATTCAGTATATTGTGTCGCTTTCTTCCTCACTGGCTTCTAGACCCCAGATCCTGGCAGAGGGGTGTAGGCTGAACCCGATAAAGTCTACCCGCATGGCAGCTTGGCATCCTCCTTTTCTTTTTCAGTCTTCTGCTGTAATCTTGCTTTACTTTGTAGCTCCTAGAATAGACAAATGGTTCCTTTGTTTAACTTTGCTTCAAAGGCTTGGTTTATTGTTCTCCTAAGTGCCAAACCCAAGCCAATCTCAGAAGTTTCCACACTTTGGCTCACTGACCTGTCTTTGCTCTTGTCCTTTGGAGCAGCATCTGTCCCCAGGATGGACCCTTGCTGGGTTGGAGGTAGAGGTGACTGCAAGGCAGACACATGGGGGGAAATATTTGCTTTTAACCTCAACCTTCATTTGGAAGCAGCAGAATTGGAGCCCATGTAGGAATTCTAAACTGTGACTTCTGACAGTTTTCAAAGTCAGGCTTTCTGAGAAAAGCTCCCTTTACTTGTTCTTGTTTTTTTTTTTTTTTTTTTTTGGAACCGGGAATTGAACTCAGGGCCACTTAGCCACTGAACCACATCCCCAGCCCTATTTTGTATTTTACTTAGAGACAGGGTCTCACTGAGTTGCTTAGTGCCTGAGGCTGGCTTTGAACCCGAGATCCTCCTGCCTCAGCCTCCCGAGCCACTGGGATTACAGGCATGCACTACCACGCCTGGCTTCTTGTTTTTATTTTTATTTCTCCTTTATTATTTTGCAGTACTAGTGATGGAACCTGGGTCTTGTGCATAGAAGAGAAGCTGCCATGGTAGACCCCCAACCCCTTGCTGGTCAGGATTGTTGATTTTCTCCATGACTCCTTTTAAGCGAACTTCTTTATAGAAGTCCTCAAGGCGTCCAGTGGCCACCAATCGAAAAGCCAATGGCCTAGTTCCCATTTTCCTTTTTCAATCTGC
This sequence comes from Glaucomys volans, assembly GCA_020662805.1. NCBI lineage: Eukaryota > Metazoa > Chordata > Mammalia > Rodentia > Sciuridae > Glaucomys > Glaucomys volans. The sequence goes on along the minus strand of JAJEJO010004972.1, from coordinate 129,908 downwards.
TGCTTGCTGTCAGGCTTCTGAAAATGATCATTCTTCTGATTTTATAAATCAATGGTTCTCAATTATGATTACTTTTTAGGTTGTCACAGGGCTGGGGAGGGGACTTACTGCTGGCATTTATTGGGTAGAGATCAGGGATGCTACCAGTGTTCTCCAGCGCACTGGAAATCTCCCATAACGGAGACTTGCTGGGTCCCCAGTGGCAGCAGTGCTAAGGTTGAGCATCCCTAGGGCAATGGTGCTTGTTCCTGTGTACTTGGCTTGTTCTGCTGTTCCCGCTTTGGGCTCTCTTTCCCCCTTTACCCTCTCCAGGTAGCTGCTAAAATCATCTTGCAATAGATTCCTAGGAGGTCCCCATCTCCCCTGCTGCATTTACCCTGATGCACTGCCTAATTTCTTCTTTATTTACAATTCTTCAGTGGCCCCCAGTGGTCTGAAACAAAGCTCTACCTCATGAGCTAGGAATTCAAACCCTCCTGCATCTGGTGACACCTTATCTTCCCCTACTTCCCACCAACTCTGCACTTCAGAGAAACACGTCTATTTACAGTCACTCTGAAGGACATGCAAGTTCCCACCTCAGCACTTTTGCTCAGCCAGCTCCCATCCCCTGTTGCCTCCTCCTCTTCTTCCAGACCCAGCTACAGCTTGGTTTTCTCCATGGAGCCTGCCTTCCCTTCCTGCCCTTCTGCAGGATCAGTTTGCAGAATCATGGAAGTATGGAGCCTGAAGTTTGGGAAAGCAACTAATTAAACTGTTCTGAAACATAAATATTTGTTCTCAGGGTACAATCAAGGGGATTTCTGGCTAAAATGGATTAGCTGTGGCCTTTCTCAACTCTCCGAGAAGGGCTCCTTCTTGCCTTTTCCATGAAACTATAAATGTCACAAGCTGAGGAATCAAGTGCAGCCCATAGCAAATGCTCAGTCACTCCTTTTAGAGAGGATGAGGCATGCTCACACTCCACTGCTAGGATTCAGTAGATCAGTAGACTGCCTCAATCACTTTCCGTGTGCACGAGAAACAGTATGTGTGCAGAAGTTGCTAGATGGGCCTGCCTGGTGACCTGTTCTGTCATGACCACTTGCTAATAGAGCGAGGCCTCTGACCTCCCTGAATCTCAATTTTCTTCATCTGAAAGAATGGGAATATCACAATTACAGCATAATTATTGAAGGTAAGATAAAATTATATGAGATAGTGCATTCCACAAGGTACCTGGCATTTGGCATGCCCTTAGTAAGTGTTGACAGTTGTTACTACAGGTCCAAGATTTAGCAGAAAGTTATGCATTCAGCTATTTTAGGTTGAGTGCATTAGTATTTCATGATGTTCCGTAGTCAGTTGTATGAAATTTATGTCCTCTGTCATGTCATCAAGCACAAAAAATTGTGAACTAATACAAACTTACCATTGGACAGATGAGAAATTGAGACAGAATCACAGATTATCTAATATTTGGTGACTGTTTCTAACTCACCCCCTTCCTGTCTCCACTTACTTACTATCCCAAATGTCTTCCATTGTGTAGATGGCTCCATTCAGAAATGCCAACATTCTGGAAGCTCTGGAAAGCACAGTTAGGCATTGTTCCTAAAAATCAAGGCATTACGTTAGGATTTTCCTTCTTTAACTAAATCTGCAGTACTGGCTGGCCCCGAATGTGGTCCTGGAAGGCCAGGGACAGGGCAATGCCTTGTCTCCTGGCTGGACAAAACTTCTGGGATCTGGATCTATTTTCTTGTGCTGGGGGCGAACTGATCTGTACATTAGAAAGACTTTTCCTTCAAAGCATAGACCAACACTCAAGCTTAGAAACCTTGGCTTCTCACCCATGTTTCCCCCACTTCATTGAAGGTCAAGGTTTGTCAACTCAGATGCTTACAGAGGCTTTGCAGAGAGGATGTGAGCCAGGAGCACAACAGGGAATGGTGGGGAAAAGGCCAACTGGAAAGCATCTGGATGGATAGCTCATTGACATTCTCATCTGCCAAGAAAGTCCCCAAGTCACATGACCCCGAGGCGCCATTCGAAAAGTGGTGAACTAGGCTCCAAGACAGATGAAACTCAGGGATGAAGGTGGGAGGTTGCCCAGAAGGAAAGAACTGTATCCATTGACCTAAATGCAAGTGCGATGAAATGTAAACCAAACCACACTCAACACACCTTCAAGCAGCGCCCCCTGCAGGTCACTTTTCTCACTGCTTTAGAACCCTGTGCAGAGGAAATCCTACTGGAACCCAAGAAGGAAGGAAGGGATGGGGATGTGGGGATAGGAACTGGAGGAGGGAGGAGCTGACACTGTCAGTTTTCAAACAGAAAGTGATGCCCTGTTAGGGGATCATAAAATCTGCACATCCAACATTTTCACAAAATAGGCTAACAGAAAATATCAAAGTATATTGTAGATTAAGGGTTTTAAAAAAATCCTCTCTGTCTCTGTTTCTCCCTCTCATGCTCTCTCTCTCTCTCTCTGAACATGGTCAGGATTTGAAATTCACCTCTAACAGTGTTAGAAAGGCCCAGGACATTATCTTCTTAAATCTCCACTGTAATCCTGGGAGGTGTAGATTAATGTTCCATTTCCCAGATGGGTGAATAGAGGTGTGGCAGGGACCTTCTTGTATGGGAGCAATATCGTGGCACTGGGCCCCTGAATTCTTTTACTCCCACTGGGCTGAATCTGCTCTGTCTTAAGCCCAGGAGAGCCTGGGACCAGGTGCTTGCTAGTTCTGTGCTGCTGATCAGAGCAAGTCCTCTGGGAAAGCCAAAGGCAGCAAAATAGAAGCCTTTCCCTCAGACTCCTACCCTTTTTCCTGGCACATGATGCCAAGGGGTCAACAGCATCATGAGTGTCAAGACCGTGGATGTAACAGACACATTCTCGTCTCCCAAGGAGCTTGCTAAGGTGTGTGTTGTCTCTCTTCTAGAATATTTTATTTTATTTTAAAGACTATTTTATAAGAAGGTTAGCAATATTCGTGTGTGTCAAATAGACCTTTGTTTTGGGGATGAGGCAGAGGACAAGACTGTGGTGATTCACAGGGCAAAGAACACAGGTTGGCAATCTGATGAGCCTTGGTAGGTGTATGAATCCCTGTAAGCCTGAGTTCCGATTCTTCTCCTCTTCCTCTTTTTTTGCAGTAGTGGGGATTAAACTCACAGGTGTTCCACTGCCAAGCTATATTTCACACTTTTTTTGTTATTTTGAGGAAGGTTTTCTTTAAATTGCCCTAGCTGGCCTAAAGCTTGCAATCCTCCTGCCTCCACCTCCCCAGTTGCTAGACTTACAGGTAGGTGTGCAGCACCTTGCCCAGCCTAAGTTCCAATTCTGTCACTGTTCTTGAGTGGGTGTGGAGACTTGGAGAAACTACTAACATGAGCCTCAGTTTCTCCATCTACAGAAAATGGTAACAACCATCATTGCTTCTGAGGGTTGTCTTGAAGATCAAGCTAGGATACAAACCCTCAGAAATGGAAGCTGTTTGCTTGTCACTAGGATTACTAACATACTGTATTTCAGAGCTTCTTGTTCTTTATTGTTTTCCAATTGAGGTCTCATTACCTACTTCAGTCCTTACTCAAGGAGCTCATGTGATAATCCACGGTGGGTCCAAGCCCTGTGCCTTGGTGGGCATACCAGTAGCATCTATAAGTGGGGGTCTTGTGTCAATATTACAGCTGAGATTAGGTGACGGTCATCATTTTCTGCTTGCCTAATCACATGGTCATCGTACCCTGGCTCTGGTCTGCAAAGGCCTCTCTCTGCACCCCCCAGTCCAAATGCACTGGGACGCAGTGGATTGGGAAATCTTTGCCTGCTGCCCGTGGCTCACCTTGGAGTCCTTACCCTTGCTGTAGCTTTGCAGGGAGGGATGTGGGGGAGGGACTAGCTGTTGGAAACTGGCCAGGGGACTTCATGGGCCCAACAAAGAATTTTTTAAAGGGTTGATTTGGTAATAGGCAGAGGGGAATTCCATGGATAGATAATAATGTATGCAAGGAATGCCATCTGCTTCTTTGGCAAAGCTTTAGTGCATAATTGCAGGCACGGTTTCCTTCCATTCCTTGCCCTGTACCATTCAGCTCCTCAGGTCATTCTATTGACACCTCCTGAGCGGTGTGGGCTGGCGGGGAGGTGTGGGGTGCCTGGCGTGCATGTTGGCTGAAGAGGGTTTGCCATACAACTGGAATCATTAATTGGAAGGCATTGGAGGATTAAACACTAAATAAGAACATATCGATGCTCCGGCCACTATAGCCAAATGTGGTGCTGGAAATTAATAAAAACTGGCTTCACTGGATATATAAAATCATAAATTAAATTTGGTCTTTGAACAAAGAATCTGCTATCTAATCTCTAATTAGATCAAGAACCTGAAGCTGTATGGCCAGACCCCTTTGCGCACCATCCTCCCCTTGCTTTGGCACCTCTGAGGATGTTTTGGGACACTTTTTGTAGGGAGTCTTCCGTCTCTCGTTGCAGCTTTGATAGCTTCTGGTGGAGGTGGTGAGGTCTGGGAATCTGGGTTGGGGGTGTCGAGGTGGAGGTGGGTGGTGGGAAGGGCTGGGGGCTGTTGTGGGAATCATGCTACAGTAGCCTTCTGGCTTGAGCACCCCACCTTGCTTGCTTTACTCTGGCTCAGATCTCGGGTTTTGACCTTCGCAGTGTTTATAACATTTTAAAACAGGTGCTCACTTTGAAAAGTTGGTAATTTCACATTGGAAGTCTAATTCCTTTCTTAGGAATCCTGGGTCTCCATTTCCATGTGGATGGATATGAGAAGCACCCGATTATCTTACATTTGTCCTTTTTAATTTTTATTTATTGGTGCATTATAATTATGCATAATAGTGGGATTCGTTGTTAGGTATTCTTTTGTTGTGGTGGTGGCGGTCCTGGGAATTGAGTCCCAGGCCTCAGGCACGCAAGGCAAGTGCTCTGCCTCTGAGCTGCATCTCCAGCTTATTGTTACCTATTTGAACATAGGTACATAGTAGAGCAATATAATTTGGTCAGTTTCCTTTCCCAGAACCTCCCCTTTTCCTTCCTTCTTACCTTCCCCAGCCAACTGCCTTATATTTTCATTTATTTTTTTAATTTTTTTTTGCAGTGCTGGGGATTGAACTATATTTTTATTTTTAATTTTTAATTTTTTGGGGGTACCAGGGGCACTCCATCACTGAGCCACATCCCCAGCCCCTATTTTGTATTTTATTTAGAGACAGGGTCTCACTGAGTTGCTTAGGGCCTCACTAAGTTGCTGAGGCTGGCTTTGAACTCTCGATCCTCCTGCCTCAGCCTCCCAAGTGCTGGGATTACAGGCGTGGGTCATCGTGCATGGTTATATTTTTATTTTTAATTTTCAATTTTTAATTTGTTTTATTTTATTTTGTACTAGAATTGAACCCAGGACTGCTCTACCACTGAGCTGCATCCCCATCCGTTTTTATTTTTTATTTTGACACACGGTCTTGCTAAGTTGCTCAGCCTGATCTTGGTGATTCTCCTGCTTCAACCTCCCCAGTTTCTGGGAAGACAGGTGTGTTCCACTGTGCCTGGCTCTGACTGCCTTTTCAAGAGGTTGGGAACTTTTCAGTTTTCCCCAGTCTCCACCACTCCCTTATGCTACATCCATTTGGCTCATCAATGGTCCTACCTTTTGCTTGGTCCTCAAGCTTATGACCCTGATTTAGGCAATTTCTTGGTGCATTCATAATTCTGATTATAGAGGAAAATTTCATCTTCAGAAAGGAGATATTTAAGAAATATTTAATAACAATGATTCTAACGTTGCCATCTATATACTGTACACCTTTTTTTCCCATTATAGTAGATTTATAGAGATAAAATTCACATGCCATACAATTCACCCACTTAGAATATACAGTTTAATGGTTTTGGTATATTAGGGTTGTGCAACTGTTGCCACAATCGATTTTAAACTTTTTCGCCATTCTCCAAGGAAACCCTGGGCTTATTAGCACTCACTTCTCATTTCCTCTTAACATCTCTAGCCCTAGGCAAACATCAAGTACTCTCTGTCCCTATGGATTTGTTTGTTATTTTAACCATTCCATACAAATGGAGACCACGTGTGGCACTTTGTGGCTGACCTTTTGCATTTCAAGATTTATCCACACTGCAGCATGTATCAGTACTTCATTTTCTATTGTTGAATAATATTCCATTTCATGGATATATCACATTTTATTTATCCTCATGGATGGCCATTTGGGTTGTTTCTGCTTTATGACTATTAAGAATAGTGTAGCTACGAACATTGCTGTAACAATATTTGTATGAATTTATATTTTCTTTATGTATCTATCTGTCTGCCTTAGTGAGTCTGAAAACTAAGTCATCATCCACTTATCAGGGAAAACATTCGACCTTTGTTGTTTTTTTGGATTGGCTTATTTCACTTAGCATGATATTCTCCAATTCCATCCATTTATCTGCAAATGTCATAATACTATTCTTCTTTATGGCTGAATAATATTCCATTGTGTATATATACCACAGTTTCTTTATCCATCCATCTGTTGAAGGGCATCTAGGTTGGTTCCACACTCTAGCTATTGTGAATTGAGCAGCTATAAATATTGTTTTCCCTGATAAGTGAATGATGATATATAATTGGGTTGGTGGAGTGGGGAGTGAGAGAAGAATGGAGGAACTTTATGTATTTATTTTTTTGCATTTTTTTATTGGTTCTTTTTAATTACACATGACAGTAGAACCAATTTTGATATAACTATATAGCAGGGAATATATCTTTTTTTCACAATTTAGATTCACACGATTCATATAATCTTACATACATAGGATAATACTGTCTGTCTCAGTCTACTATCTTTCCTTCTCCCACCCCCTCCCATCCCATTTTCCTCTACACCATCCTTACTTCCTCCATTCTTTTCTTATCCCCCCCATAATCCCCCCCCCATTATGTATCATCATCCACTGATCAGAGAAAACATTTGGCCTTTGGTTATTTGGGCTTGGCTTATTTCATTTAGCATGATATTCTCCAACTCCACACATTTACCAGCAAATGCCATAGTTTTATTCTTCATTATGGCTGAGTAATATTCCATTGTGTATATATACCACAGTTTCTTTATCCAGAATGGAGGAACTTTAGATTACATAGAGGGAAATAAGAGGAAGGAGGGGCAGGTTTATGAAAAATAGTGGACTGAGACAGACATCATTACCCTATGTACATGTATGAGTACATGAATGGTATGAACCTACATCATGTACAACCATAGGAATGAAATGTTGTACCCCATTTGTGTACAGTGAATCAAAATGCAGTCTGTAAAAATAAAAAAAAAAGACAAATCAGAAAAATAAATAAATAAAAAGTAATTTTATTGAGGAGACATATTATAGACTAGAAGCAGATCTGCGATTTAGTTGTTCAGCTTTGTTCTTGTATTTGGTGGTCAGTGCTGGCTTCCTCTGTGCCTGTGCAAGTTACTTTTATAAGATGCATGTTAAAGTCTTTGGTTTTCTACCAAATGTATAAGAAGTTATAGCTCATAAATTTGTTAGACTGTTGAACTCGTAAGAAGAAAATGCAAATTCCTGGTTGAAAAATTCTATAATCAATTTCACTTGTGAAATAATCTTATAAAAATGTGTCATTCGTATGTATTAAAAGTTTCCAAGTCCATAAAAAAAATACTGAGCCATATGGTAGCTATTTTTAACCATTTGAGGGACTACTAAACTGCATTTCCCAAACAGCTGCACCATGTTTTCCTCCTGCAACAGTACGTGAGGGCCAGCACTTTCCCCTAACCCTCACCAGCACTTGTTGTTATCTGTCTTTCTTATTGTACTAGTGTCAGAGGGTGTGGAACATCATGTGCAGATTGGTCATTTACCAGCCCTGCTGTCAGCACTTAGGGACAGTAATTCTTTACTGCACACCAATTTTAGGAGGAAAATACTGAAACTCTCACCCTTCTCAATTAGGTCAGGCTCTGACTTCCAGCTTCCAGCTTTTCTCTTAGGGGATGACATTAGTTGTTGTTCTATACAAGGAAATTGTATTTCCTCATTTTAGATAGGACTGTAAATCTTCAAATAAGACTATTTTTTTAAGCAGTACTGGGAATCAAACTTGGAGTCTTGCTCATGCTAGGCAAGAGTTCTACCACTAAACTACCTACCCAGCCCTAAAGAAGACTTCCTGATGTACAGGTGCCCTTAATAGTGACTCAGGATTCCTTACATGCATTTTTCTTCGCTCAAAATCATATGCATGCCCTTTCCTCAGCTCATGTAGTCTTTCCTTGGCTAATTTTTGTTCATTTTCAAGATTCTTTGAGAGGCCTTCCTGGCCCTCCTGCCTACATCAGGACCCATTCTTTCTCCTAGTGCTCTGGACTTACTGTAGTAACATTCATTCATCAACATTTTTACATTTTGTCATTTTTTTTTTTTTTTTGGTACTGGGGATTGAACTCAGGGACACTCCACCACTGAGCCACATCCCCAGCCCTATTTTGTATTTTATTTAGAGACAGGGTCTCACTGACTTGCTTAGGGCCTTGCTAAGTTGCTGAGGCTGACTTTGAACTCACGATCCTCCTGCCTCAGCCTTCCAAGTGCTGGGATTACAGGCATGCGTCACCGCGCCCAGCGCTGATTTTGTCATTTTTTAAATGGAAATTTTTGTTTTATGCATTACTAATCTTGCTACACATGCACATTTATATTATCCTTTTTTCATTTGGAGGTTATGGTTTTTCAGAGCACAATTTTAAATACTTACAAAATATTCTGTTAAGTGATTATAAAATACTTTATTTAGTCATTTTCTTTTATTAAGAAAAAAATTGGAATTGTTTCATTTGTTTGCTATGGTAAATAACACTGATGTGAACATCTTTGTGAATAAACCTTTTTTCTATATTTAGAAATCTTTTCTTAGGGAAGAGTCCAGAAGAGGAATGATTGATTCAAAGACATTTGTAAGGCCCTCAATATATATTGCTGAAGTTAGAGAGGAAAGAAGATGTAGGGAATTAAGTAGTCCCAGGTATCTATGTAGGAGAAGTCTGGATTAACCAGACCCATATCAGCCCTGGACTTACTATCATCCTGCAAAAAGCTGTGCTTTAATCTGCATTTCTTTGATTAATAGTGGGGACAAATGTACTAATTACACAAACCATGGAAAAACATCTTGGTTGATATGCTGATTAAAAAGTAGATATGACATAATAGGTACATTTTCCTAAAGGAGACCAAGGAAGACTAAATAAGAGTATTTGTTGGTGAGGATAAGAGAATGAAATGGTCTGAATGGCCTCAATTGCTGAGAGTGGGTTTGCAGACAAGGCAGGAGGACCTATTACTGGACCATTACTCCGTAACTCATTTTTATGTCTTATCAGCATTAGAGGCCTGCCCCCTTCTAAATGACAGCCATACCTGGCAGTGTAATAAAACCTACTGCAGGTGGACAGTAAGAGCTGGAGACAACTCTGGGTGCAGGTCACACGGACCTAAGATGCTCAATGTGGTTTAGAGAAGCCTTGGTGAAAGCTGGGAACTTTGGGGTTTTCAAATACTTTATTTCAGTTTATTCCACCAGTGGAACATTTTTTTTCCTTTATAAAATCTTTTTTTTTTTTTTTTTTTTCGGCGGTGCTGGGGATTGAACCCACGGCCTTGTGCTTGCGAGGCAATCACTCTACCAACTGAGCTATATCCCCAGCCCCTCTTTATAAAATCTTAACAGAACCTGGGGCAGGGAGTGGAGGAGAGGAGCAGGAGAGCCATTTGGTCCACACTCTCATGCATAGGTCTTGAGATATTGGCCGTGGTCTTCAGATGAGATCATCAGTGCAATTCCAGAGCCATGCTGCCAGGATGGAGAGGTTTCCAGCCTTCGATTTTCCTCCAGGTATTCATTATTGAGGGTGCACAGCAGCCCACCAGAAAAATACCTTTCTTCTTCTTCTTCTTCTTCTTCTTCTTCTTCTTCTTCTTCTTCTTCTTCTTCTTCTTCTTCTTCTTCTTCTTCTTCTTCTCCTCTTCCTCCTTCTCCTCCTCCTCACCCTCCTCCGCCTCACCCTCCTCCTCCCTTCTTCTTCTTCTTCTTCCTTCTTCCTTCTTCTTTTTTTTCTTTTTTTGGTGCTGGGGGATTGAACCCCAAGCCTTGTGCTTGCAAGGCAAACACTCTACCAACTGAGCTATATGCTCAGCCCCTACCTTTCTTCTTTATATGTTGTGAAAGAGTTAATTACAGAATGGGGAGGTTAAAGAACATGCCTAGAATCAAACAGTTGGTATTTGGTGGAACAGGGATTCAAGTCCAAACAGTTTGGAGAGGTTGGGATGGAGATGTTGAAATCTGAGAGGGTGAGCCATGATTAAGTAGTTGTCACCGGGAACTGTGATCCATGGTGGTCCATCTGCTTTCCTCCTTCCTCTCCCTCCCTCCCATTCTCTCTCTCTCTGTCACTCTCCCTCCCTCTCTAGGCTAATTTCTTAAAATTTAGAATGGGATTGATTAATCTTGGCTTCCTGAAAGACATCAATTAAATCAACCATTTGAAGTAGGCAGAGGAGGCAAATGACGCAGAAGATCAGTAGAACCTTCCTTGGCCAGGTGAGGGTCAGAATGTGAAGAAAGATCAGCCGGACTTTCCTTTCAACAGCCCATTCACTTTATCATCCACACATCCCTAATTCCTGAATTGGGCAGTAGAGTCTTCCGAGCAGAGGCCATCAGGCTTCGATCCCGGTGCCCTGCTCTATAAATCAGACTTTTGGCCTTCTTCTTTCTTTTTCAAATGAGGATGAGAAGTCGGTGGTGCACATATCTATCTCAGCAACTTGGGAGGCTGGGGCAGGTGGATCTCAAGTTCAAGGCCAGCTTGTGCAACTTGGCCAGACCCTGTTTCAAAACAAAACAAAAATGGCTGGGGAAACAGCTCAATGTCAGCGTGCCCCTGGGTTTCATTTGCCAGAACGGTAAAGTGCCAACAGTAATGGAATCTGCCTTGTAGAATTCTCAAGAGGAGTAGGTCTGATAACACCTGTAATGTTTATAGTGCCTGGCACACAGTAAGTGCCCAATAAATGCTGATGGTTAATATTTAGTCGCTCTTTTCTTTCAGTGCATGTTTGCTTATCCCTATCTGTTCTCTACTATCAGTGGATAGGTCTTGGATGGCCAGTAAAGAGATAAGATAAAATTCTCAGGCCAAAGATTTTGGTTGCAAAGCTGCCTTGTCATGAAATGCGTTTATGGGTAAGAATTTTTGAGAGATGGAATGCATAACTTACCTGTGATGCATATAACTCAGGAGAAAGGGGGTGAACGCAGAATCCAGTGGGAAAACACAGTACGAAGGATCCCGAGTAAGGCCTTCTGACATGAATTATGAATCGTGTTCCTTTGAGTTGCCTGCAATAACCAAAGCAAACTACCATTGCTTTGCTACTTGAGATTAACATGCAGATCTCTGTCCTATAAAGCTTTTGGACCTTGACTCTGGGAAATTGGCTAAAGCTCAGCTGAATGAGTTGGAAAGAATTTGGGTCATAAAACAAGGTGCCTGAATTAGCAGATCACTTTTTGTGACTAGATCTTCTAAATATTACATCTGCAAACATAAGTTTTGTGATTCTGGAGTGACATTTTGTATCACTTTTCTGTGATTAAAAAAATAAAGAAGAAAAAGAAAAAGAGTTGAATGGAAGCCAAAGAGCCAATCAAAACCCCTTTAAGCTCCACACAAGGCATCCTATTAAGTAAATCTTTAAAAAAATATTGGATTTGGAACTAAAATCATTATTTAAACAGCTCTCATTGCTGCATGTGTTACATGCCAAATTCTGCTTCAAGAACTCAATGCTTATTATTTCATTTTAATCCTTTCTGCAGCTTGGGGTTTTGTGAACCTCCTCAGGCCTGTTTTACATTTCCTCATTTGACACTTTCTAGGTGTATATTTTTGGATACAAATTGATGTTTCCATACATGTATACATTGTATATTGATCGAACCTGGCTAGCATCACCTTATGAATTCATCACTCCTTTGGGGTGAGAACTTATGAAAACCTCTTGTCTAACCATCTTATGCCCATTTTATAGGTGAGTGAACTAAGGTTCAGAGAAGTCAAGATTTGCCTGCAGACACTCAAGTAAGAGTTGGAGTCAGTGTGGACAAGACAGGACCCTTATCTTCTGCACGATATACCAGGAGTCAAAGGTGGTCCCAGTGCCAGCATCCCTCCCATGCTGTGATGCCTTTGACCTGTGAACTTTGCCTCTCTTTTCCAAAGCAAGAGTGTGCTTCTATTGCTTCTCAGTGGCCTTTGGTGGAGTGCAATACTGGTCAGGAAAGCACTTTGGGTTTCTCCCGTTTCTGGCTGGCTCTGTGGACATGTCACTTTCACTCTCTGGGCTTCACTCTTTACGTCTGTTCGTGAAAGCTTTGGACCAGCTGCCTCGGCCTCCCTTCCAGCCCTGGAAGCACAAAATTTTACATCTCACACCCTCCCTGGCCTGCAAGGGCAACTTGGAGACATTGGCTGCAGGGGAGGGTAGAACGCTGTGAAAGCTTCCATTTGAGCTTTGGGGTTGAGTAATGTTGGTAATTTCAAAGCCTCATTATCTTAGTCCCTAATGTTTTGCTTCTGAACAACTGTTGTTCTTGGAGGAGGGGGTTAGGACCGCAATGCTGGAAATAGTTCCACTGGGGAGGGTGAAAGGCGTTTGGAGTTTTAAATTTAGAACCTCAGTGACCAAATGCTGCTCAGAGTTTGTTCCTGGGGCAACCAAAACCCCAGACTATACAGTGTTTAGCAACCTGTTCTTAAGTTATTAAGGGTCAGGGCAATAGGCTGTGGGTCCCAACATGGGCTTGGGGTCCAACAGCCTGGTTCTAATCCCTGTTCCCTCACTCCACAGCTTTGGAACTCCATAGCTCCCAAGCCTGGTTCTCCATGCATTTAGACTGGCCATTGAATGTCTCAAGAAGAAAGAGAGATGGAGCCCAGCGTCTAGTTAGCGATGTCCAATGCAGACTCTTCAGGGGATGCTGTGGTCCTTCAGAAGCCCAGGGGGACTGGAAGCTCCCCTCAGTTGGCCTCTCCAGCAGATCTGTGGCACCTAGTTCTAATCAATGCCCCACCTTCATCAACTTTCCCTGGCTCATGCTGAGACCCTTGTAGAATCCATTCACTTGTTCAACTTTTCACTGAGCACCTTCTGCAAGGCTGTCTTCTAGACCCTGGGCCACAGAGGTGAACTGAGCAGAATTCCTTCTCTCATCAAACCAGTCAGTAGAATATACTCAAAAAACCTGTAGTCAAATAGTTTAAAAAGTCATTAGTCTCCGCTGATAACTGCATCCATGTGCTAAAGGTATTGGATTGTAATTTCCCATGCATCTCAGTTAACTGATCACTATTCAGTGAATATACATTGCTCATGTACACAGACCAGGAATTAAATTGGACGTCTGTGGTGGAATCTCTCATGTTGCTCTTGGAGTCATGAAATTGTTGCTCATCTAACCTGTTCTATGGTTAAACTATGAATCAAGAGCAGAACTGGGACTCCCTCCTGGGTCCACCCATGTCTAGCCTGGGTTTCTCACTGCCTGCTACTGTCTTGACTGGTGAAAATGAATGGCTGACTAAACTCAAAGGCAAGAAAAAAGCAATTGTCTCTGGGTTGGATGGGAGACTGGGAGATATTCACCTAGAACCAGACTCTCCTTCAGGGTCCTCCTTGGAGTCAACTGGTCTCCCTGGAATGGAGACCTCCAAGAAATTAAACCACTATTCACCAAGCTTTCTCATTTAACCAATGACCAGACTGTCTATCTATTTGTTCTCCACAGTATTAGCTGACTGGATAGCTCCTCCTTTGGGAATCAAAAGGTCTTGTGCTGAAGGCTCAGTTTGTTTTAAACAGTGTACACTGGAATTCCTCTTTCTGAGGATGAACAGCCTTTGAAGGTGGGAAGGCCATTGAATTTCCTTCTCAGAATTTCTCAGGAATACCATCTCAAGATTCCCCACCATGATTCAGCTTTCAGATGCTGGGTTGTGGAAAGTATTTTTTTTTTTTTTTGGTACTGGGGATTGAACCCAGGGGCACTCCACCACTGAGCCACATCCCTAGCCCTATTTTGTATTTTATTTAGAGACAGGGTCTCACTGAATTGCTTATGGCCTCACTAAGTTGCTGAGGATGGCTTTGAACTTGCGATCCTCCTGCCTCAGCCTCCCAAGTGCTGGGATTACAGGTGTGCACCACCGCGCTCGGCTATTTATATGTTGTACTGAGTATTGAACCCAGGCCTCCCACATGCCAGACGAGTGCTCTATACCACTGAGCCACAACTCCAGCCCCTATGGAAAGTATTTTGCAGTTGCTTTAAGCCTGATAGTTGTGTAGAGGGATTCAGTAGTGTTTGATTTTTACAGAGATTCTAGAAGTTCAGCAGTGGTGCAAAGGAAAGCTGGAATATGTTGCACAGATCATAGTGCTCACCACAGATCCAGGGACTTCCCAGGTCTCCTAGCTTCCCTGGCAGGAAGACTGGGCCCAGTGATTGGTTCTGGCCAATGGACTATGAGTGGTGATGGTTTGTGTTACTTCCAAACCTAGGCTATTAAGAGTATTGTGCTTTCCTTGTTTTTTTTTTCTTTAGAATCACCATGAAATTGATCTATGGAGAGGATAGAATCACAGAATGGAAGAGCCTTAGATCTTGGTGTCACCAGAAAACACTGTACTAGAGAGTTGCTTGACCTGCAGTGGATATGGAGTGAATAAGAATCAAACTTTTTTTTTTATGTTAAACCACTAAGATTTCAGAGTTTATTTGTTACTGCAGCATAGCTTAGCCTATCCTGACTGTTAGAAGCCTGCATTTCTCTTCCACTTGACTACCTGGATGGTTTCTGGCTGAGATGTATTTAAACTAAGACAAGATATTGTCATTTTACGTACTTATTCACCTTTCACTTTCTGTCCTTTGAATATTGCCTTAAAATTCCTTTGTGCAAGGGGCCATAGCTCTGCTATTGATTCACTTGTTGTCCTTGGGCAAATTGCTTTTCATCTCTGAACCCCAGTTACTTCATTGGTCAAAAGCTGAAAAACGTCTGGGTTTATTGGGAGACTCTACTGCTCATTGCCTTTCTGTAACCTTAAGCAAGCTTAAACTCTGACTTCCTCATCTGCTTCCTTTCTCAAAGATGTCCAAAGGACTAAATAACAAAATATAAAGAAACTAGCCCTGTGCTTGGCCCACTGTAGACAATGTATTTTATTCCTTTCCTATCTTTCTAACCTATTGAGATCTCCTCCTTTCCTACCTTTCATTCTTCCCCTTTCCCAGTACAGCTTATCTCCTCCTTCTTAAGGAGATATAGACTCTTTATGTGGTTGGTTTGGTGTCACTGTTACATAAAGAGGAAACTTCCAAACACAAGCCTGTGCATTTGTCTCTGTGTGTGTGTGTGTGTGCGTTCACACTATCAATGCCCTAGGTATGGAAAGGTAACAGCTACTGGAAGTGGAGGACAAAGTTAAGTCCACACCTGAAGAGCACAGGGCAATCTCCTGATAAAGCCTGGAGGGTCTGATCATTTGCTCTGAAGAACTGAACAGTTGCCCTGATAAACGAACCGACTGAGGACAATTAAAATCTCTGTCACTTATCTGAAGCCCAATAAGAACAAGTTCAGAGAGTCTGAAGGTGAGAAGTCATCTCAGCTCCCAGAAACCCAGTAGCAGCAGCACGCCCGGAAAAGAGGACACTGTGTCAAGGCCTCCCCTCTGCTCCTGTCTCGGGGATCCAGAAGCTGGGCCTGGAAGAGACAAAGTTCTGGGCAGGAGTCCTCTTTGTAGCAGCCTGGAGGACAGGGAAGGGAAAGAATGACCCCAAACAGTCCCAGATAGCGACAAATTGGGTTGTGTGCAGACTCCTTCTTTCTTTCCTTTCTCACTACTTCTGCTTCAACTTTGTGGTTGTATTTGGAAAGATTGGTGCCCCGAAAGGAAAGGTGGAAAGAACCAATTGACTGTTCTCAAAACAAAGCAAAACTCAACAAAGGCTCTTTCTTCCTCAAGGACGATTCCCATGGAAAGTAAAAAGTGAGCCCACTGGGAATTACCTGACTGCAGAACAATGCCACTTTTATTAAACTCACCTGGTTTAAACATGGCTCCACTGAAATTGCCGAAGTCTTCAAAGAGGACGTGGTCTTCAGACTGGAGACCAGGTCAGAGAAATGTGAGGCTGAAAGGAACATTTTCTTCTAAGTGAATGAAAAATAAGAGAAGGGACCCGCTCTTCTCAAATTATGTTAATGCATGTGGTAAGACATGTGTTCAGATGGGCACTGGCCAGCCAAGGGCCTTGTCTGACAGATTTTTCTCCAGAGTTCCAGAGATGTCGCTTTGGCTCTGGGAATGGTTTAAGCCAACCTACTGATTTCTTTAAAGCACATTTGGATGTGTTTTGGGTTCTGCACAGTGTACGCTTAATACAACACATTGGATTGGGATGGGCACACTTGCCCACTTTTGCTCTGACAACCTGAGCTTCACATTTGGAAGAGTAAAGAATAAATAATTTTGGTCTCATGGAAAAAGGCTCTGGTCCTGTCTGAGTGAGAAGAGCAAGGGACTTGGGCTTTTTCCCCTAATTATAGTCAAGTGCGAGGAATCTATTGAAACTCGTTGCCCAGGTCTTTCACTGCATGTCTCAGGAGTCACTTGACACCATGCATCGCACAGGTACTGAAGGCTTAGCCCATGGATGGACTGGGGAAGACAGGGTTTGTGGACCCCTGTCCTGGGCTTAGCAGCCTGCAGGGTGCTTGCTTTTCCTCTGGGAATTCCTGCCATCCCTGATGTTCACCCTGACTGGTCTTGTGGTTAAGGGAGTATGATAGGGCTCAGTGGGGCTTTGACCTAGGTGAGTAGTCCATAGTATTTTTAAAACAAAAGTAGCAACTAGAATTTGAAGATGATTAACTCATCTTTAAAAAAATTCAAGCCCGTGTCTTGTTCACCATTTTTTCTTTTTTTTCCTGCATATTTTTTATTGGTGCATTATAGTTGTACACAATGGAGGATCTATTGTTGCATATTGGTACATGCACACAATGTAATAATATAATTTGGTCAAGATCATTCTTCAGTATTTCCCCTCCTCCTCCTGGTTCCTTTCCTGTACCTTATGACCTCCCTTTGATTTTCATGTGACACCCCCACCCACCCTTTCTTTTCCTTTTACCTCTCTAGCTTCCACCTCTGAGAGAAAACATACTCCCCTCAACTATGTGAATGTGTCTTGTTTTGCTTAACATAATATTCTCAAGTTCCATCCATTTTCCTGCAAAAGACATGATTTCATTATTCTTTGGGGTTGACTAAAACTCCACTGTGTATATACACCACATTTTCTTTATCCATTCATCCGTTGATGGATGGCTGCCTAGGCAGGTTCCATAGCTGGCCATTGTGCATTGGGCTGCTGTAAACATGAGTTTGCTTGAATTGCTGTAGAATGATGACTTTAATTCTGCTGGATAAATATCAAGGAGCGGTATAACTGGGTCCTATGGTGGTTTCATGCTGATTTCCATAATGGTTGTACTAATTTACAATCCCATCAAAAGTGTAAGTGTTCCTTTTTTTCCCCCACACCCTCTCCAGCATTTATTATTATCATCATTATTATTATTGGTGCTGGAGATTGAACACAGGGGCACTCAGCCACTGAGCCACATCCCCACCACTTCTTTGTATTTTATTTAGAGAAGGGTCTCACTGAGTTGGCTAAGTGCCTCACTTTTTGCTGAGACTGACTTTGAACCCATGATCCTCCTGTCTCAGCCTCTCAAGTTGCTGGATTCCAGGTGAGTGCCACTATGCCTGGCCTTTGTTTGTATTCTTGATGGCTGCTATTCTAACCAGAGTAAGATGAACTCTCTGTTGTTCATCATTTTTCTTCTGAACCAAGTACTATAGGGTTCAGTTGGTGACCATACCATTCCCTCAGACACACCATGTACCACAGAGGCTTACTTAGAGAGATCTCTTCAACATAAAAGAGGTGTCCACCTCAAGATGATTTGTTCTTCCCCATTGCCTCCAGATAAACACAAAAGCTATTCTTATTTTGAAAGAATTTTGACACTCATCCCCATGGGATATGGCCAGGACTAATAAACAACCCACATGGGGGTTGCAGACAAGTTCAGAGATATTTTGTAACCAGGATCTTCATACTCTAAGTTCTGAGGCTTCTTACAGGTTGGCGGGAAGCTAGGAGGATTCTATCCCACCTTGCTGGCACCTTAGAGGCTAGCTGATCTGGTGGGGGTGTTATTTGCACATCTCCAGAGGTCCAGGCTACATGACGCCCACTCATTTGTCTCCTGCCGTGTATGACACCTCGTGTAATACAACAGCATTTACTGTATTTCCCAACTTGGGCAGAAAATATGGACCCCTGTCTGGCAATGTGGCACAGAGATGAATGAGGCGTGCCTCATTTATAGCTCTCAAGATACTTGCAGCTTAAAAGGGAGAAAACGACACTTGTAGAGCTGATTGCAGAAAGAAATGGCAAGTGCAAAGAGGGTGCGTGGTGGCAGAGGGATTGGGGATAAACCCGAGCCTGGGTGGTTCTCACCTGGTTGTGACAGCGTGGTCACAAGTTGAGTGGCTACTGAAAGGATGTTGTGGGGCATGTTGGGGAATGCGTGTACGTCGGCATCTCTTGAGGAGAAGCCTAAAGCAGATGTCCATCAGCCTGGGGATCAGCAGACTCTGCTTTTCCTGATGAGTGGGGCGTTCCTGCCTCACGGGTGTTCATTCAGTGTGGATCAGTTTTCCTTTTTGATATTGGTTGAGAATCCAGAGCACCTGCCAGTAACTGCAGGGATGAGACTTGAGTCTCATTCCACCTTCTGCTGTCATTTCCTGTCTTTGTTTTTAATTTTTTCTCTCCTTGGTGCTTTTAATTTTTGTCATTTTTGCTCTATTTTTCATCTTCTTGAATATTTCTAGTATAAGGCAGAATATGTGTGTGTGTGTGTGTGTGTGTGTGTGTGTGCATGTTCCTCCCTGTCCCAAGAGGGGTCAAGCGACAACAGGGAGATGAATCAGATGGTGAATCAGGGTTTTTCAGGCAGAATAAACAGCATATACAAAGGCAAAAAAGTGTGAGGTGGACCTAAGCTCTGGCTTCATTTTATGGTCATGAGAGAAATTCGTATACTAACTAATTCATTTCCCCCCCTTGGCATTGTCTTCTTGTTCTACCAAGTGCATTCTGGAAGTTTCCAATGTCTCATTGAGCAAGCATGACTTATAGGAGGTAACATGAGGTGTTTTTATTCAACTCATCACTGTCCCATCCTCTTAACACCATCATGGGGACCTATTAAGCCCTAGGGTTCTATAAGAAAACTGGGACAGGTCCCCAAACTTTTCTAGTTCCTCTCATTTTATCAGGACACAGCATTTCAACGGAGAAATTAACCCGTCTGGTGCTATGTAATTTTAAGTGGACTGAGATTGAGCCTTTTGTCTCCCTACAGCTCAGGAGGGAAGCATGTGGTGGGGGAAAGGGTAGAGCTGGCTCCTTCTATCTGCTAGCCTGTTATCCCCTATGTCATGCCTGCAGGCTTCAGCACCCTCCAGGACTGGAGTTCAAGGAGGACATGGGCAGAAGAGTACTTACTCAGCTCTATGAAGTTAGGATTTAGCGCTGACCTGTGCACAAGGCTGCAGGGATGGCAGGGTGAAATTTCTGAGAGTAGGTCATAAAAGGTACTGTGGCTTTGGCTGCGATTCTTGGTTTGCCTGCTCTGGGGAAGCCAGCTGCCATGTTGTCAGGACACTCAAGTAGCACTGTGGAGATGACGTCATAGTGACATAGCCACAAGTCAGCAATTCACCAGTGTGCACGTGATCCTCTGTGGATCACACACACACACACACACACACACACACAGCACACAGAGCCCAGGTCAAACCTCTGACGAACTGCAGTCCTGGAGGAGGTTGGACTACAGTCCCATGGAGTACAAGCAAGAACTGTCCAGCCACACTGCTTTGGATCCCACAGGCACAGAAACAGGAGGAATTATAGAGTGCTGTTACTTTGTGTCACTGAGTTGAGATGTAATACTTTATGTAGCAAAGGACAAGCAATACCCAGTACTGGAAGCAAACTTTCCTTTGGGTGGGAAACAGCTCTTTTCAAAGAGTTTTCAAGTGTCCTATCTTTAGATTTTCAGACTTCCCATGGACCAGATGTGTGTGGTCATCTCTGGGGAGAACCTACTTGTAGGGGTCATGTTAGGTCCTGACCAATAGGGCTGCTTGAAGGGACCTGGAAGAGAAAAGCTGCCAGTCTCTGGGTGGCAGTGATCCCCTTCTTATTCCCTCAATTTTACCCTCAGAAATTGAAAAAATTGATGTAGATCTTTGCCACCTATTTTTTTCCTTTTTTTTTTTGCATCTTGTTTTAAAACTCATTTTAAAACATGCCTCAACTTTGCTTCCCACAGTTATGTTTTCTTTACCCAACTTCAAGTCAATGGGACCAGTGTCTTGGTTAGGACATTCCCCTCCTCTAACCTCAGTGATACCATCTCCATGAATTGGTTCTGAGAAAAATTCTGCAGTTCAGAACTCAGTTGATTGAGTGTAGCGACATCCTCACCACAGCCAGACTGGGTAGTCATGGCCTTGGAGAACCGAGGAGTCAAAAATAGTAGGAATATTCATTATAAAGCAGAAGTCTGGAAAGCTGCCACGTTCTGAGAAAAACCTTTTAGCCAAAGAATTCAAATCCCTGTTCTGATTTGCATGGGTAAGATTCCAAAAACAGTCTCTTCTTAGCAGAGGGAGGGAGAGGGAGAAGGAGAGGGAGGGAGAAAGAGAGATCCGCTTTTGTAGCTGACCTAATTCTGCTAATAAGGAATTTATTACTAAGGACTAGATAATTCATTTAGCATTTAATCACATACTTATTTCCACCCAAGAAAGACCTGGGGTTTGCTGCCATGTTTGGGAGCTACAGTACCAGTTATTGCTTTTCTCCAACAACTCATGCCCTGGTGTCACCTACATGACCTCCCTGTGCCTTGCTCTTTTCCTCTGAATGAGTCTGAGAATATCTGTTGACCACAGATAAAATATCAGAGGCCTTTGAAGCACTGTAAATGCTTTACCTGTCTGAGGTTTCACTATTATTTTGTCTTTTATATTTAGTCATTTTCTGGAAGAAGGGAGAAAAACAGCTTATATGACATTTTAAAAACATTAAAAAGTCAAATAAAAAACAAGCCAATGCCTGGTGACTGTTAAGTACGTTTCTGTTAATTGAATCATATTTCCCCTTGATTTGCATAAAAAATGATGATTGGTTTCCATGGGGGCAGGTGGCTTGCAATGAAGCAAAATCACACTCTGAAGTGTAGAAAATCTTGAACAATCATTACAAATACCAAAATAGGTCATGGGCCTTGGTGGAACCTGACAGCGAATATACTGTATGCTTTGAAAGAAGTGTCTGTGAAGGAAGAGGGGCCCTCAGGTGCCAGGGGCTCACCCACATCTGAGAGAGGCGGAACCCTGCCGTGCAGTACCGGAGGAAGATTTCTAAATAAAAGAAGTAATAAGATATGCATAAGACAGGGTTTAATTGGAGGGCAGAGCTACTGTGTGGATTCCAGGAAACAGTTTTATTCCAAGGAATTAATTAGGGCCATGTAGGACTTTGGGGACAGCTGAAAGAAGATGAGAGACACTACCCCCGCTATACCAGCCCAACAAAGAGGTTCTAACTCTCCAGCATGCCTGGGACTCTCCACCGATGATTCTCAGATCATCCAGGGCAAGCTGGTGGGTCTGAGGTTCCTCTGGGAAGGTGCCATGATCCCATAGCCCTGGCAGCGCCTGCCTCCCACACCTGTGTCCTGCTGCCTCTGTGTCTTCCCATCTTGCCTGAGTCTTCTCTTTGGCAGATTCACATTGGGAACCACTTGGAGAAAGGGGCGCTGGAGAGGGAGCCCTGAGCTGGAGAGCAGGCCTGTGCAGAAGATTTGGCAAAGGAGGAGAATGAAACCCATGAATGCAGGCTGTCTGAGGAGCTCTGTGCCCCGGCGCATGAGGCCTCACTGGGTTGTCTCAGCAGGGCCAGGAAGGAGAGAGCATCCACCTTCCAGCCTTTTCTTTCTAGCGATAAAAGTGAGACACAGAGAAGTTAAACAACTTGTCTAGGATCTTACAACTGGTATTTAGCCACTAGGATTTGAACTTGGGTCTATATAAAGGGCCCTTCTGGTATTTTAGGTATCTAAAATAGTGGTGCAAGCTTTAGGTTCATCAGAATCACCTGGAAAAACCACTGCAGTCCCAGAGTTCCTAAGTAGGCAGATCTGATGGGAGGGACCCGAGATTTCATTTCTAACAAGTTCCCAGGTGATGACGATGACGAAGCAGACAGGTCAAATATTGCACTTCCTGTATTAAAAAAAAATTTTAAAAAATATATGTATAATTTTTTTGGTACCAGGAATTGAACACCCAGGGGTGTCTAACTATTGAACAATATTGCCAACACTTTTTTTTGTTTTCTTTTTTGCAGTGCTGGGGATTGAACCCAGGGCCTTGTGCTTGCAAGGCTGGCACTCTACCAACTGAGCTACATCCCAGCCCCTTGCCAACACTTTTTATTTTTTACTTTGAGACCGTCTCACTAAGTTGCTTAGGGCCTTGCCCAGTTGCTGAGGCTGTCTTTGAACTTGGAATCCTCCTGCCTCAGCCTTCCAAGTCACTGGGATTATGAGTGTACTTGCACCTGGCTCAAGTACTGCCCTTTGAGAGTCCTAGACCAACTGGGCAACCCCAATCCTTACCTAAATCTACTGGTTTCCAGGGACAGTCAGATCCTATAAAACAGCATATTTGCCTTAAAAATTTTTACTATTTTCTCAAGGTACATAGCATCTGCCCATAATCCTAGCTACTCAGGAGGCTGAGGCAGAAGGATCACAAGTTCAAGGCCAGCCTGGGCAACTTAGTTAAATTCTGTTTCAAAATAAAGATAAAAAGAAGACTGGGGATGCAGTCTGTGTGGTAGAGCATCCCTGGGTTTAAACCCCAGTATGCATTTCTCTCTATTTCTCTCTCTCTCTCTCTCTCTCTCTCTCTCTCTCTCTCTCTCTCTCCCTCTCTGTGAGTGTGTGTGTGTGTTTTAGCTACATAGCCTTGGCAGGGGATTATACATTTGGATGAAAATGATGGGCTTATTTTTCAGAGTGTCACCTTATTTGGAAACCTAGGAGGGTACCAGTGCTATGCATAGTGTCCTGATTGAGTCAGAATACCAAATTAAACTTTTGAGTTGATGATTTATTTATTATTTCATTGGAAGTTTTTTTTTTTTTTTTAAATCAGCATTTGATAAGTAAGTGATCCAAATTTCACTTTGGCATTCATGGAAGCAACATTAGCCTTGATGAATTATTTGCTTATTCATTGAATATATAATTTAATTCTATAGAAATTGCATGGCAATTTGGCACACATTAATGAGTAGGTACTGTCTCATATCTTAACGAGCCTGTCAACCTTTTAAGGTAGGGGAAACATTTAGGAATCAATGGTAGGAGGAATCCTGTGCAGGAATTCATGTCCTTGACCAATCTTCATGGACCTTGTGAAGTATGGAAATGCAGATTTCAAACTCTCAGGTCAATCCCAGGTGATATCAGCTAAAACTTTTTGGAGAGAGTCAGAAAGACCAAAGTGTGAGCCCAGACCCTGTCTGCATCTATCTAGGTGGCTGAGCTCGCTCTCTCTGGGATTCTCACCTACCAAAGGGGGGGCTCTAAGATTTTATAGGATGGAGGAGAAGATTGAATGAAATAATGAGTAGATGTAAAGGTCCTGAAATATAATTGGTTCCCAGCCTATTATGACTGATATAATACTGTAAGGATACCATTTACCTCAGCAGCAATGCCCCTCTTTCTTTTCTCCCTCACTCCCTTGCACCCTCCTGCTACCCTTTCTTCCTCCCTTCCTCGTTCATTTTCTTCCTTTCCTTCTTCTATTTATTTACCTCTTTATTCTCAAGGATGCCACTTTGAGACTGCCAAATGGAGAGCTGCACAGGGAGGCCTGGGGTGGGATGTGGGGCTCCTGTGCCCTTTGTGGGTGCACTGATTTCCCAGCATGTCCATGAGTCCCCTAACCTGGAAACTTGGTGAATTTCTCTTCAGCATCTGAGATGACACATTTTCTGCCCCAGGGATCTGGCCACTTCCATCACTGCCCCCTTTCCCAGCCAGGTGGCCTGCCCTTTCCCACCTTCAGGGGCAGTGCATATCTCTCCATTGTCCTCAACCTCAAATTGAAGCTGGAGTATCACCTCTTCTGGGAAGCCTGCCATTATAACCTTCACCTCCAGCAAAGTTCAAGGCTGTTGCTTCCCTCTCCATCCTGTGCCTCCTACCTTGTCCTGACATGGTCTGCATTCATGCCTGTAGTCACCAAATGTGGGGGCTCCTTGAGAAAATGACTGGGGTTTCATATTCATGACCACGATGCCTGGCCCAAGCGAAGCAGTTGGTGAGCACATTAATTACTGCTGCTTTGAGTGTGCATGCTGACTACCATTTTTTTTTTCTGGTTACCAATCTTAAGGGTGGCCGAGACTCAATTTCAGCAGAAGCCCCTCCTTGGCTCAGCTGAAATCCAGTCTCAGTCCCTACCCTTGTCCCCTCTTTCCTCCTTCTCACTTAGAAAGCAATGTCTCACTAAGCCACTTATACAAAAGTCCTTATCTTGGGCTCTGCTTTTGGGAATTTAGGCTTAAGGCAAACAACAGGAGCAACCACAACATTATTACTAATAATAACTTGATGTTGGAGTCCTTATCTAATTCCTGGTAAAGCTTGCCAGTTGTTACCCCAATGTGTGGACTCAGGAGGTGAAGGCCAGAGAGGTCAGAGGTTCATTGTCCAAATTCACTCATGTCCTAAGCTGGGGGTCTGATCTGGGAGGACTGCTCTCAGTCCCTTGGGGAAAGCACTTCCATCGTCATGATATTGGCTAGCTCTTTGCCTACTGGAAAATGCTCGATGTAAGGTGGAATGTAATTTGTTCCCAGACTGTGGGACTCCAGGTTCAGTGGGAGTGGAGAGAGAAGCTGTTATCTGACCACCAGTTTCCACCACAGTTCAGTGTGTGAAATGCTATTTTTGGGGTGATGCTCAATCCCCATTATTCCCCAGCCCTGTCCCTGTGAAGTGTAACCATGCCCTGGAGGCTGACTCTGCCTTTCTGGGCTACTCAGCAGGAGCAATGTGGCAAATGAAGTTGACAGAAAGAAAAACCAGGAGGTGACATTTGCTGTACAGAGATCTCTGTTACTAGAAAGACTGCACGCTGGAGAAGATGAAGGTGGACTTTCTCCCTGAATCTTGCTACATTATTTTCAGCCACTTGTCTTAGGGACCAGGAAAGCCTTTGCCATTCTTAATACAAGAGCCAAGTCAGCGCCAGACTCGGGGAGTTGCCCACTCTGTGTGGCCTCCAGGCTCCTGAGTTCCCTGCCTGGTGCCCAGCAGGGGCTGGAGGACTAATTACTTTGGCTTGTGTGGCCGAAAGATTTCTCTACAGCCGCTGCTAATGCGGTTCTGCAAGGAGCCGTCTCTACAAACTGGGTCAACAGGTCAATTGGGCCTTTTATATGCCAACCCGGCTGCCTATATTTACGTTTAGGGTCAGATCTAGGGCGGAAAAAAGACTCAGGCAAAAAGAAATCCATTTAGAACTTTCCCGTGTTGAAGCTGACTGGAGCAGACTGTTCATTATTTATAGACCACACGATGTGTTTTGTACAGTAACCTTATTTGGGCATATAAATAAGCAGAGGAGAAGAGAGGAGAATGAAACTGCATTGAGTTTTTTTTTTTTTTTTTTTTTTCTCCTTAAATGAAAGGTAGATGAAGCCATTTTATATCTGTAGACTCCCGGCTGGTGTGTTACCTAGACACCAGGAATTAGAACACACATCATCCCCTGTACCACTCTAACGGTTCACCAAAAGCACTGTTTATGAAATCGATCTTGTTGACATTTTAATATATTCCATTGCAACCTTGCAACATAAGTGCTGAATATTTAGCTTTTATTAGATGCTTATCAGGACGGTGCTGGACACGGTGCTAAGTGACACATTCAGTTCTCGCCATGGAAGCGTGAGAAGACATCTGTTTCAACTCCCATTTTACAGATGAAAAACTCAAGGCCCTGAAAAGTGCTACGATGTGCTGGAGCTTGTTTAATTAGTCAGGGGAGAAGCTGGGATGGAAGCCAGGTCGTCCTCTGTGTGGTTAGGCACTTGATTGTCACACTGCTGAATGACGGGGATGCGCAGCTGTGCGGTGGGAAGTCCCTTCCTGTACTGGAAGTGACCGGGGAGAGACATGCAGTGGCATGCTCTTCCTGAGCGGGTGCTTGCTGAGCCCTGGGGAACCCTTTTCCTGCACGATCTTATTTTATATCCACAACAAACGCTCGAATATCTACTGCTGGGCATTTCTAGAACTTTCTCGCTAAACCAAAAGAAAATCTTGAGTTAACTTATGCTTTAAAATAATATGGAGATTTTTCTAATATCTGGTCTCAGGGTTGCCAGTAAACTAGTAGGCGTATTCATGTGTTTATATCAACAATGTTTTGAAGTACCTAGAGCATTATCAGCAAACCAAGGTAGAGAAAGGATTCTCCTCTCAGGAAGATCTTCTATCACCATAAGGAGATAGATAATAATAAGTAAACTGTGTTGTGCTAAGTGCTACATAAAAAATCAAGAAGGTTAAAAGGAGTCAGAAGTGTTGGTGGTGGGAGTGCCTTGGGATGGGTGTCTCTGAGTATGATCCTTGTCAGTATTTGGAAGAGGGGATGGGATGAATCTTAAGGATAATCAGGGGAAAGCATTCCAAGGAAAGGGAGCTGCCAGTCAAGCCCTCAAGAGAGGAGTTTGCTTGCGGAGGTTCAAGCACCTTAGATGGTTGGAGTAGAGTGAGTGAGGAGGGAAACACAAGAGGAAATCAGAGAGATAATGAAGACCAGGCAGCCCAGTGCTTTCCAGATCTTTTTAAGAACTTTGGCTTTTATTCAGAGTGAAATAGGGAGAAATTGGAAGATTTTGAAAAAATGCAGTGACATTATGTACTTTTTTGTGTGTGTGCGGTGCTGGGGATTGAAACCAGGGCCTTGTGCTTGCAAGGCAAGCACTCTACCAACTGAGCTATATCCCCAGCCCTATGTACTTTTTATTTGCCAGTATTGGGAGATCAGGATTGAGGAAACAGTCCCTCAATAAATCAGTCTTACAGGGAGAGAGCTATAAGGGAAGAACTATGAGAGGATCTGTGAGAGAGGCAGGAGGCCACGGAAGCTCAGTGTGGCATCCGGCCCCCAGGATGGTGCCCATGGTCCTTGCCTCTGTCTCCTTGTGCCCTTGTATAGTCAGTCCCCTCCTATTTGTGCAGCAAATAGGATATTGCAGAAGTGGCAACAGGTGACTTGTGAGGCTGATCATAAAGGGTTCTGCAAACTCTTCTTCTTTTCTTTAGGAAGAAGAAGAAGCCAGCTTTAGGAGAAGCCAGCCGCCATGTTGCCAGAGCACTCAAGCAGCCCAGTGCAGAGTTCCATGTGGTGAGGTCCTGACACCTCCTCCAATGGCCACATCCAGCTTGCCTGTTATGTGAACAGCCCATCCTGGAAGCAGATGCTAGTGTCTCAGCTAAGTCTTCAGATGACTGCTACCTTAGGGGAGACCTCAAGCCAGAGCCATCCTGGCAACCTGCTCACAAATTACTGATCCATAGAAACCATGAAGTAACTATGGTTTATTGTTGCCTCAAGCCACTTAAGTTCTGAGTTAAATTACTGTGTAGCAGAAGATACTGAAACCCTGCATGGAAACCCAGTCTGGGGGTAATGGAGATGGAAATCAGGAAACACTTCCTGTAGGAGGTGATAACCAGGCTGTGTCCTGAAGGGAAAGTAGAAGTCCTGAGCAGGAGTGAGTGAGGCAGAGAGTGCCAGGTGGTGGGGCTTTCCAGGCAGAAGGAACAGTATTTCCCAAGATTTGGAGACTGCTCAGTTAGGGGTAGAAAACTCAAATGCCAGCTGGGGCCAGGCAGGCAGATGATCGAGGCCTGCAGTGAGTTGGTACAACCAGTGAGAACAGACAGCCCATTTCTTCACCAAGGGGGTCGCCATCCCTCAGTGCCAGCAGAGTTTGCTCCACATCTATGGATAGGCCTAAATTTGCCACATCTTCCAGTTTTTCCAGAGAATCCAGAAGCTGCATTTTATTTTATTTTTTGAGGACTGGGGATAGCACCCAGAGCCTTGTGTATAATATGCTAGGTAAGCACTCTGCCACTGAGCTCCAGCCTCTGGTCTTTTTATTTCATTTTGAGACAGGGTGTTGTTGGCTCGCCCAGGTTGGCCTTGAACTTGTGGTCTTCCTGACTCAGTCTTCCAAGCAGCTGGGATGGCAGATGACATTGTTTTTAATATACAATCTCCTATTTTTCAAAGGGCAGCCAATCTAAACCTCCTAGTGTTTTCAGCCCCTTCCTCAGGAGCTCCTTGTGGGTCAGCTGCTGGAGACTTTGGCTTTCCTTTCCTCAAACCTTTGTCCCCTGCCTCCGGGTTCACCTGAATCTCATATGATTGGTGCAATGATTAACTGCCTTGGTGATTTTCTAAACGGTGGCACAGAGCAGAGCAGTGCTGAGCTCCCAGGAGGACAGGAAGTGAGTGCTAATACCTGCAGCCTGCCGCAGGACTTCAGCCAAGCCATCTGCGGCTTAACGCTGCTATGGCCAAGGCATTGAAGCAAGGTTGCAGAATTCAAGGAGGTTAGTCCTGCGAACAGTCAGCCCAGTGTGCCATTCTGAGGCCACAACCCCATTAGATGGTGTCCAGCATTAGCTACCCTAGTTCAAGATGCTGGTATGTGACCGCAGGACCATCCATATCTCAGGGAGGCCAGTGAGATTCCAGAGCCCTTACTGGGCAGCAGGCATGAGGCCATGCATGCGCCCTAGGAGATTGGAGCTATCATCATTCCCGTTTTGCAAATGAGGAAATTGAACAACAGGGGACTTGATGGACTTGTTCAACGTCTTGTGACCAGTAAGAGGCCGGTCAGGGGTCTCCTGGTCTTTTCAGAGCCCATGCTTCTCATTTTCTGTGATTTTCTTCCTGACTTTTGGGTATATGAGATTGTAGTTGAGGGCCACCTGGGCATAAATCTGGGCAGGTGTGCAGGTTACTGGACCTGCAAAATGGTTTATAGAGCAAACACAGTTCTTCTTTCTTTTCTTTTTTTTTCACTTAGAATGAAGGGCTTACTCTTCTTACCTCCACCCCCACCCACCCCCACAAGGACCCCTTGGTGACACTATTGAGAGGACATTGGTTTGGAAATGAATTTCGTGGATCCCCTACATGCCAGACATAGTCAGGGGTTGGTGCTGAGCTTGTGAGTTCCAGTCAGGTGACTCCGAGGAATGCTGTTCTCATTGGACCATGTCGTGGTAGAGGGAGCACTGTGGGCTTTGAAGCTTGGGCCATGTGGGTTTCAATTCTGGTTCCGTCACTAATGACCTGTGTGATCCTGGACATGTGGTGTGACCTGTCTGCGAGCCTCTCTCCTCTTCTGCCACATGAGATCAAGAACACTTAACTCCCAGGGTCCCTTTGTCTCTGCAAGGAGCCTGGGTCCAGGTGGACACTCAGCAAAGCCTTGTTGAATGAATGAATGAGTGAATGAATGAATGATGAATGAATGAATGAATGAATGAATGTGAGAGTGAATGATTGAGGAAGACATTGCAGAGCAGAAAATCCAAGGCAGTCCCAGGGGAGGTAATATGTGACACAGAGGAGGGAGGCCCAGCAGGCAGTCTACTGGCGGCAGCAGGATGGCAGGGTTCCTGGTGGGCAACAAGGAGAGGCTCTGGAGGAGGAACCAAGAACCTGGGGCCTGGGCTGACTTCCCCATCCGGATGAAGTTTCCTCAGAGCCCAGCTGCGAGCTGGTTGCTGACACTAATAGTCCCCTCACAGACCTTGCCACTTCGAGTCTCAAAGTGCTCTGCAAGTGTTGATTAAACCTCCATGCCCCCAGCGAGGTGAATCTTATTCACCACCTTTTGAGGTGAGGAGACCCTGGTGCCAAGGGAGGTGATTTTCCCAGGGTAATGCCTGGCTGTGAGCCCATTTCCAAGCTGTCTCCAGAGTCACCAAGATATGGTTTTAGGAGAAAGCAGAATAAAAGAATTAGTTACCTTTGCCTTCTTCCCTCCCTTTGCCTTCAAACTAATACATATGAGAAAGAAAAATTTGCCCCCACAAAAGTTAAAACCATCATTTAAAATGATTTCTTAGCTGGGTGCAGTGTGCAAAACTATAATCCCATTGACTGGGGAGGCTGAGGCAGGAGGATTGCAAGTTGGAGGCCAGCTTTAGCAACTTAGTGAGGCCCTGTCTCAAAATAAATAAAAAGGGCTGAGATGTAGCTCAGTGTTAAAATGCCCCTAGATTCAATCCCCTGCATAAAAGAATAATCTCTGAATTATTTTAAAATCTACCCCCCACCACATATTCTCAAGTGCATACCTCCCTTCACAGTTTCCTGGGAATAGGTGATTGGGAAAATTGTTTAGTGAGTGTTTCATAGATATATTCAGATTTAAAAATCTGTGCTTCTTATTCTTCATCTGCAAAGTGGGGTCTCTCCCTTGGTGGGGTTGTGAGGATTAAAAGTACACAAAAGTACTCAGCTCAGGGGTGGACCTGGGGCCTCGGGGGAAGCACATGAGAAGAGGGGTCATATTGAGGTATGGAGTGGAGACAGCAAGGCAATCCCTGCTCTGATCTTCTGAGTGCCTCCTGACATTTTCTCTTGAGTCACCTCCCATCACCTTAACTCATTTTTTTGACCAATATTTATTTTGCTCCAGGCACTGTGCTAGGTTTGGGAAACACAGCAAAGCACAAGGCAGGCAAGGACTCCATCCTCTAGTTCCACCTTGGATGACAGTCCAGTCAAGGAGCCAGATAGATATTAAAAAAGAAAATGCCTTCGTGAAAATTCTGGCCAAGGTGAGCACTAAAATAAGAGGTCTAGGATGCTCTGAGAGGTATCAAGAAGGGATTCCTAAGGTCAGGGAGGCCAGTTGGGCTCCTGTGGATAGGGATGTGCTAGCTGGGACCCGAAGGAAGACAGTGGGTGAGAAGGAGGGAGGAAGATGGCAGCCAGAGGGGACAGTAGAGTGGAGATTCCAGCTGGAGGGCTGCAAGGTGGTCCCTTCAGCAGCCACCAGTGAATCCCCTGTTCAGAAAGGATGTCAGGGGTTAGGAGGAGAGAGGGTCTCAAGATGAAAATCTGGCACTGAGAGTCAGGGGACATTCAATCAACAGCAGACGTGAAGAACATTGATGTTGATGTAACAGATGGAGAAAGAGCTAGAGTTTTCCAGAAGCTTTGGAAATGGCTCTGCCTGGAGAAGTGGGGGCTGACTTCCCAAAGGCAGCATGGAGCTGAAGATTCTTTTGTTTGTTTCTGAGCTGCCACGAGGGGCCAAGCACCAGGCTACAATCTGGTGAAGGAGGGACTGGGAGAAGGGCTCTGTCCTAAAGGAAGCCACAGTGGAACAGGGGAGATGAAGGTTCCAATGTTTGCAGAGGAAGACAAAGAGGGTGTGACCTTGTTTTCCTCTCTGCCTCCAGAGCACAGTGGGAGAGGGGGTACAGGAGGCCAGATGGATCCCAACCTGACACCACGGAACGATTGACACATCACCCTGAGACCCACCTGGCTAACAGCTAGCAGCCCCTTGCCTCAGTACACTAACAGCTTAAAAGGCGCGCACATTAGCTTGCTGGGTATGATAATGGCTCAGCAAGGAAGCAGAATAGTAGTTTTACCCACATGTTAAAGACAATGATCTCAAGGCTCAGAAAAGATAAATGAATGATTTAGTTTTTATGCGATGTAATGCCCATTGTTGGTAATGCATCTACGAACTTCATTTTTGGATCCATCTATTTTGAATTTGGTTTCTGAGCATTGTTTTCCATGAATCTCCATCCTTGCTGGGGTTTCTGAGGCTCACAGCTGCAGGTCAGGTTTGGGGGCACACCCTAGTCCCTGGAGCCGTCAGTCCACCTGGAGCGAATGGGGTTGACCTCTATCCATTTATGATCTGAAGAATTGCAGCTGCAGTTCTTTGCCAAATGCACTCTGAGCCAGTGAGCGTGTTCTAGATCATTTCACTGGGGACATTTGAAAACTGGAATTGGGTGTAATTCCTAACTACATGGGGATCATAGATGTACATGGAGACCAGCTCTGGCAAACCGGGGCATCTGGTCACCCTCCCCAGTAGTCGTCCTTCTTACTAATCCAATTCAGGTTTCTACTTCTGTCCTTACTTTCTTCTGAGACTGTTACTCCTGCAGTTATGGGACAATTATTGGCCAGGCCTCTCTGTTCTTGGTGCTCTTCTGCCAGGACTGCATGATCCAGGGA
This sequence comes from Glaucomys volans, assembly GCA_020662805.1. Taxonomy (NCBI): domain Eukaryota; kingdom Metazoa; phylum Chordata; class Mammalia; order Rodentia; family Sciuridae; genus Glaucomys; species Glaucomys volans. Next base: position 97,252 of record JAJEJO010004972.1, on the reverse strand, counting down.
TCCTTCTCAGAGCAATGCCAGGCTCCCCTGCTAAGTTGACGCGGTCTCCAGTAGCTTTCATTTGCCACCTCCCATCTATGAATGAGTAATCAAAGGGCCGTTCCTGGCGGCCCAGGGGCATGCGGGGGTGCTTGGGGATCTCCAGGACACTGTCCACAAAGGCAAACAGTCCCTCCTGGGATACCCTTCTCCCTAGGGGCCCCCACTGCCTTTTCCTTCCCTCCGTTTCTTTTTGCATCTTGTAGTCACCTTGGTCATTAATCATTTGTAAGCATTGGTTTAATTCTCATCAAACAAGAAGCTGGGCTGTCCCCAGTGACTAGCGGGGGCCCTGGCTCTTGGAAGTCTCTAACAAATATTTGCTTGCTGACTAATTGGCTTAAGGCCCAGGGCAGTGGATGTCTCTGATAAGCACCCTGGAGAAGTGAGTTTCCTGGGTGAATGATGGAGTGTGCACGGGGATTGAGAGGCGCTCACAGATCTGAGCCTGATGGGTAGAAGGTACTTGCTTGAGTGGGATGTCCCAATGACAGTCTGGCTAAGGAGAAGGAATGAAATGCCAGCTGATCCGGGAAGTCCTTCTTGAGTCTTTCAGGTAGTCTAGTGGCTTTGTGAATGCCCCCCTCCCCCCATTTGTCCTATCCATCTGCTTGGCCCTACCAAGCAGAGAGATAAAGCAAGGAGAGGAATTTCCTACCCAGATTGAAGTGAGGCTCCATTTCCGGGATTCCAGAGGTCCCAAGGAGAAGTGACGGTCAACCAGTGACCAGGTGTCATGAGGTGCTGCTCCCCTCATACTTTTGTCCAGCAGCTCCAAACTTTCTGGCTGGGTCCAGTGTTAGCTGCCAGTGTACTGTGGGTCTGGACCTGTGAGTGGCCTGGATGGGCTTGAGTAGAAGGCCTATGGGGAGGACCCCTGAGTCTAGCAAGGTGGCAGGTGGCTGATGGGAGGCTGGGCCTGAAGCCAGAGAAGAAGAGGGGTGGTGAGGGTTGGACTCTGTGACACTCAGTTGAGCTGAACCTGCAGCCCACCTGCCCCTGTTCAAACCATTACCATCTCCTGCTGGCCCGGCCGCTGATGGCAGATGACTCAGTCTCCTGGGAGAACGACAGAACCATCTCACAGGGGGCTTGGGGCAAGCAAAGCCCTCAGAGCAATTCCTAGAATAAAGTGTGAGATACAAGCAAAACACCCCCCAGCCCCCACTGCCCTATTTCCCAGCATGCTCTATGCTCCTGGGCACACTCCACCTTCCTGCAGGTCCTACCTGCCTTAACCTACCTGTCCTCCCGGACTTAGCTGATCACGGCAGCACACGTTCATTCCTTCAATCAGCAAACACTGTTGGGTGCCTACTACTTGGCAGAAGATGGTCAGAACATTCTATTATGAATAGGTGAAGTCTCTGTCCACTGGAGGCCCACTGTCCAGGGGGGTGGATGAAACAGAAAGATGCATAATTTAAGTAAAATGAGTCATAAGTTCCCTGGGGGAGGTGGAAATAAACAGACTCGATCAGTACTTTCAGCCAGGAGAGACTTCGAAGGCTGCCTGGCAGAGATGGCATTGATGTTGGATCAGAAAAGATGTGCAATATAATAATGATGATAATAATATTTGCCATATTTGGAGCATTTTCTATGTCTTGTTCTATATTCATTTTAGGGATTTTATCTGTTTGCAACAAACCTCAGGAAACAGGACTATCATTATCCCCCTCCCACAGACACAGAGAGTCTGGACTTTCACAGCTATTAAATGAAAAGTCAGGATTTGAACCCAGGCTGCCTGGATCCAGGGCTTGTGCCCCACTCAGCTCTACTGAGAGGCCTCTGGCATCTTTGTGCTGGGAGCTCATCTCGTTGGGATCTGGGGTGCCTCGCTGAAGCTGCAGATCCCTGGGGTGTGCTTTGTATGGGCCATGTCTCTGGCAGTGGTCCTAATCTTGGTTGGTCCTCCATAAATACCTGTTAATTGAAGAGCTGTGGGCAGTGTCTGTGGAGTGTTGATCAGAGGCTGGGCACTATTTTAAGAGCTTTGCTGGCATTAATCTACTTATCCCTCAGGACCAAATAGTGGGGAAGTATGCTCATGACACCCCCACCTCTTTTTTGGGAGGTGCCAGGGATTGAACCCAGGGCCTTGTGCTTGCTAGGCGAGCACTCTACCACTGACCCCAGCCCTCCTTTGCCTTCCCTTTTATGTGAGAAAAAACAGGCGCACAGTGGTTAAACTGACTTGCCCAAGATCATAGCTGGGGAGGAGCGTCCTGGGTCTAAGGTCTTTCTCCTACACATTTGCTTTCTACTTTGGTCTTTATTTTTATTTTCTTCTCATGCCCCTTTCTGAGGGGTGAAGCAATTCAGCCTGCGATGTCGGTATGCACAGATGGCTAAGCAACCTTGAAGCACCTTTATTGCTTTCCAGGGTTGGGGAGGAGACCTAGATGGCTTTTCTTGGATTTGAAAACCACTGGGTTGGGGGTGCTGGGGTTGTGGCTCAGTGGTAGAGCGCTTGCCTAGCATGCGTGAGGCACTGGGTTGGATTCTCAGCACCACTTATAAATAAATGAATAAAATAAAAGTTTATCAAAATCTAAAAAAAGTTAAAAAAAAAAAAAAAAAAAAGAGAAAACCCCTGGGCTTGGGCTGGGGAGGTAACCCGCCTCGTAAGCACAAGGTCCTGGGTTGGATCCCTAACAGAAGCACTACAACAAAACAAAACAGAACACAACAGCCTGCCTGGTCCTTGAAAGGATTTAGGAAGTATCTGCGCTTTGCTGCTGCCGACTCAGGGAATGAGCCGCACTGTGCATTCCAGAAGTTTGCTTGTGTCTGTGCATTTATGGGAACTACCCAGTGAAACCTCCCAGGAGACAGGCTGCTGGAGAGCCCACTGTCAGCTGCAGACTGCGAATGCTTCCTGATGCATCTGCCTCCCTGACTCCCTTAGTAGACTCGAGGCTGCTCTGAAGGCCAGGACCAGATGGCATGGGTTTCTGCAGGCTTCTGTCCTCTCCATGGTGCTCCGAACGTAGTAGGTGTGCTGTAAACACATCAGTAAAATAAAGACTGAGGAAATTTCTGAATGCAACGTGGCTCCTGCATACTTCTCCTTGTGGCTTGTGGCCTGGATGCTCTGCTTCCTAGTTGGGTGACTTTGGCTACTTACTTTGCCTCCCTGGACCTTGATTTCCTCATCAGTTAAATGGGGTAATAACTTGACTTACCGTTGTAAGAATTAAGTGAGATGCCAAAGCATTTAGACCAGTGCGTGGCACATGGAGTGTCCTCTGTGAATGTTAACTATTTCTGGGATTGTGAACGCATCTTCAATATTGCCAAAGCATTTGCCACATGTGAAGGCAATCAGAGAGTGTGATTGGAATCAGAGAGTGTGATTGGAATTCTGACTCCTTTACCATTTCTGGTGTTATGTCTTGATTTTCGCTCCTGGGAGGTGGGGGTGAATTTCACCCTGGAGGGTGCTGGAGTCATGCCCTTAGTTCAGGGCATACAGGTAGTCAGTGCCCAGGGAAGGCTGGTGGCCTTGCTGATGCCCACAGCACCATCTTGACTTGTGCATGAGACACAGAGGCAGTAGAGAGGCTTGGTCAGCTCCAGGACTGTCATCTTCCGGAACAGTTAGACTCCCTTACTGTCCTGAGCTGCCTAAAAATAAATTGTGAAAAGAATCCGTGGTGGGTCATCTGGGCCCTGAGTCCTCTCGTCCTCTCCCAGTCTTGTGCATGTGGACATTTTCGAGTTGCAGGGGGCCTTGTGAAGGGTCACCCTACTTTGTTCCCCTGCACAGCCTTTCATTTCAGACTGGTCTCTGTGTCCTCTTGAGGGTCTGTCCAACCGTCCCCTTCTGGAGGACACAAACCCCAAAGGATGGGCACATGCAGGATGCTTTGATTTTATTCTCGGGGTGGCAGCATCTGGGGCAGTAAACCCTGGTCAAGGGACCAGTGAAAAAGGCGTTGCCTCCTCTTCCCCGTGCTTCCACCTAAGCGGCTGAGCCCCGCCCTGGACCATGTGCCCTGTTGGCCTGGGCGCATTATGAGGGTGACAGTCCCTCGCAGGCAAGCGACCGACCCTCCCCGGGTTTGAATAAAAAACCACAAGCCATAATACACATAAAATCCTAATGTGCCTTCAAAATTACCTCATCTTTTATTTAGAGGTTATTTCGCCCTTGTCTTCCTTTATCGCTCTTTATATGACTGAGGTGGCTGAGAGCACCAAATGAGGCCATCCCAGTTGCCGAGCGGAGGGAGTGTTTATGGCCCGACTTTGGCGAGGCGAGGAGGCCCCAAGAGTCCCCTCACTGCTGCCTCCTCCCTCCCGAAGCCAGCGTGTTCCCTTTGGAAGCTCTGCTTCCCTATCAGGCCTATTTTTCTATTTTTTTTCCTTTCCAAATGTGAATTTTATTGTATTTCTAAGGGACAGGGAGGTGCCTTTCCGAGAAGCTGTGAGTTTTCAGCAGGCTGCGGAGGCCTGGCCGGGCTGGGCCTTCCACACTCCCAGGGCCAAAGCTTCAGCTCGGCATTTCCAGTGGAGGTTCTTGGTCCCTGAGCTCAGGATCCTTGACATTTAAAGGTCAAGAGGAGCTGTGATTTATTCTAGAGCTCAATCTGGAGAAAGAGTTAGGAAGAAGCAGAGTCTGAGGTTGGGGAAGACGAGGATAGATTTGCAGGCTAAGGCAGGGGCTCTCCTACATGGGTGTGGGTAAGGATGCCCTGCTTGAAGCAGGGCCTCAACCCTGAGCTGCTGATTTGGAGGTCAGACCTGAGATTCTGCATTTTCAAAGAATTTCCAGGAGATGTTGATGCTGTGAGTCAAAGACCACAGAGAGCCGGGCGTGGTGTTGCACGCTTGTAATCTCAGTGACTCGGGAGGCTGAGGCGGGACGATCGCGAGTTCAAAGCCAGCCTCAGCAAGGGCAATATGCTAAGCAACTCAGTGAGACCCTGTCTTTAAATAAAATACAAAAAAAGGACTGGGATGTGGTCGAGTGCCCCTGAATTCAATCCCCGGTCCAAAAAAACAAAAAAAGACCACACTGAGAAGCTAGGGAAATCAGTGAAGGAAGGGGAGTACTTGTGTGTGAGTGTGTGTGTGAGTGTGAGTGTGTGTGTGTGTGTGTGTGTGTGTGAAAGAGCGAGCGAGAGAAAGAGAGAGACAGGAATTACCCGCCCCCCATCAATGACTTTCCTCTTTGAAGGGAAGCTTTCCTACTTAGGGTAAAGATGCACTTCAATTACAGTGAATTGGAGTCTATATTTTAGGATGGCGAGACCCTATAACATCCCATGAATGCAGCCCCAAGAGCTTGCTTTGACAGATATTTCTAAGGGCTTATTATTACAAGACTCTGGAAATGCCTCAGCCTGATCCTGCTGGAAAGCAGATGTGCCCTGTATATTTCACAGTCTTTGAAATTAAAAATGTCTCTAGGGACAAACAGCCGTCTCACTCTATGGTCACGGGCTCCGAGTTTGGGCTCAGAGCAGTGGCAGCTCATCTTACTGATATTGGGCAAGTTAGGAAACCTCCAAGTGCCTCAGTCATTTTGTCTGTAGAATGGGATAAACTTAGAACCAAGTTCAGGATGAAATGGGGAAGGGGTGTGAAATGTCTCATCGTGGGACATTTTTAGTCTTAATGAAGTACTGCTGTTACTACTCAGTTGCTATGGTCTTCTGAACACCTTCAAGTTAGTGCTTCCTGGGATTCAGTGAGCACCCACTGAATACTTATGGTATGACAAGCTCTTTTACACACATAATTTTATAATCAGAATTTTTTAAAGTAGATTGTCTTCTTATTCTCCTGATGCCATTCAGAAGGATTAAGACATTGGCCCTCGTTCTTTCAAAGTCACAAATATTAAAGTGGTCCATCTGAGGTTAAACCAAGACTGGCCCATTTTCCTCCCTCTACAACCCATGTGGAACTAGCACTTATTTACTCCTGGCTCTGCAGCTACCGAGCTGCGTGATATTAGACTATAGCTTACCCTTTCTGGTTCTTATCATGTTGGAAGTGAAAGAATTGGATAATCACAATGAAGTCAAATGTTCTTTGCAGGGACTTTAATAACATCCTGAGGCTTGGCAGGTGTTTCACAAAGGTTTTTACTTGATCTGATCAGGTTTAATCATGCCATCATTAATTCAATAATTTAGCAAGTATCTATTCAGCAGCTACAAAGTACTCAGCACTACTTTAGTTACTGGAGGTGGTGTAGTGAATAGACTGAGCAAAGTCACTTCCCCAAGTTTACATCCTGCTCATGGGGGTTGGTGGTGGACATGGTGGACACAAACACACACTCATATAACATTTAAATACAACCAAGTCTTCCAGGATGAGCAGGAACAAAGCTGCTGAGTGGAAAGCATGCTTAGAATATTCCAGAAACACAGGAAGCCACCAAGGCTGGAGTGGAGTGAACTGGAGTGGGAGAATGTTATAAGGCAGAATGTGCAGGGCTTCCAGGGTCATGGTACAGATGTTGGTCTTTGCTTCCCACCATTTGTCTTGGGTGAGGTTCACCCACAGCATATCCTGAAACAAGGATTGAGCTCCAGGCATCCCTGGGAGGCAGGATGGAGAGAGTCTTCAGTGTCACTGCCCAGGGCTAAGCATCCGGGGCAGCTCATCAACCACTGTCCACCTTTGAAGGTCAAGGGCCATGTCCAAGGGTCATAACCATCTGCCACAGCCTGCTTGCCCTGTGCTTGGCAAGTGTTTGTACCCAGCAGAAGAAGGGCGCTGTGGGCGTGAAGTCACAGTCAGGAGTAAGGAGTTGTGTGTGACAACAGGTGGTCTGTGTTCTGTGCACCTCAAAGAGCTCCAAGGAGGGATTTAGAACGTTCTCACCACGAAGTAGAGATAAATGCTCAAGAAGACAGGTGTGTTTAACCTGGCTATTCTCTGCATACACACAGTGAAACATCACATGGTGTCTGTTAATATGTACAATTTTTATGCATCAGCTTAAAGAAGAAATTAATTTCAATCAAAAAAGAAAGAAAAGCCAAAGGGTCCTAGGCAGAGTGCCATGGTCTTATAAACTTGTCCAGGAGGGTGCAGAATGGACATGTTTGGGCCCCGAGGACTCTGTAACCCCACTGGAATGATGCAATGGGTGTATTGAAATGGGCTACTCTTGATGGTGGGCTGAGAATACATGGGGGCAAGGGAAGAAACTGGGGGGGTTGCTGCAGCTGAAAACTTATGACAATCATTTACATAATGATAACTGGGTTTTGGCTCGTGATGGTGGAGGAGGTACGCTTACCTCGCTTCTTGGGTGGGTATGCTTGATCACAAGCCCTTGCTTTTAAGTGTCATAAGATTGTGTCCACAATAATGCTAGATGGATTCCTAGCTCATTCCATCTTCTTACATGCTTACAGTTGCAGCCTTGAATTTAATACGTAAATATATTTGAGCAGCACGCAGATGAGTTTGTTTGTGTTTGGACTCCAGAGAGCTCTGTTAGTCTCACATTCCCCCGCAGGGCCTCATGCATGCATGCTGAATGTGTGCTCTGCCTCTATCTTGCTTTCTGGAAGTAAGCATCAAATGCTCTGATAGCAAGACTCAAAAGACATACTAAGATTGCAGAAGATGAAGAATAAAGAAGAGTCTTGAGTCTAAAAATAGTTCACTTTTGGTTATTTGTGCGGTGTTTAAGGATCCACCCCAATTTGGCAGGTGTCTGTAAATGTGCTTGGCTTCAGGACATAACAGCAAGCAGCAGGTATGTGATACATGCCTGCTGAGCCGAATCAAATCTGCTTATTAAAAAAAAAATGCAGGAGCCCCACACAGTGACTCAACTCTGTCATCTGGCTCCTGGGGAGGCTGAGGCAGGAGGATTCCAAGTTTGAGGCCAGCCTGCTCAACTTAGCATGACCCTGTATCAAAACAAAAAATAAAAAGGGCTGAGGGTTTAACTTAGTGGTAGAGCACCCCTGGGTTCAAGCCCCAGTATCACAAAAACAAAACATTAAAAAAATCAAACAAAAATAAACAAACACAAAAACCACCCACAACATTTTAATCCTCAGTGTGGAGAAGTTCCCAGTGACGCCTGTAGCTGCTTGCGGCTTTCCTTGTCTGATCCTGCTCTGAAGGAGCCACTGCTCACTGCATGTCCCCATGGGCCAGGGACTTTTCAAGCAGTATTCAAGTGCTGTGGCAGCCAGTCCCCGAGATGTTCCCCCACACCCTGCATCCTGGCACTCCCTCACGGAGCCTCCTGCAGTGCACCAGGGTGGGTCTGTGTCGAAGTGAGGGCTTGTCACCTTGGAGATCACAAGGCTCCGCAGTGTCCCTGTTGACCCCTCTTCTTCTCTCTTGGGCCAGTCACTCTATGGGACACTCATAGTCAAGTCAAAGGTGGCCCAAGAAGGGCACCGGGGAGGTGGGGAGTGAGCTTGGAAGCAGATTCAACAGCCTGACCCAGCCTCAGCTGCGGTCCCAGGAAGACCACCAGCCAGAGCCACCCCGCTGAGCCTCACTCAGAGTCCCCATCTTCCCAAAACCCTGTGATATAAAAAGTGCTTGCTGTTTTTGGCTGCTAAGTTTTGAGGTTTTTGTTTTGTCTTTTAACACAGCAAAGCATCAAATACAATTCCCAGAATAGTTTGTTGAAGAGAAACACGGCTTCCTCTGTTTTAAGGTGAGGAACCAAAGCCCACAGGCTGGGGTACAGTGGGACCACGTAGCGTGTCCTTTGCCCTGGAGCACTCTGAGCAGGCAAGAGTAGGAACTGCCCAGGAACAGCGGGTGTACCCTGCGACAGCTCCCGGACCCCGCCAAAGCACAGGGAGCGGTCACTGCAGTGAAGTGGCCTCGCCGGGGGTGTCCCGGCCACAGTATCAAAGCCAGGACCTACGTGGGACATGTCCATTTCCAGAGTGTGCCCTTTCCGCCATCTCAGGCTGCCTTCCTGGCTCCTTCCCAAGCACAAGCTCAGGAGTGCTGGGAAGGCAGGCAGATTACACACACACACACACACACACACACACGGAGAAAAAGATAGGATGAAAATAAGGCTGGGTTATTTTTTCTTCTTTTTGCTTTTGTGTGTGTTAATTTTTTTTTTTTTTTTTGGACCAGGGATTGAACCTAGGCGTGTTTAACCACTGAGCCACATCCCAGCCCTTCTTATATTTTATTTAGAGACAGCATTTTGCTAAGCTACTTAGGGCCTTGCTAAATTGTTGAGGCTGACTTTGAACTCACAGTCCTCCTGCCTCAGCCTCCTGAGCCATATGGGTTATTTTTATGTTGATAAAGAAATGTACCTTTTTTTTTTTTTTTTTTTTTTCTGGGAATTAAACCTAAGGGAGGTGTATTACTGAACCACATCCCAGCACATTTTCCCTCTATTTCTTTTTCTTTTTCTTTTTCTTTTTTGTACACAAATGGGGTACAACTTTTCATTTCTACAGTTGTACACATGTAGATTCACATGATTCATGTAATCTTACATACACTTAGGGTAATACTGTCTCAGTCTACTATCTTTCCTTCCCCTACCTCTTCCATTTTCCTCTACACCATCCAAAGTTCCTCCTTTCTTCTCTTACCCCCCCCCCCCCTTTTTTCGTCATCATTTACTTATCAGAGAAAACATTTGGCCTTTGGTTTTTTGGGCTTGGCTTATTTCACTTAGCGTGATATTCTCCAACTTCACCCATTTACCAGCAAATGCCATAATTTTATTCTTCTTTATGGCTGGGAATTAAACCAAGGGGAGCTCTATTACTGAACAACATCCCAGCACATTTTTTGAAAAACGTTTTGAGCCAGGGTCTTGCTCAGTGGCCTTGAACTTGCAATCCTCCTGCCTCAGCCTCCAGGGTGGCTGAAGTTGCAGGTGTGCATGACTGCATCCTGCAGAAATGTATTTTTTAAAAACAAACATGAGACAGACATCATTACCCTATGTACATGTATAATTACACCAGCGGTGTGAATCTACATCATGCACAACCAGAGAAACAAAAAGTTGTACTCCATTTGTGTACAATGAATCAAAATGCAGTCTGAAAAAAATTAACAAAGAAAACTGCAAAATAGTGAGTGAAGGGCTTTTGACCAAAGCTTTTGACGAACCACATGTGTGCAGGCATTTCAGGTAGGCAGTCTGAATTTGGAATTCATCAGGACGAGTCACAAACTGAAGACTAAGTGCTCCAGTAAAACATCTGCTTTCTCCTCTGGTCGGGCAGACACTCTTCCTGGGACAGCTAAGATAGATTGTTCTAGGTTGCAAAATTCTCCTGCCAAAACGCACTGCACACACAGTTGTCTGAGGACCTCAGGTACCTGAGGGTGACTTCTCTGTGGTCCTCTCTCAGTCCCTTCCTTTCTCCCTCTCTCTCCCTTCTTCCCTGTTTCTCTCCCTCTGTCCCTTGTGCCTTCTTTTCTTCCTCTCTTCTCTCCTTATCTGCTACCATTTTTCTTCGTCTTTCTTTCTCTTCATTCATCCAACAATTATTCATGGGGGGAGAGAATCCATCCCTTGCCCGGAAATAGATTAAATGTTAAGGACACCCTGCATTCATTCATAAAATATTTGGTCTCTATTATTCAAGGCATGGTCAAGGCATGAGTCTGTAATCATGAATGAAGCAGACAACGATGGCTGCCATCTTTTTAGCTGCAGTGGAGGGAGAAGGACAAGAGAAACAGATGAAGAGCTTGGTATGGGCCATGGTGATGAACTCCACAGAGGGGTAGGGCGAAGGGGCATAGGAAATGCCAGCCTGTGGAGAACATGGGGTCCCTCCCAGGGGGAGGGCAGATTCTGATGAAGACCTGAGGGACCAGGAAGGTATGCATGTAAATAACTGAGGCCAGAGAGCTTTCCAGGAGACCAGCACAGCAGCACACAGGCCCAAGATGGGATTGTATGTGCCTTGTGTGTTGAAATCACAGCAAGGAGGCTGGTGTCGCCAGAGAAGAGCCAACAAGACAGGCAACAGGAGGCAGAGCTAGACAGCCACTGGAGGGGCCATTGTGTACAGTCTCATAGCTCAGGGGAAGGGCTTTGGCTTTGACTCTGGGCCCTGTGGGAGCCAGTGGGAGACTTTGAGTGAGAAAGTGACGCCCACTGGCTTGCAGTTGACCAACTTCTCTGGCTGTTGTGAGCGGGGTGAACAGGGTTCAGCTCTGAAGGAACTCCAGTGGGAGAGAAAGGTTCATCACTATTCATGAAAGTGGAGCAAAATGCTCCAGATGCTGGGGTACTTGTGTCTCTGGCCTGTCTCAAGGAGAGCCTTTGTGCCTGAGTTGGGGGGACTCAGAGGAGGGGTAGGAAACACCTCCTGCAGGTGGTGTCTTTTGAGCTGAGACTTGAAGGACAAATTGACCATATTTATCAAGGAACAGAGGAAAGGGCAGTCCACCTGCAGAAGCAGAGGTGTGAGCTTGAGAGGACATGGCAGACGGGGTGGTGACAGCCCTGTTCAGTAGGCTGCAGCAGAGGAGACTCTGTCCTTGGAAGGGGGAGCCAGGACCCATGTCTGGGAAGCTTTTAAGACACAACAAGAGACAATGGGGGCTCTGAGGGACCTCAAGCAGAGGAGGGTTGGAATCAGACTGGGCTCATGGCTACAGTGTAGATAAGGGTTAATCCACATTGTTCTTGCCCTTCCTGTTGCCCCATGTTCTGCTGGGAAGTGGTTTAAGGAGCGTGATTTTGCCAAAACATGAGGCTGTCTGTCTGCAGCACCTCCCTCATGAGCCATCCTGGGTGCTGATACAGGGCAAAGGAATGAGGCTCCCATTAGGTGCCAGGTGAGCCCTGTGTGGGCTCCTGTAGTCCAGCTGTCTTTCTGGCAGCCCTGTGGCTACATCTGGTATGCAGGCAGCCATCAGGACTGGGTGAGAAAGGGAAGGATCCTCCCTACCCCAGGCTCCCCCAGGGTCTGCCTACAATACAGAGACCTGGGGCTTCCAGAGCATCCTGCTCAGGAGGTTCTTGCCACATATCTGTTCTGGAACAAACCAAAGACCCTTGAGACAGAGTGGGGGCAACAGGCAGTAGCAAATAGATGAGATTATCTAACAAGACCAGTGCTCTTGAACAAGGGGAGTGCTAGAACAATAGCCCAAAGCAGAGGTAGTGATGGAGGATGCTGCCTGACAGTGGGTCAGAGAAGCCTGTGCAGAACTGAAGTAGGAATGAGACGAGGCATGAAGCTCTGGAAGGAGCCATGCCTGGGCAGAGGGGTCAGCAGGGCCACCATGGCAGTGTGAGGTGCAGAGGGCAGGGAAGGACAGGGCAGGTCTCTGAGTCACCTGTGGTCTTGTGGGCTGTGGTGGGGACGTCAGATGTCCCCTGAGTGTGGAGGGTTTTGAATTGGGGTGATGTGATTTGGTTTACGGTGTAGGTAGATGAGAGAGCAGAGGATAAGGCTGCAAGCTGGGAGACCAGTGGTGGTGGCGGCAGAGGGTCTGGAGTCTTCCATGCGGGTAGGAGGGCTACAAGGGATGAACAGGTCAGGCAGGCTGTATTTTGAAAGGAATTCAAAAGTCCGTTGGAGGTGAGCTGTTACATCCCTCATCACTGCGTTCCCACCATGAGAATACGGAAATGAGACCAGGTAATTCTTGCCCCAAAGAGGTTACATGCCTGGGAGGGAGACACTCATCAAAATAAATGTGTGTAAGTCCCTCGAGATCCATTAGATCCCCGAGGTCATGCCACCAGGTGAGGGCCAGGAGTGATCTCACCAGGCCAACAGCCCTTGGGCTGGGTCTAGGGGAGGAAGTTGGCTTCATGGATAAGAAGCAGAAGAGAGAGGGTCTTCCTGGCCGAGGGAGCATCCCACAGAGAAGCACAGTCCCCTCTGGGGAATCCGAGGACACTGGGCTTGACTGTGGTCCCAGGTGGGATTGCCAGTGACAGGCTCTAGAAATATCATTCTTCCATGGGAAAAACAGCATGGTGTATTCGGGGAACTTCAAGTCAGCCTCTAATATGGAGCCTAAAATATGGCGAGGGTGTGGCATGGTGACTCCACATTCTATTGGAGGGACTGGGTGGGCAAGGTTTGAAGGACCTTGAACATAGTCCTCTGCATAAAATTTGGATAAGGTCAAGAGCACACATCAGAGAGAGGGTGCTGCTGGCGGAGGCGATGGGGATCGCCTCTCCCCAGTTACTCCTGGCCCGTGTGGAGTGTGTGGAAAGTGTGTGGAGTGTGGGGAAAGTGGTTCAGGTTGGGCGGGGCGGGGTCCTTCCTGCTGAGGCCACACTGGAGAAAGCAGGAGTCCTTGAAGGGGTTCCTGAAAGTGAGCAAGAGCCTCCGATGAGCCAAGCAAGAGCTCTGTCTGGAATGTTGAGGAAGAAGGAACAAATGGGGTGAGGCAGCCTCCCAGGGAGAGCGGCTGAAGACTTGCAGAAGTCCACTGGGATCTTCTCTTTGAGAAGCCTTCATGGGACACACCCCAGCATGCACTGGAAAATTCAGAAAAGCAGACAAGGTAGAAAGGATGGAATCCAGTCCCAGAACCTTCAGCAGCTCCCAGGTTGGCAGGCAGGCTGCCTTCCTGCGCGGCTTCCAGTAGGCCTCTCTTGGCAGCTGCCATAGGAATTGGCCCCCGGCAAGTTCCCGGGGTAAAAGGTGCAACCTGGGTGGGTCAGGCTTCCCTGGGCAGGCTCGGCCTCCGGCTCAGCCTCCTTGTTGCTGAGTAATGCGGGCTGCAATCTTTCTGTGAAGGAACTCTTGCAACATGCAGCGCCCAGCTCCCAGGTAAACAGCCAGTGTGTACGCCCAGAGCCTGCTTACGTCTGTCTTCCAGGGCAGCCTCCCTCCCCGCTGGCCTTTGGGCTGGCCTCCACCCTGCTTCTCTGTCTTGCTCTCTTGGGCTGCCCTGTACTTCCCTGGGAACCAGGTCAGGAGCCCTGCTGGCAGGTGTCATAGGGCATGAATCAGGCCCCTGCAGGAAGGCAAGAGGTCTGGGCCGAGGCCCAGCAGGAGGGTTGAAGGGATGATTTATCTGGTCAATAGCCAACCTATTAAATTAGAAACCTGCATATGTGATGGGTCATCTCTTTGTGGGAGAAGTTTAGGTAACTGGCAACCACAGTTTGGTCAAGAATGACTCAGTTAATTTTTACCTTTAGTGGGGAGCTTAGTTTCACACAGGTGGGTAACTCCAGACTAGTGAAAGCTGGCTGTCATTTTTGTCTGATGGCTCAGATCAAAAAAAAAAAAAAAAAAGTATCCCTTTAGCTGACCCATGACTTTCAGGGTGACTGGAATTATCAAAGAAAATTGACTTGTGCTGAGGCCAGAGGAAGACTTTCTTATGCTTCATCTTGGAGTCCCGGTAAGCTGTGACTTGAGTCTCTCTCTTGGACTCAACTCAGGGGTCTGTGTGTGCCAGTCAGTGTGATATTGACAAGGATCAAGCCTCCATCGCCTTCCTTGGGAGGCTAGCTTCGGGGGCAGTAGTGGGCTCAGGTATGACGTGGCACACTGAAAACCCAGGAAAGAGGGAATTCCACCTGTTCCATAAAGCAGGGACCATAAAGGCTTTGCCAGGGAAGAAAATCCTTAGAAGAGTCTAGAAGGATACTTAGGAATGAATATTGTCCAACTGGGATCTGCTTGGTCCTCTTGAGGTTAGCCCCCTGTTATACTGGGTTTGAGTAGAGATGATTAGTTTATATTCTACATTTGCTAAAAAGAAGGATTCACTAACATTGCAAGGCAAGTGACCCCACGCCTCTTGATAAGGTCCCCAGCTACACTCTGCTGACAGGGCACGTGGTCTTTGCCCTTGATGAAGTGGTTTGCAGCATGAAAACTGGAGAGGTCCTGCATAAATAAACATCTGTAACCAGTGGGCTGTGTCAGGACACTGGGCGTGGAGTTAAGATGTCAAGCTATGTCATCTTTCTGACTCTTCCCTTTTAAAATTGCTCTTTCCCTCCAGGGCACGGGCTGCTTCTTATCCGTATCTCCATCTTCAGAAGCCACCCATCTGACTGCGTCCTCCATTTTCCTCATCATGACGACTCCACCAGGGCTCTGTGCAGAGAATTTGAAAATGGTGGGCATTGTCTTGTGAGTGGAGAAAGACAATCAGAATGCACCCTGAAGGGTGTTAGGCTGGGGGAGACAAAGGTTATGGGAGATCAAGGCCACTGTCCCAGGACCTGGGATAGGACAGAGGAAAGAGTGAGCTCCCCCAGGCAGAAGGCTTGGGACAATCAGAGGAACAGAGTCAGGAGAGAGGTCCCAGGCTGAACTGGCTTCCTAGGGCTTCTGTAACAAGGACCCACCACCAGCGTGGCTTAAACCACTGGAGGTTTACTTTCTCTCAGCTTAGAAGTTCAAGACCAAGCTGTCAGGACCTGCTCCCTCTGAAGGAGGGTCCAACGTCTTTCCTCAGCTTCTGGTGTTACCAGCAATTCTTGACCTTCCTGGGCTTGTGGATGCCTTGCCTTAGCCTCTGCCTCTCTGTCTTCACATGGCCTTCTCTCCTGCCTGCCACTGCATCTTTTCTTTTTTTTGGATATGGACACCTGTCATGTTGGATTACAGCCCATCCTAATTCTGCAGAACTTAATCTTGATTCTATCCACAATGGCCTTAATTGAAAATAAGGTCACATTTATAATTCCTGGGGTGAGGGCTTTGTCATGTCTTTGGGGGACACACTATTTAACTAATAGAGGAAGCCTTAAAAATCATCATTTTGGTTGGAGCAGGAGAACTGATAGGTGGATTACCAAGAAAATGAAATTTTAGAATCTTAGCTTCTCAGCTGATCTTTGAGGATTACCCAGGGAAGCAGATTTAGAATAGACAGTAAGGGAGATTGTGCTTCTTAGGGTGCTGTACTCTCTATTTATCCTTCCTCTGTTCCTAGTGAGGCCCCAGGCTGGAGTTTAAAGAAGGTCAGAGAGCTGCTAGCCTCCTTGCCTCCTTTGCCTCCTCTGCTGCTCATAATGAGAATCAGAGCAATTGGAGATGTGGGGTCTAATCTCCGGAGAGGCGCTGCTCCCGCGGCCCTGCAGCGCTGGTTGGTTGATGTTATCAGGGAGAGACCGCAGTGACTGTGGAGGCAGCAGAAGAGAGAGATGGAGTTCTTCCTGATCACACGTCCTAATCAAAGACATTACCGAAGCTCCACGATGCCCTTCAAGGTTTACTTCCCTTGGAACACTTCTTGAAAGACAGAAGCTTAAAAGAATGAGCAAGATGAGAGATAGTATTTCAAAAGGAGGCGTGGGTACAGCTAAGCTGAGCTGAGGAGTGACAGAGGGGAAAGTGTGTTTCAACAACAGCACAAGCAAATGCCTCTGCCCTAGATCTCACTGCCGGCAAACTTGCTTTGCAAAGTGCGTGTTTGTGTTTTGAATGACTCAGAGTTCAGGGGCAGGTTCAAACACACCTAAGTGCAATTTAAAAGTAAATAGATAACAACCAAGGAAGTTCATGATGCAGTTGACTTTTTATATAACACCTTTTCCCTGGAATTCACAATAGCTATTGCTTAAAAATGACAGCAAACTCTACGCAGTTAGCTGAACGAGCTCCTTCTGACCATCACAGCGTTGGAAATGGCTGCAGAGAGAATCGCTCCCCTTCATTGATTTGGCCAAGGAAGGACGTGAAGATGGTGTTTATTTTTGGGAGAGGTAGCAGATGCCCCCTAGAAAAGTTCCTAGAAGCCAGTATCAGGTATGAGAACAATAAATACTCATTTATTCAATAAATATTTACTGAGCCTTTACTATGTACTAGGATCATGTAGCAGTATGAATGGTCTCATTTGGTACATGAAGATACTCATATCTGCTTTCAGGGCTGTGGTTTTTATTATTAAGGCTAATGCGTATATTGAATAGTGCCAAGTGCCAGTGCTGAATGAATTCACTGAACTCTCCTGAAGTCTGTGAAGTAGTTGCTAATGTCTGTACAGATGAGTATACAGAGGCACGAGAGATTAATGATATGCCCAAGGTCACAAGTAGATCGCAATGGGATCGAGGCTTAGGGTGAAGCTTGTTGGTGGTAGAGCACGTCCTCAGCATGTGTGAGGCCCTGAGCTCGAGTCCCAGCACACAAAAATAATAATACAAAAAGAAAAGGATGGGACCAGCGTTTGGTTCAAGCCGCCTGCTCCAGAGCCCAGGATAGGATCATAAAGCACACCCAGGATCTGCTGACACCTGCCCTACCAGGCACTGCCACATTTGGTGAGGGAAGAGACATGGCAGGTGAAAGGTGTAAAGCGTGTGGAGAAGAAGGCTCCAGGGCTCTGAAGATGGGTCAGATGGTGCTCAGGGGGTGGCGGAAGGTGCCGAACTGCAAAGCCCAAGCAGAACTCAAGCAGAACACATCACATCTCGTTAACCATTATAGTTCCTCCTTTGGCCTTGGGTGGTAACACAGCAATGAAGCCCTGGACAGGTCTTGTTTTATGACTCTCCTTGATCCAACTCTAGCATGTGGAATTATGGAAGACAAACCTGGACACTTTGGGAGCATATGCATGGTCACCAGGGCCTGGGACAATGGGTGACTTCAGCACTCTAAGGCATTGGTTCCAGGACCTCCTCAAAGACAGCAAAGCCCACTGCTGCTCAAGTCCCTGATGCACAATGGCATGGTGTTCACACACGACGGACTCACATGCTCCCGAAACTTTAAACCATCTCTAGATGACTTACAATACCTAGCAGAGTGTGGAGGCCATATAAATTGCTGTCATATGGTATTCTTTAGGGGATGATGACAGGGATAAAAAGACTGTTGTATGTTTGGTATAGACACAGTTGTTTTGAACATTTTTAAAAATCCACAGTTAGTTGAATATGCCAAGGCTGAACCTCAGGATACAGAGGGTTGACTTTGAATTGTGTTTACTTAGTTCTTCCAGCAGCAGTTACTTATTGATCACCTACTATGTGCACTAGGCCTTGGGAATATAGCAGCAAATGAAATAAAGTTTCTACCCTCATGAAACTCATCAGAGTGCCTACTGTGTGCTAGGTATAGGGTCTGAAGTTAGAGCAATGAACAAATGTTTGATCCCTTGCCATTGGACAGTTTATAGGCTGGCATTACTGTATTTTGTAAAATAACTTATATTTCTCTCCTATTGACTTAGTGGTTGTTAGGGTTACTAAATAACATATGGGTTGGAAATTGTGCAATGTCTGTGTTTGAATAAACAACAATGAATCCTACTTATATATACATTTATTTTATAATACATAATTCAATACATATATTACCCATATTGTATTACACATAATATATTACAATGATGTAATATAGCATATAATGAAACCTACTATTTATATATATATATGTATATAATTATAATGCACTAATTATAATAATGGAAGGGGGATGAGTAGAAGACAGCAAGTGGATTGGGAAAGGGGGAGGGGAGGGCAAGAGAAGGTTCTGGGTAATAAGCTTGATCAAATGCTGTTATTGTTGTACAAATATGGTGTCATCAACCCTACTGTCATGTAGATTACACATAATGCATCAATAAAAAATTTTAAAAAATTAAAATGAAATAAAGTATGAGTTGGTACTACAGAGATGGGCCCTACTTTAAGAAATTTTAACATAAAATACTTAGAGAAAGTAGGTAATGACCACTCTAATGGACCTATTGGAGGGCTGACTTCCTTCACAGCCTGAGATGGCTTTTTTCTTTTCTTTATTGGTGCGTTACAATCATGCATAATACTGAGCTTGTTGTTATATATTTGTATGTGCACATAATGTATTGAACAACATAATTTGGTCAACTCCATTCCCAGTACCTCTCCTTTCCCCGAGATGGTTTCTGATGGTTATTGACAGGCTGCTGTGGTCCCATGTCCCTTTTGCTCTTGGCACTGAGCCTGGCCGCATTTCTCAGCTTTGTTGGTGGTTGGGTGGAGAGAAGGCAAATGCCACTTCTAGGCCCAGTTCTCACCCATTTCATGAGCAAGAAAGGAGAGGAAATAGACACTCAAGCAGAGAGATCAACTGACTCAGTCTTGGAGGCCAGCGAGATGTGCACTCAGGTCCCAGGAGAGGGAGAAGATGGAGCAGACACTTTCTCCCAGACCTAATCTAAGTGCAAGAACTATTGTGAAATAGATTAGGAAGAAGTGATGAGAAGGGGAGAAGGTGAAGGTTTTTCTTGTGGCACCCCTGTGATGGTTAATTTTATGTAGCAAATTAGTTAGGCCAGTATACCCAGATATTTGTGCCAGGTGTGGTGATGTATGCCTGTAATCCCAGTGACTAGGGAGGCTGAGGCAGGAGGATCACAAATTCAAGGCCAGCCTCAGTGACTTATTTAGACTGTGTCTCAAAATGAAACAAACAAACAAAAAAACCCAAACAGGTTGGGGATGTGGTTCAGTGGTTAAGCACCCCTGGGTTCAACCTCCAGCACTGCATGTTCTGTGAAGCTATCTCTCAGAAGACAGGAACATTAGAATCAGTGGATTTGAGTAAAGTACATCACCATTCTTAACGTGGGTGGGCCTCACCTGATCAACTGGAGGCCTGAATGGACAAAGATCGACCTTCCCAAAGGGAGAAGACATTCAGACTTGAACTGCAGCTTCTCCTGGGTCTGCACTCTGCTGGCCTACCCTGTAGGTTTTGGCTGGGTAGCTTCCACAAACCCATGAAGTTTTTAAAATAAGTACCCCCCACCTTTCCACACGTCCTATTGATTCTGTGTGTCTGGAGACCCCTGACCACACAACCACAGCGAGGTGGGATTGCTAGTCGCCCACTCACAGAGGAGAAACGCGAGGGGCTTCATGACCTGCCTGAGGCCAGGCTCCTGGAAGCGGGGAACAGGAGTCAGCCCGAGGAGTCTGCCTCTCCCGAGCTCTTAAGTGGGTCTCACTTAGAAGTGAGTCGTGAAAATTTGATTTGTTTGGGAAAATCCCTTCTCTCAGGACTTTGGCTTCTTCATTTTCAAGATGAGGGCTGCACCCAGGTGGACTCTGGACCCGTGGCAGCGAGAGCCATGGTGGGTCTTTCCAGCTGGGTGCGCTTCAGTGTCTCAGGACTCACATGCCGTGGCCTGGCCTTCTTCCCTGCTGCCCCTCTGCTGGGTCTCAGCCCAGGCCCTCGAAGGACCCACCGTGGGCTCACTGGGGCCCGTTTGGTCCTCACTCACATTTGTGGAACCTTCCAGCTGCCGCCGTCTGACACCTTGGCAGTATCAGAGGTTCAGCCCCATCGCTCCCAGCCAAGCATTCGGTTGGCTTCAAATCTGCTCCCATCCTGTCTTTCTAGTCACTGGCATGGGTCTCAGCGCCTGCGTGTGTGCTCCTTTCTCTGTGAGTCGCTACCAGTTTTTGATCCTGTTCTTCTCTGAGGAGCCTAGCTTTGCATGAATACTCCAAGTTCATCTAGGGCTCCAGCATATCAGTGTGTTCTCAGCATTTTTCTCCATCTGCTTTCCATCTGCATGAACTCTGGCAGATCAGAGTTCCAGCCTGGGCCATAAAGTAATCGGGGGACAATTTCTCTGCTCTGAGAAGGGCCCCTGGGATGCAGGTTCCCCGTCCTCGGTCTTCATCCCACCACTCTTATTTCTTCCCTCATTTGACACTTTGTCAGTACATCAGGTGTCTTTTTTCAAATCAACTTTATTGAAGTGTAATTGACACTCTATAAAGTGACATTCAAAGTGCAAAAGTTGATAAATTTTTGCGTATGTATGCATCCATGAATCAGTTAAGATAATAACACTTTCAATGCCTCCCACAGTGTCCTGTGTCCTTGTAATCTCTTCTTCCTTCCTTGCTCCCTTTCCTCACTATAGTTGAAGTTTGGAGAATTTTATATAAATGGAATCAAATCATGCAGTGTGGACCTATTTTTGGTCTGGTATCTTCTACTCAGCATATTTTTTTGCAGGGGGTGGGTACCAGGAATGAAACCCAGGGGCACTTAACCATGGAACCACATCCCCAGCTCATTTTATTTTAGTTTTTAATTTTTTAAAAGTATACTTTTTAGTTGTCAATGGACATTTTTAAAATTTATTTATTTATATGCGGTGCTGAGAATTGAACCCAGTGCTTCAGACATGCTAGGCAAGTGCTCTCCCACTGAGCTACAACCTCAGCCCCTTAGTTTTAAATTTTGAGACAGGATCTCATTATGTTTCTGAGACTGGCTTTGAACTTATAATCCTCCTGCCTCAGTCTCCTGAGCCATAGGAATTACAGGTGTGTGCCACCATGCCCAGCTAATTCTTAAGATTTATCCATGTTGTGGGTTTATTCATTTTTATCATCTAGTAGCATTTGATTGAATGGATGTACCGTGATTTCTTGATTGATTATGGGTGGACAAGCTTGCTTTAGTTTCGGGGTATGTATTATGAACAAAACCTCCGTAAATATTCATGTAGAAGAAGTCTTTTCACTTTTCTTGAGCAAATGTCTCATTCAGAGAAGAACGGCTGAATCCTATGGTAGGTATATATTTAACTTTTACAAAAACTTCCTTCTGGGAAGGAGACCAGGGGGTGGAGAGAAGGGAATGAGAGGGCGATAGGGAGAGTGGATATGGTCAAAGTATGGTGTGTGTGTGTGTGTGTGTGTGTGAATAGCTTTTCATCTTTATGACCAAAATATCTGACAAGAACACTTTATTGAAGAAAAAGTTTATTTTGGGCTCATGATTTGGGCCATGGCTGGCTGACTCCATTGCTCTGGGCTGAAGATGAAGTGGAACGTCATGGTGGAAATCTGGGGCAGAGGAAAGCTGTTCAGCCCATGGCATCCAGGAAGCAGAGAGGGAGAGTGAGCAGCCAGGGACAAGCTACGACCCCCAAAGAAACACCCCCAGTGAACTGCTTCCTCCAGCCATGCCCCACCTGCCTACAGCTACTACCTAGTGGTAGTAGCTTAATCCATCAAATGGATTAATCCACTGATGAGGTCACAGCTCATAACATGATCATTTCACCTCTGAACATTGCTACACTGAATAACACGCAAGCTTTTTGGGAAACATTCTCAAATGCAGACCATAATAGCATGTGTACATGTCACACAGAATCCCCATTATTTTGTACAATTCACAGATACTAATGCTTATAATAGTAATAAAGGCTTCCAACCCCCTCCTTTCTCTTTTCCCCTTCTCCACACTGTTCTTTTTCTTCTTGACTCTCCTCCCCTCCTCTCTCACTCTTATTTTCCAAATAAGAGTGGATTCCTCTCAGGGATGGCTATGGAAGTGGGGTTTCAGACACTCCCCAGGGCTGGGTATGGTGATGTGGATAAATAAATCTTCTTCGTTTTTTTCCCTCTGTAATATTTATAGGCAGGTGAAATAAAAAGTGTGTAAAAATCCACCCTCAAGGGGAAATAAACCCGCCTAGCATGCAGTGTGGGAGGAGGGTTTGAGGGGGGGGTTGCATCTACTGATGGACCCCGAGGGTGATCGCTCTTGGCTCCCACCAGCCTGGAGTGGTGGTGAGTGTGAGGCCATAGCCTTTTCATGTTTGTGCTGTGGTTGGTACAGATTTGAGTATCACGGCTGGGAGGGTGGAGTGCAGAGTGAAGCCCTGAAAGATGGTCACTGTCACCGTGACCTTGGTTCTCCAAGCAGCTCAAAGTCCCCCAAAGGGTCCCTTAGATTGTCCACTTAACCTTGGCTGCCTTTTAATAGGAAAACCACAAGCTTGACTCATTTCCCCCGCTTGGGAAGGGGCTGGATCTGCAGACTCACGGCCTCAAGGAGCCCCAGGCCCTGATCTTTCCCCTCGCCTACAACCTGCCCTTCTAAGTGACGGGCCCGAGGTCTGGCTTGAGGTGCTGCAGGTTCTCAAGTGAGACCAAAGTCCCCCAAGTTGGAACTTACCTGTGTTCCTCATCTGTGTCCCCAGCAACACACGCAGTACCTGGGGCTCCACAGTTGCCCAGTGAATGTTCCTGTGTTGAATCTGTAGCCAAGGGAAGTGTCCATGGGCCTCTAGGTCTTCCCGTGTCATTCTTTGCTCACTGCTTCTGGGAAGATAATGGGAGGGGAGGAAGCCAAGGGTCTGGGGCTCCCACTGTGTGCAGGGTGGGGGTTTGCACTAGGGGGGAATGTGGAAGCAATTCCATTTGTTCTTCATCATTATGCAGCCACAAATAATGTTATTACCAAGGCCATTGAAGCTCAGAGTGGTTAGGAGCATGTCCAATGCAACACAGCAGAATTGAGATTTGGACTCATGCTTTCCCCAATATTTTAAACTCCTTCCACAAGCCTCTAAGATATGACAAGGTAATTGACATAGAAAACATATGACTAATTCATTCCAAGTTCTTGGTGGTGGGCACTGGGGACTCGGTGAACAATGAGTGGTCTGGGAGACAGGCTGCAAGGGAGATAGAGTGGAATAGGGTGGACATTGATAGGGACAATGACAAGGCTGCCTTGGAGGGGCATTATTTAGCAGGCCAGCAAACATGGGCTTTATCCTGTAGGTATCGGAGAATAATAGGGGCATTTTATTCAAATGAAGAACAGGACTGGACTTACGTTAGTAGAGAGCATCCAGCAGCATCATAGGGAGCAGAGGGCAGTGGGCAGGGAGTCCAGAACAGCACCTTTCATGACACCCAGAGGAGAAGAGAGGGGATGGGGATGGCTGTTAACAGAACCGAGCCTTACGTAGCAGCTACTGTGCTAATCGCATGACGTGTGTCCGCTCCTTTGTGTTGCAGGACAACTTTGTGCACTTACCACCACTGTTACTTCCATTTTCCAGATGAGGAAACGAGGCACAGAGGTTAAGCAACGGTGTCCCCAGCATAACACAGCAAGCCCTGGAGAGATGCGCCTGCCTGCTCTGACTCTTGCAATTTTCAGCTGGTAAATGGCAGCTGGGATTTAAGCTCACACATCTGGGTCTGAAGCTGATACTCTTAACTTCTATACCATGGATATTTGCATCTGAATAACATCAGATCCTAGATCCCCAGAGAAGGGAGAGATCAGTGTGATAATCAAGGTCACCTCTCTCCCCTTCCACTCCACCATGCCACTCTTTGTATAAGTATCTGCAGTGACCAGGGCCTCCCTCCTGCCCAGGCCTCCTGCGCCAGGTTTTGACACAAGTATATCCTTTGCGTTGAGTCTTGGTGAGGTTCCAGTGCTTTCTCTGGGCCCATCTGGCCCTTCCTCCACCAAACAGCCTCTGAAGGTGTGAACTGTGGCCACTGGTAGACCCGGGACAAAGTCCACCAGGGATTTTAAGGAGTGTTCTTTGCATGCAAAACATCATGATCCGATCTGGGCCGTGCTAATTGGCTGCATTTGAACTACAACAACATTCAAACCCAGCAAGACAATTAAAGCTGAAAATGATCAGCTGGGATTAAAAGGATTCAAAGGGTAATTGCTTCATAACAAGCCACATTGCTCCTGGTAGCAGGAAGAATTGATGGAACTGGAATTAATTATATTGGAATACTTGTTTATTTTTATAGAGTCTTTTAAAATCATTTGGAATTGGCCAAGTTCTGTCTTTTCTCCAAATCCTCCTGGGTTTGGTTAACTGCTGTGAGCTTGTCTGCCAACTGCAATTGCTCTTGTTCCTGGAAACCATGAAGGCACAGACCATACTCACCACATAGCAGTGTGATAAATCCTTTTATTGCCCTTGTAATAATGACGCCTAAATTTGTATAGCATGAGCGACATTTTCAAAATGCTTTTCACATCTGTTATCTCAGTTTGTCTTCACCGCAACCCCAGGAGAGGGTTAAGGGCTGCACTTCCCATTGGGGGATGATAAGGGAGAAAGATGTGGACCCCACGAGAGGGTCCTGCAGAGCACACACGCACCCCAGAGCGCCTGCCTCTCATTGGGGATGTTTGTTCTCTTGAACTAGAGAAAAGCATCTTGTTTGCTAATTGGGCAGGGCTGGACACGGCCAACGTGAGATGAAAAAGCTATTGTTGAGGTTCAAGCGGAAGTTGAAACTCATTAATGCATTAACCACTTAAATTGAAAAAGTGAAAGAGATGACTGGTCAGGGAGCGAAGCTGCTCTGTGCAACGGGGTTGCTGCAGCGTGACCCAAGGAATGAACTTGGCTGGAGTTGGCAGCCTCGCAGATCTGAGGCTCCTTCCTCCCAGTTTCGTAAATCGGTCAAGTGACAGTGTTCCTGAACATCTTAGTTTCCCTTCCTTCGGCGAATCTAACAATGCCCTTCACTGGCGCTCTGGTGAAGGTCAGTTGAAATCTGATGTGGGCTTGAGCCAGACAGAGGTGAGGTGCTCTGGTCACTGGTGTTTTTCTGTCTGACACTCATGTTAATTGGCTGTGATGTAATAATAACAAAAGACCAGCCAACTTTGCAGGTTGTTTCTTACAAGACTTCACCTGTATGTTTGAAGGTGTGTGTAAAGGGATGTTTTCCTACTTACAATAGAATGAGTTACTAGGATTTCAAAATTTAGGAACAACAGCAGGAAGACGTCTTTTCTAGATAAACATGAGGGGAATCAATCACCTGAAGCTAAACAGCACCAAAAAGATATGCCCTCTGGTCCTGGCCCATATACAGTCTCCAGCTTTGGGGACAGTCCTGTTTAGGCTGGTCTGCTTTAATTTTTCTGCAGTTGGAATTTTCAAACAATACCCACTCCTGATGGTAAAGCCACAGGTCATAGAAGGAGACTTCTGGACTTTCTAGACCGTTTCTGTGCAGTCAACTGTGGATGAACCTGCACCAAGTGGGAGCATTGCTTGAGGCATTGTGTGGGATGCAGAATGAACAGAAGTTAACTCATCCTAAAATGAACGCACAAAATGGGTAACATTTCTGTACTCTCACAATGAATTATCTGAAAAAGAAGTCAAGTTAGCTGTGGTAGTGCACGCCTGCAATCCCGGTGACATGGAGGCTGAGGCAGGAGGATCCCAAGTTTGAAGTCAGTCTCAGCAACTTAATGAGACCCTGCCTCAAAGTAAAAATATAAAAAGAGCTGGGGATATGGCTCAGTGGTAAAGTGCCCCTGGGTTCAATCTGTAGTCAAAAAAAGGAAGAAATCAAGAAAACAATTCCATTTACAATAGCAACAAAAAATAAAGGACTGAGGAATAAATGATTTAACCAAGGAGTTGAAGAACCTGTACATCGAATACCATAAAACACTGGTAAAAAAATAGAAGGGCCGGGTGCAGTGGTGCACGCCTGTAATCCAAGCGACTTGGGAGGCTGAGTCAGGAGGATCGCGAGTTCAAAGCCAGCCTCAGCAACTTAGCGAGGCCCTAAGCAACTCAGTGAGACCCTGTCTCTAAATAAAAATACAAAATAGGACTGGGGATGTGGCTCAGTGGCTGAGTGTCCCTGAGTTCAATCCCTGGTTAAAAAAAAAAAAAAAATTAGAAGGCAAAAAATAAATTGAAAGATATTCCATGTTCATGGATTGAAAAATTAAGATTATAATGACCATAATATCTAAAGCAATCTATAGATTCAATGCAACTTCAATCAAAATTCTAATAACATTTTTCTCAAAAATAGAAAAATATCTCCCAAAATTTGTATAGAACCACAAAAGACCCCAAATAGTGGAGGCAATCTTGAGCAAAAAGAATGCAGGGAAGAATCACACTACCTACTTCAAAATATACTATGAGGCACAAGAATCGAAGCAGCACGGTACTGGCATAAAGCAATTGCACAGACCAAGCGAACAGAATAGAAATTCCAGGAACAAATCCATGTGTGGTCTATAGCTTTTTGACAAAGGTGTTGAAAAGATACAATGGGGAAAGGACAATCTCTTTGATAGGTGGTGTTGGGAAAGAGCCACATGCACAAGAGCAGAACTGTACCCTTGTCACGCAACATATAAGAAAATCAACTAAAAATGGCATGAAGTCTTACTTACCTGTAAGACTTATAAGTATAAAACCAGCGGAAAAAAACAGGGGAAAAACTTCTTGATGTTGGTCTGGGCAGTAATTTTTTTTTCATATAACCTTAAAATCATAGGCAATAAAAGAAAAAATGAACAAATGAGATGATATCAAACCGAAGAGCTTCCGTGCAACTGAAGAAACAATTGGCAAGCAAAGAGACAACCCACAAAATGCAAATGCGTACTTCCAAACCATGCATGTGATAGGGGGTTAATATAAAATACATAAGGAATTCAAGCAATTAATGGTAAGATAACGAACAGTCAAACATGGACCAAGGTTCTGACAGACACTTATCAAATGAAAGCATGTGAATGGCTCATAATCATGTGTAAAAATGGTCTAAATTGGTAACCATCAGAGAAATGCAAATGGAGGAAATCCTGCCATTTTTGACAACATGGGTGAACCTGGAGGACATCATGCTAAGTGAAATAAGCCAGGCACAGGAAGCCACCACTACATCTCTCACTCACACATGGCAACTTAGAAAGGTGAATTCATAGCAGTTGGAAGCAGAGAGCAGAAGGTGGTTATGGGGCCGGGGATGCAGTGGGGAGACATTGGTCCACGGATACAAAACCTCAGGGGAAATAAGCCCAAGAGATCTGTTGGACAACATGGGAACTGTTTTTAATTTTTTTTCTTTGTTTTTTATTTTTACAGACTGCATTTTGATTCACTGTACACAACTGGGGTACAAATTTTCTTTTCTATGGTTGTGCACGATGTAGATTCACACCATTCCTGTAATCATGCATGTGCCTAGGGTAATGATGTCTGTCCCATTCCACCATCTTTCATACCCCCGCCCCTCCTCCCTCTCATTTCCCTCAATGCAGTCTAAAGTTCCTCCATTCTTGAGAGCTGCTTAGAGAGTAGGTTTTACCTACCCTCACCACACCAAAAAACAAAAAAAAAACTAAGTAACAAATATGTAGGTCAATGCATATATTAACGAGTTTGATTTCAATATTCTTCAGTGTATAAGTATTTCAAAACAACATGTTATAAATGATAATGTATACAATTTTTATTTGTCAATAAAAAAATTAAAAGTGCATTTAAAAAAATAAGCCAGCTTATCTCTCAGTTGGGGGAAAAAGATGAATACATGTAAAGTACTTAAAATATCTAGTTCTTGCTGAACTCCTGCCTGGTGACAGAGTCCCCTGTATCTCTTAGCTCGTACCTCCACAAAATGAGCACTATTGCTTTTGTCCCCAGTTCATAGTGTAGAAACTGAGGTCCAGAGAGTTTAAAGGCCTTTCCATATATAACTCAATCCAGCCCTCCAAAGACCACCTCTCATTACCCTGTTCACCAGATGCTTCCAAAAGAAGTATCTCATTTTTTTCAACCAATTTTGAATCTAGGCTCCCAGTCTGAGAAATAACCAACAGAAGTGCAAATGGAAAGGTTGCTTACCAAAGAAGTTACTTAACTAATGGCAATGAAGTGACAAAGGAAGAGTGAAAGTGACTTCTGGGGTCCAATTAGCCTGGATTTGAGTCCTGGATCCACTGAGTCTCTCTGGAATGGGAGTCTCCATAAGAGAGGGAGCTGAATGATTTGACTCTAACTAAAATGACTTTGGAAAGCATCTAGTATAGAGCCTCACACAAAGACTGACCATAGTGTGGCTCCATCATCTTGCCTCCCGTTTGGTAGCTGCTCACTAACATCCTCTGACCACGAGCCCTCCACTTGTTCTTCTCACCATGCTCCCCGCAAGCTGCCAGATCCACCCTCTGTTTACAGATTTCAGTGAAAGGTGCCTTCTTCTCTGCTTTGGGTCATGTTGGCCTCTGAGGTCCCCCTTCTGATTCCTGCTTCATGCTTGCCTTGGGAGAGACTGACATGCCCACCTTCTTACATGTCAGTGACTGAGTTCAGCTCCACGCCTTGATGGTGGCACTTAGAATATGGGAGTGTGTTTGTATTTCACAAGTATGTTTGAATTCCTGAATCAGGAATGTAGTGAAATAACGTATCATGATTGTTTCAATTTTAATTTCTGAGACTATTAGAAAGGATCATCTACATCCTTATCTATGAATATTGACCAACTATATTTCCTCTTCTGTGAATTCTTTCCTTATATTTTTGCTCATATATTTTTTAGAGTTATACATTATTTTCCTGTTGATTGCCTAAGAATTCTTTATATATATTCTGGACATATGAGTGCATGCACATATATTTTTGTATATATGATTATATATTCTGGATTATATATATTCTGCTCATCATATCCATTGCAAATTTTTTTCTAGTCTGTGTGTTTTTTTTTTTCAGATAGTTTATTGTGTCTTTGTGAGTCAAATATTCAGTGGAGTCAAATTTGCCATCTACTTTACAGTTTGAACTTTTTGTGGGTTTTTGCCCCTGGAGACTCTATCTCTAAGACCTGGGACACACAGGCCATAAAGGGTAAGGAATAAGTGGCAGCTAGCACAAAGGAGAATTCTGGCAGAAGTTTTCTTGGGAGGGCTGACTATGAGTTGCCTCTTCAGCTTTTACCTTGGAATAATGATCAACTCAGAGCAAAGTTGTAAGCAAAAGCCCTGGGAGGTCCTGTGGACCCAATGCCACTTCCCCTGCTAGTGACATCTTGCTTACCAGTAGTACAAGGTTACCAAACCAGGCATTGGCATTGGTTCAGTCTGGAGTTCAGAATCACCGATTTCACTTGCTCTCTTGGGTGCCTTGTGTATGCATGTGTAGTTCCATGAAAAATTTTTTTTTTTTTTTTGGAACCAGGGATTGAACTCAGGGACACTTGGCCACTGAGCCACATCCCCAGTCCTATTTTGTGTTTTGTTTAGAGACAGGGTCTCACTGAGTTGCTTAGGGCCTCGCTAAGTTGCTGAGGTTGGCTTTGAACTCGCGATCCTCCTGACTCAGCCTCCCAAGTCGCTTGGATTACAGGCATGCGCCACCACCCCCGGCCTAGTTCTATGAAATTTGATTCCATACATAGATTTGATCAGCCACAATGCAACTGAGTCATAGAACTGCTCAGGATCACAGGCGTCTCATGCTATCCATTTTCAGCCTGTGACTTTGTTTTTTAAGCATCTTAAAGACATTGACAGCTAAATCCATTTTCTATTTCTGAGTGACTTAAAAGCAGTACATATCAATCAAGAGTGTTTAGGTACGCAGTCATCTCTTGGTATCTATGGAGCTTGGTTCCAGGCCCCCTGAGGATACCAAACTCTGAGGAGGCTCAAGTCCCTTATATCAAATGGTGTAGTAGGTATATAAGCCATGTATACCCTCCTGTAGGTATGCTTTAAATCATCTCTAGATCACTTATAATCCCTAAAGCAATGCGTGCACTGTCTAAAGGGCTGTTAAATTGTGTTGTTTAGAGAATAATAACAAGAAAAAGTCTGAATCCCAATATGTTCAATGCAGACAAAAATTTAAATTGAGTCCAGATCCAGAGTTGATTGAATCCATGGAGGTGGAATCACAGACAGGGAGGGCACATACAGTATGCCAAGCAGAATGGGCACAGGCTCGGGAAGTGGGCTTACCAGCTGGACGACCTCGAGTCACCTTTCTGTTCTTTCTTGATATAAGAGAATGGGGCCGGGTGTGGTGGTGCGCGCCTGTAATCCCAGCGGCTCGGGAGGCTGAGGCAGGAGAATCCCAAGTTCAAAGCCAGCCTCAGCAAGGGCAAGGTGCTAAGCAACTCAGTCAGACCCTGTCTCTAAATAAAATGCAAAACAGGACTGGGGATGTGGCTCAGTGGCCGAGTGCCCCTGGGTTCAATCCCCAGTTCCAAAAAAAAAAGGGAATGGGGTGACAGTGCCTATGACAGTAGATACCGTGGTCAACAAGTGCCTTGTGAATGGTAGTTACTGTCATTGAGGTTTTTTCCTGACACTGACCTCATTATCCTTTCTTCCACATGAATAGAAGTCACCGCTGTCCTGGCTGCTGAGTATCATCTCAGCAAACCGTGCATCTTCAGCACTGTCTTCATCCTTGTCTTCATTGCTGTGCTCCGAGCAGGAGGGATTACTCAGGAGCCTCCTGGGCTCCTGAGCTGAGGTTTCGGAGCTCCTCTGAAACGTGTTTTACACGTTTTCGGCTTCCTCCGTGGCTTGCCAGGGAAGCTGCTGGCCTTTGCGGTCTGTCTGAGCAAACCCTGCCAGGGCCACTGTGCCTGTCGCCCTTTGAAGAGGCACGCCGGCGAGGGCTCGAGGGCTGCTGATCTGAGCAGGCAGGGCCGAGCTGGGGCAGCCGGGCATCCTTCCTGGGGACGCAGCTATTCTGGGAAACAGACGCTCCAGGCATCTCATTAACATAATCTCAGGAATTAATGGTTTGATTGATGTCCTGCGTTTCCCCGCCATTTTCATAAATGATAATGTATTAAAACAAGATGGAGGAAAGAAAACACGACACGACATATATTATTCAGGTGTTTGCAGAGAGGCTGACACACAAACATGCACAATTTATCAGCAGTCGTTTTTTGCATGGTGTTCTGAGCCCCAAGCCTCCAAGATGTGGAATTAATTTCATAGCAGGTGATTCTAGACTATTTCACATGGGCCATCTGTCGCTTCTTCATTTACCTCTCTGCTGTTAAAATAATTAATCATTTCAGGCCCTGGCTTGGCCCAGAGACTCTACTCTGGCCGAGGACACCGCAAGAGGGGGAACACTGGATTTCTTGCTCCAAAAGTATGTTTCTGTGAAGCAGGTGTGTTCGATTTTTTTTTTCTTACTTGCATTTATCTGCCAAGACCAGCAGCTCAAGAACGGGAGATTACTTTGTAGAGTGTTAGATTGTTGTTGCTGGAATCGTTCATGTTCTACAATTGCCATTCAAGAAAACAAGTTCGGAGAGACTGTTCCCATTGTCTTGGCTCACACAGCCAACAGGAGAGCACTGGGGCCAGACCCAGGTTTCTCAACTCTTCATGTCTTGCTCCTTCCAGTCCTTGATCTGAAGTGGTACTTCCAAAGAGAAAAAGGAATCTCACCCCAAATAAGAAGATAGCCCAAGAATCCAAAGGGGAGCTCAGCAAGGGGCATTTGGGGCACAAATTAATTGCTATGAGCCCTGATTTAATTGTTCTAGAAATCAAAGGTAGCCAGTTTTAATGACAAGGAAATGTGAGTCATTGTCTACCATGCAAGAAAGCACAGGGCAGTTTCCTTGATGGAGAGGGACGTGTTCATCTGCTAACATATATTGATTTGTTTATTAATGATACGTATGTCTATTGATTCACTAATCAGTTCATGCCAGACATAGGCTAAGTGCCCGAGACGCAATGCGGAAGTTCCTTTATTAATGGAACTGAAAGGTTAATGGGGGAACATAAATGAAGGGTTAAGTCACCAAGTGCAAACTGGGATAAGTGCTGGAAAAGAAACAAGGAGCAGAGCTGGCAGGGTGGACTCTCCCAGGTATGGCCATGTTGGATGGGATGGTCACAGGGGTGCCTTGGAGGAAACCACACTTGGATGCTTCAGGATGGGACCTGAGCCTATGACTGGTGGGAGCAAGAGCCCTAGGGAGGGGCCCTGCATGCACCAGGGCACTGGGCTGCACGACCAGCTAGCAGGAACAGAGTCAGGAACTGGGAGCCGGGTGTGGGGGATAAGGGGGTAAGGGAAAAGTGGGGGCAGATTGTTTCAGGATTTCCCTAAGGGGCAGGGTGAGGATGTGAACCCGGGAAGCCACTTCAACAGGGGAATAACAGAGTCTGATGTATGTTTTATTGTCTGCACTTGACAGATGAGGAGACAGAGGAGCAGAGAAACAGTGGAACTTGCTGAAGGCCACACAGTGCAGAGGTGGAAGCTGAACTTCTAACCCAGCTCTCTCCAACCTCAGAGTCCTGCTCTAAGCCAGGGGTCAGCAGACTATGGCTGAGAAGCCAAGTCCAGCCTCCTGTCTGCTTTTCATAAACAAAGTGTCACTGAGACACAGCCAGGTCCATTTATTTATGTCTTGTCACTGCTGCTTTCTCACTCCAAAGGCAGGTTGTGTAGTTATGACAGACAGTGTACGATCTGCTGGACCCAAAGTAGTCACTCTCTGGCCTTTGAGAGGGAAAGTTGGCTGACTCCTGCAGTAGCTTGTCACCTCAGGCAGAGAGGGATCATGTCCACTTTGCTCCTGGTGTGCCCCCAGGTCAGTCTGTAAATGGCATTTGGCTGGTGTCCAATTAAGATCTGCAGATTGAATAAAGAAATGGGAGAGGGTGGGCAGAATCCAGATAGGAAAGGACCAGAGGTTGCGTAGACAGCATCAGCCTGAGGCAAGAGCCCCAGGTGGATGAGCACAGGGTCTGCTTGCAGGGCAGGAGTGGACCAGCCCGGCCAGAAACCAGAGCATGCAGAAGAGGGGGCAAGACATCAAGGCGGAGAGACTCCCTGGGGGTTGATTGAGAAGAGCCTTGAATGCCATCATCATTAAGTGCCCAAGACCTTTAAGTGGCTGAGTTAGCAGTCACAGAGGCAGCGCAAGAGACCTGCATTTCCTAGATGAAGATTGTAATTGGTTATTGATGTCCTATTTGTATGCTAATGTTGCTCAATAAAACAGCTAAACCATAATTAACGCTCCAGCTTCCTCTCAGGAAAAAAAAAAAGCCCACAGAAAGGTCAATAGATTTCATATAATAAATTATTAAATAATGAGAAACACAGGAAATAAATTTCTGTTCTATAATCTTTACAAGTTTTATTAACTCTCATTTATTATGAGCACTGACAATGTTTACATTTTGCCACTTTCTTGCCAGCTCCAGAAACTTTTGGATTCAGTGTCAGTTTTGAGTGGAGGAATATATCCTTTGCTGAAGTTCATGTGTTTGAAAATCAAGACAGTGTTGGTTACCGCTGTGATCTGACCTTGGTGCCAACGTTTAGCTGAATAGGGTGGCAATCTGCTGGCAGGCCTTCTGTTGCATGGAAACCAGGAGGAACAGCACTCTGACACCAGCTGTTGTCAGTCGTGTTACGGTTGAGATGCGAGGTGTTCCCAAAGCTCAATGCAAGAAGGTCCAAAGGTGGAATGACTAGGTTCCACATAAAATGTCCTCTAATGGGGACGATGTGGGTGGTGACTACAGGCAGGTAGGGTGTGGCTGGAGGAAGGGGGTTCCTGGGGGTGTAACTTGGGGGTTTTTATTTAGTCTGTGGTCGGGGGAAGAGTCTCTCTGCCTCCTGGTGCCATGTCTGTCCTGAGCTGCTTTCCTCCACCACCCCCCTCCACCATGCTATGCTGCCTCACCTCCAGCTCTGAGGAATGGAGTTTGCCGTCTATGGACTCAGCCCTCTGAAATGGGGGGCCCCAAATAAACTTTTCCTTGAAATCATTCTTTTTAGTTCTTGTGGTCACAGCAGCAGAAAAGAGAATTAAACCAGTCTTGTAATAACAACGATCTCCAGGCCCCTGTATAGGTGATATTCTTCCCTGACATGTAAATCCAGCCTCAGGGAAGATTATAGCTAACAGGAATCAGTTTGATAGAAGGGTGCCCATGAGCTCCGTCCATGGGGTGGGACTGGCTTTGAATCCCAGATTCACTTCTTGGTATCTGTGAACCTTGTGGTTAGCCCTCTGAGCCTCATTTTACCCAACTGGGAAGTGGAGACATCAGCAATACTCCCTGTGTGGAGCTGTGAAGACTAAATAAGACCAGGCACATAAAGTGCCTAGCAAGTGTCTGGCACACGATCTTTTCCCAAGTTGCATTATTACAACTTGTTAAGGTTGAAAATGCTTAAGTGCAGTGACCCTTCGTGAGACCACAAGTCTCAGAAAAATTGTCAGCTTTAAATGTTCTCTTCAACCCTCAACCAATTCATTGGTAGTTTACCTCGGCATGTATTGTGTTCTGGGAAGATGCGAAAAGAATATAAGTGAAGTTATCCTGGTTGTCAATGAACTTACGATTCTTGGTGAGGAATGGTGTCAAAGTCCCCTGAGGCCACCAGGATCAGCTCCAGAACTATTTTAACAGAACTGACTTCTCCATTCATTGGGAACCCACTGTCCATTAAAGACCCGGCTGGCTACTGGTGATGGAGGGGGGAATCCCGTGAATATTGCTTATATCCAGAGGGGTCTGTAGATAAGCATTCCAACGAGGGTGAGTAGAATTCATACTAAAGATGTTTCCCTAGGAAGGAAATGAGAATCTGAGCTTTGAATTCCACTTCTACCAATGATAGGATTTCAGAAGATTTCTGAAATTGTAATGTATTTCCTCATTGTATGTATGAACCTGAGATATAAAGATGTGTGGCACACCTGAGGACTCCCTCTCTAAACCTGAACAGCACTTCACACAATCATTGTTCAATAGATGGATGATCAGTTCCCAAAGCATGCAATTACATGATCAGAGTCCTGTAGGCAAACTCTAGCACACAAGGTCCCAGAACCTAACATAGCACCTCTAACCATTTGTGAGTGTTTCTTCCTATATTTTTTTTTGCCATGATTTCAAGGACAACTTTATCTGCATTATCAATCAAATTCCTCATAATTTTTGACCACAGGTGTTTAGAATCAGGTACAGATGATTACACTCCAGACACACTCTCATCATCTTTTCATGCCCACAGAATTTTGCATCCTTTGCTTTTCACTTTGAATTCAGCACTCTGAGTTTCGAGTTGCTGCTTAGTTTTAATCAATATTATTTGTACCATTGCTGTCGGATGTCTGAGTTCTGTGGTTCTGTATCTGTTAAGTGCTTTCTAGTCCTACTTCTTTCTGAAGTTTCACCAAGAGTAGAGAACAGGGGGAGTGGGCAGGGTCCAAGCCTGCAAAATCTCAGATGTCACTGAGCACCTCTCTTGGTAAGAAAAGAGCATTTGGGAGAAGTGAATTGGCATTCCTTTGGTGGAGGGATGGGAGTCACACTGTCACCCGCCTGCTCGGACAGTCATCACCAGTTGACATGATCCGGCACTTAAGCCAGGTACATTCCACCTGTGTGTACCTGCTGGTGTGATGATGTTGCCATTTGGAATTATTGCTATTAAAAAATTAGTAGACTTTAGTTTTAAGCCAGTTTTAGGTTTATAGGCTTACCAAGCCAAAAGTGGCATCTCTCTGCTGGCATTGTTTCCTCATCAAGAACATCTGGCCCTACTGTGGTGTATTTGTTACACTGGATGGACTGGTACTCATACATTATTATTCCCATAAGTCTGCAGTGTACTTTAGGGTTCACTCCTGCCTTTGTATGTTCTGCAGCTCTTGATGAATGTAGAATGACTCACATTGTAGGATGTAGAATGACATATTCACATTGCAGCACAAGCAGAGTCTTACTTCCTGAAACTCCTCTGCATTCCACCCAGTCACCCCTCTCTCTTCTGTAAAAACCGATCTTACATCTGCACAGTGTTAACTTTCTAGAGTGTTTTATAATTTGAAGCATGCAATATTCACCATTTTCAAGTTGGCTTCTTTCACTTGGGAGCATACCCTGAAGGCTCCTCCATGTCTCGTTTCCCTCCTCCATGTCTTGTCATGGCTCATATCTTATTTTCATTGCCAAATAATACTCCAGTGTATGGATGTACCACTGTTTCTTTAACCTTTTACCAACTGAAAGACATCTGGATTGCTCCCAAGCCTTGGTAATTATGAATGAAGTTGATATAAGCAAGAAATAAATAGACCGGTTTTTAAATTTACCTTGAAACTTATACAGTTGTAGTTGAAATATTACAAGGAAGTATTATAAATATTACTCCCTTGAAATCTTAAAAAAGCAGCTGAGTGTAGTGACACAGCCTGTAATCCCAGCGACTTGGGAGGCTGAGGTAGGAGGATTACAAGTTTGAGGCCAGCCTCAGCAACTTAGTGATACCCTTGGTAACTTAGTGAGACCTGGTCTCAAAATAGCTGGAGATGTATCTCAGTGGCAAAGCTCTCCTGGGTTCAATCTCCAGTATAAGAAGAAAAAAAAACATCGAAAAGGCAGACATCCTGCATATGTAGTCTCTAAGACTTTCCAGAGCTGAAATTTCGGTACAGAGTGTTTTGAACTGGGTCATATCAATAAGCTTTGCCATTGTGTCATCCCATAAACTTCAAACCTTCCTCTGCAGATGGAAGAACAACTTTCATCATCAAATTCGAAAAATAAGTGAAAATTCACATAAAAGAAATTGTCAAGTAGTTCGCACTGAACTTAAATAAACATGACCCACATATCATTTTCCCTTGGATATTTTTGGTGTGCACAGTGCAATGGTCATCCACAGTTTCCGCACTCAACTTTAACATTCGCCCACGTTGTGCCGGTTTCACTGTATTTTTCCCTTTGGTGTTTTCAAGTAAGTTCTAATATATCATTCTTACATTATTTGCAATGGTTATTCTTACACCTTTTATTGAGTGGATTATGCTCATGAAACTTTCCCCTGGTTGGATAATGGATGGCTCCACAGTGGATATCCGTAAGTGGATATCAGATCTCCTTTCCTTTCACAAGATCTGATACAAAAGATAGGTGCTTGGGTCACGTGGGTAGTAAGATACCAGATATACCTATTTTCTAATATTTTCTCTGTGAATCGAGCTTCACATCTGCTGTAGTTTGGATAAAGCTTGAGTGTGCACCCCAAGGACCATGTGTTAGGACTTGGTCCTCAATTTGGCAATGTGACAGGTGGCGGGACTGTTAAGAACTGGAGCCCACTGCATGGTTGTCAGGTCGTCAGAGCTGCCCTCAGAAGGAAGTGATGTAGTTCAGGAGAAAACTCCCATGAGAGTGAGTTACAAATGAGTGAACCTGACCCCTTAATCCCTCTCTGACTTCCTGTCTTGCCATGAGACCTCTTGGTTTTGCAGGTGCTCTTGACATTGTGGTACTATCT
This sequence comes from Glaucomys volans, assembly GCA_020662805.1. NCBI lineage: Eukaryota > Metazoa > Chordata > Mammalia > Rodentia > Sciuridae > Glaucomys > Glaucomys volans. The sequence goes on along the minus strand of JAJEJO010004972.1, from coordinate 59,404 downwards.
ACAGAAGATCCTCACTAGAGCTGAACTGAGGCTGGTTCCAAGCCTTTAAACTTCCAGAACTGTGAGCTACATAAACCTCTTTTCTGTATAAAGTACCCAGCCTCAGGTATTTTACTATAGCAACACAAATAGACCAGTACAACCTCTCTTCTTGTTCAGGGTGGGAAAGAAATCAAGCTTCCTCAAAGGAAAGAGGGAGAAAGGAAGTCCAATATATTCATGAACATTCTTGTGTGGCTCCTTTCCCAAACCCACCCAGCAGCTGAGCATCAGGAGAGAGGAAAGGAATCTTATCTTCTAAGAAGTGAGATATTCTCCCTATGAAAAGAACCAGAAAACAGAGAGATAAATGGTTCTTCTAACAATACTGCTGGATTAATCTTCAGGTGGGAATTCCTATGTCAAAAAATGAAACTCATTTTTATGGTGTGATGCCAAATTGCTTTTCAAAAGATCTGTCCCTACATAAACTAACTCTTGCCAATCATAAATGAAACTCCCCAAAGTTTGAATTGGCCAAATTGTGCATATACCTGGGACAATGTGTTTAGCTTAATTGTATTTCAATAATAATAAGTCGATTGAGTAGGAATGGTTGATTCCGGGTAGAGATCACCAAAAACCCAATTAATCAAATTGGGTATTATCACCTTATATAGGCAGTGGAGGCTGACCACGCTGAGTCAGGCACCAGTTGGAAAGCATGAAATGACTGACTTTGTTTAACTCTAGCTGCAATTTATCTGTGGGAGCAGCACTGAAAGGTGACATTTGTCTTCGTGAGTTTCCCATTCATTTCCTGAGCTGGAGTTCATCAGTCATGCATCTCAAGTGCATGATACATGCAGATGAATATTTATTATAGATGATGGAGTATCCTTCTGGCAATATAATATACTTCATTCACTTGAAAAGGGAATTCAAACAGACCTGTGATAGACTGCTTGTGAGACTGGAGGGTCTTCCCACCTCCCTTCAGGAGAAATCTGTCCAGAATCTTCCATTTTGGAGCACGGAGAATTCACTTAGTGTCCATGTGGAAACTGGTTTTAAAACTTGTTAAATTCAGTTAAGGAGATTTTAATTGGGGAAACAATTGCTATTTCAAAAACAGTTTGTTAATGGTTGATGAAAACCCCAGTTATATATCTGAATTCAGCCAATAGTTTCAAAGCATATTGGTTATTTGAGTGCAATCTGTTTGAATCTTTTTTTCTTTTTCTCTGTTTGAATCTTTTTAAGTTCACATGTAAAGAAACAGATTTGGCCTAATTCACAGAGTTGTGATGCTCCAAAAAAGATCTTAAAATAAAGCATGCATTTCCAACATGGATCTGACACTGGAGGTTAAGTGCTTCTTTCTCAGAAAATGCAAGATCAAAGACAATGAAATGACAGGAAAAAATATACTCAGAGAGAATTGTTTTTTCTTTTTAATTTAGAAGTCACTCCTCTTCCCAGGAGAGCTGAGCAGAGAAATCACTAGAAAAATAGCTTCCCTGTGCCCATTAAGCTACCTTTTGTTTTCCTTTGACGACCGATGGGAATCTTGTTCATTAAAATTGTATGGATGCCTTCTCCTTTCCTCCCACTGTTTATTTACACATAAAAAATAGATGATTCCAAGGATTCTAACATCAGGCTGCTAAGCCTGCTGAAAACCTCCATGCAAATAATCATTTCTGCAGAACCATCTGGAGTTTCCTAGAATGTGCAACGGTGTGTTCGAGTGGGCATGTTTGCAGAAGCGTGGACAAGGATGGGCAGCTCCGGGAGGGCAGTGTAACAACAGACACTTCTTGCTTTGTTTTCACAGAGGAGAATCAGCCTGCGTTCCCTGGCTCTGGACACATGCCTTTCCCATTACATGCTGAATGGAAGTTGCAGGAGGCGCTGAGGAGACGGGGAGACTGAAACCAAAAGCTTGGCCATTGAGGAAGATTAAACTCAACTTGACCTCCAAGGCTGATGGACGAGTGATGATTAGAGGGAGGATATGCGTATCTAAATTGCATTCTATCTCTATTACAGTCTAACGACATTAGTAAAATTGCTGTTTGATAATTCGTCAACGTGAAAATGTGCCCACTTATCTCGGGCTATACAAACAATCATTGATTCAGTTCCTCAACATTACTCTTGCCAAATTATCACGGACAGATGGTCAGAGCATTGAATTAGGGTTGGTTCCAAACCACCTCTCTCTTTTTTCTCTCCATTTCTCTTCTTGCTGTCTCCCCAAGAAGTGCTCATTGTGGTCTTGCTGTGTGTTGAATGCAGTCTGGTTTCTGGATGTATGGCCTGCTCACTGGTGACCTTAGCCAAGTCACCTGAAATCCCAGGGCCTCGGTTTCTCCTCCATAAGAGGGAATGAAGTCTGCACTGCTTGATTCACAGACTTGTTGAGAAGCACAGAAGCCAAAGCAACCCGGAAGGGAGGAAGTGCTATAGAAACCTGAGGATCCAGGCTCCCCTTGGGCTTTTACTGGTGGTCCTGGGAATTGAACCCTGGGGTGCTCTACCACTGAGCTACATTCCCAGTCCTTTTAATTTTATTTTGAAATAGGGGTTTGCTAAATTGCCCAGGCTGGCCTTGAACCTGTGATCCTCCTGCCTCAGCCTCCTGAGTCCCTGGGATTCCAGGCCTGCACACCACCTGGCTTCCCCGCCTGGCTGTGGTGCACATTTGTGCATCCACAGAGCCCTCCCCATGTGCCAGGCACTGGGCTGGGTCCAAGAGCTATGAAGATGAATGAAGTGTACGCCTTGTGCTTCCTGTTTTTTCAATCCAGTTGGGGAGATGATGCATACAAGCTGGAGACAGGGGAAGTGGTACAATGTTGCACACATAACAAAGCTTGGTTAAAGGTGGACAGGCAGGGAAGGTGAATGGCAGCATTGTGTTGGTCTAGACCCCACCTGGATCCCCTCCAGAAGCTGAGTCCTTATATCCCTGGGACCCTGACCAGCCTAGACGGACCTGCCTGTAAGATCACGCTGGCTCCTGATTGTGGCACCAATGGAGCTGACACTCAGGGCCAGAGGGGAAACAAGGTAAAGAGCTCTCCAAGCCACCCCCTGCCACCAGTCCTCATAGAACAACATGCAGGAGTGGAGTCAACAGATCAGTTTTCAGTCCTAGCTTGGAGGCTCTCCCCCGTGGGATCCACAGCAAGTTTTTAGACTCTTCAGCCTCAATTTTCTTTCTTTGAAAATTGGAGTGATAATGACGGAGGGGTTACTGGGTTGACAACAGACTGGAGAGACTCAGCCCATTAAGCACGTGGAAGATGCATGGGGTGGCTGGTCTTCTGGACTTTTCAGGGAATTAGCACAGGAGAGAAAAAAAAAAATGACCTTATCTTACCCCGTGGGGACTGCTTGCTTCTTTCAGAGAGAGAAATGCTATTTTTAGCAAGACAGCCGTGAACAGGAGAAGCGCTCCAGCTGTCACACCAGCTGCTGCAAATGACACTCTCCTGCAGGTGCGTTTTCTGTGCATCTTTCTGGCAGGTGTTCCCAGTCTGCGTTTCCCAGGCTGTGGCTCTGCAAGGTCTTCTTTCCGGCTGAGCAGTCTCCGCTGTGCTCGGTAACAAATAACCCCACACCTTTCTGGTTTATAGCCACAAAGGTTTATTTCTCACTCAGGCTGCCCGCCCACAGGGATTGGCAGGGTGCTCAGATCATTTTGGTCACTCAGGAATCTAGCTGATGGAAGCTAGATTGGAAGCTCCTCACACATGATTCTAGGTATTGCAAGGCAGGAAATGGGACTGTGATAAATCTTACATTGACCCTGTCTTTGAAAAAATTGCTATTAATATTTTACTAATAATATTCTTTTTGATCCACAAGTCACAATTATGTACAATTGCAGATAACAATGTGATGTTTTGACACATATAAAATGTGAATTGATTAAATAAAGTTAATTAACACATCCCAAGCTTACCTATGGCTTTTGATGATGACATTTGAAATGAACTCATTTCGAAATATATACTAGTTTCTACTCTAGTCACCTTGCTATGAAGTAGATCTCGAAATCCATTCCTCCTGTTTAACCAGAAACTTTGCACCTATCAAGGACTGCCTATGCCTGGGGTGTGGTGGCTCACACTTGCGATCCTAGCAACTCAAGAGTCTGAGGCAGGAGGATTGCAAATTCAAGGCCAGCCTCAGCAACTTAGTGAGGTCCTAAGCAACTGGGTGAGACCCCGTCTCTAAATAAAATACAAAAAAATAGGGCTGGAGATGTGGCTCAGTAGTCGAGTGCCCCTGAGTTCAATCCCCAGTACCAAAAGTAAATAAATAAATAAACAAAGAAACAAATAAATATTAAAAGGAATGAATTATATATGAAAAAGTGTTCAGCATCCATAGTAATTAGAGAAATGCAAATTAAAACAACTCTAAGATTTCATCTTACTCCAATTAGAATGGCTATTATCAAGAACACAAACAATAATAGATGTTGACGTGGATGTGGGGAAAAAGGCACACTTTTACATTGCTGGTGGAGTTGCAAGTTGGTACATTCACTCTGGAAAGCAGTGTGGAGATTCCACAGAAAACTTGGAATGGACCCATCTTTTGACCTAGTTATCCCACTCCTTGGTTTATACCTAAAGGACTTAAAATTAGCACACTTACAGAAACACAGTCACATCAATGTTTATAGCAGGTCAATTCACAATAGCTAGACTGTTGAACCAATCTAGATGCCTTTCAATTGAAGAATGGATAAAGAAGCTGTGGTAATATACACAATGGAATACTAGTCAGCCATAACAAAGAATAATATTATGGTATTTGCAGATAAATGGATGGAGTTGGGAAATTATGCTAAGTGAAATAAGTCAATCCCCCAAAAACAAAGGTCGAATGTTTTCCCTGATAAGTGGATGATGATATAGAATTGGGTTGTGGGGGTGGGGGGTGAGAGAAGAATGGAGGAACTTTAGATTACAAAGAGGGAAATAAGAGGGGGAGGGGGAGGTAGTTTGAAAGATGGTGGACTGAGACAGACATCATTACCCTATGTACATGTATGATTAACATGAATGGTTTGAATGTACATCATGTACAACCATAGAAATGAAAATTTGTACCCCATTTGTGTACAATGAATCAGAATGAAGTCTGTAAAAATTAAAAAAAAAAGGACTGAGGATGTGGCCCCCTGGAAAAGTGCTTCTGGGTTCAGTCTCTATTACCATTTCCCACTAAAAAATGAAGAGCTACCCAGGCCCCCCTTCCTACTCCAGCACCCATAGCTGTCCCTCTATTTCTGAGTTCACATTCTATTTCTGGTTTTCACATTCCGAAGGTGAGATCACGTGGTGTTTGCCTTTCTTTGCCTGGCTTCTTTCACTTAACGTAATGTCCTTCAGGCTCACTCATGTTGTTGAAATGGCAGGATTTCTCCCTCCTGAGGTTGAACAGTATTGCATTATCTGCATGTATGTCTCATTTCACTTCACCCTTTAAGGACGCTGGGGTTGACTCCTCATCTTGGCTACTGTGATGGTGAACATGGCAGTGCAAATATCCAAGAGTTCACTTTCCTGGCTTCCTCCTCCACCTGTATCTTCCATCTTTTTAGGATTCTTTTTTTTTTTTTTTTTTTTTGGTACAGGGGAATGAACCTAGGAGACTCTATTACCAAGCTCCATCCCCAGCCCTTTCCATCTTTTTTTGGAGACAGGGTCTTGCCAATGTGCCAAGGCTGCCTTGAACCTGTGGTCCTCCTGCCTCAGCCTCCTGAGTCACTGGGCCATCACACCGGGCTATCTTTCATCTTTCTGAAAAAAGCCTTTCCAACAGGGGTGAGGTTCTGTTTCTTTGTGGTATAAACTCGTACATCCCTGATGATGAAGGATGCTGAGCATGTTGATAGATGCCTCTTGACTGCTTATGTATCTTCTTTTGATAAGTGTCCGCTCTAGTTCTTTGCTCATATTTTATTTGGGATGTTTTCTTGCTGAGTTGTTTGAATTCCTTATATATTTTGGATATTAACTCTTTTTGAAATGTATGGTTTTGCAAATGTTTTCTTCCATTCTTTGGCCTATCTTTTCTCTTTGCTAGTCATTTTCTCTGGGGCTTGGAAGCCTTTTGGCTCTAGGTCATCTCATTTGTCTTTTTGGCTTATGGTGCTTCTGCTTTCAGAGTCCCACCCAGAAGGTCATTGCCCAAGTCCATTGTCTTGGAGTTTTCTTTTAGTAGTTTCATAGCTTTTGGTCTTACATTTAAGTCTTTAACCTATTTTGAGTTGATTTTTGTATAAACTGAGGCAAGGAGACACTTCATTTTTCTGCATGTGGATATCCAATTTTTACGAGGTCACTTATCAAAGTGACTATCTTCACTGTGTGTTCTTGGCTCATATGTTAAAAGTCAGTTAACTATAAATGCGTACATTTAGTTCAGGGTTTTAAAATCTGTTCCATTGCTGTTTGTGTCTATATTTATACTAATACCATGCTTTGATTATAATAACTTATAAATATGTTTTGAAATCAGGGAGTGTGAGGCCTCTACACTGGTTCTTTGTTAAAGCTTTGCATGAAAACAAAAAGGGAAGATGCTGGGGCATGATATTGGCCGAATTACATTGTGTACCTATATGAATATGTAATGATAAATCCCACCATTATGTGCAATTATAATGTGCCATAAAAAATATGATGAAAAAGCCTTTCCCTGAAAGCAGCGTGGATTGTTCTTGCCTACATTTCACTGGACAGAGGTGGGAAGGGTGGAGAACCAGAAACATCAGGGGACCAGCACTGACTCCCAGGACTCCCAACAGCCATTTCCCCTTCTTCCTTGCTAAGGGATCCCTTGCTTCATTAGGGTGGCAGTGTGCCAAGTCTTAAGGAAAACAATCTCTATTGCTCTAACATAATTACAGCAATCTTATTCCTCTTTTTCAGTGACTAGTCTGGCTTACAAACAAGGATATGACCATTCTTGGCCACTGACCTGCTTGCAAGCTTTTAGAAAAAAGTTCTCTCTTCTCAATAAAAGGAGAAAACAGCACCAAGAATTTCCTTTGCCCCTTTCTTTTCTTTCCTGCCTGGGGTACCATTCTATGAGGATGTGGTACTCAGAGCCTTGGCAGCCATTCTGTAACCATGAAGAAAAGACCAAGAGAATAATTGCAAAGATACTGATCCAGTGTGGTGATGATTGTGTTGCTAAACCAAACCTGGGATGACTTACGACTGACTTCCCATTATGTGAGAGAATAAATTTTTTAATATTATTTAAGCCTCTATATGTGAAAATTCTGTGCTACAGCCAACAGAATTGTAATGAACTACCTTTCTCATCTGTTTCACTCTCCAGTGATGCTGGATTACAGCCTCTCTCCAGATCTGTCAACAATCCATGGGCTCTACCTTTGCTCCTGCTGGTCCCCTGGGGAGAATGTCCTTACCTTTTGGTCATCAATTCTGGTTCTTTAGGGCCCTGCTCTCTCTCTCTCTGGTGTTCACAAGGCAGAGGTGGAGTGCTCACGCTCACCCTCCTCTGCACTCTATGCAGATCTTTATGTGGCACTTACGGTAAGACTTGCTGCCTTTTGCCAAACCCCACATACCAAGTCCTACGCATCGCCTCATGAGTCATCACACCAACTTGACATGACAGGGGTCCTTGTCCTTATCTTGCTGATGAGGAAACAGGTGTGAAGGGGTTAGACTTGTCCACAATCCTGGGGTAATAGCTAAGAGAGCTGAGGTTTGACCTCAGGGCTGTCAAATCCCCAGGGCAGGGGCCAGGTGGGTCCATTACAGCCGCTTTGCCTGTTTGTTGCCCTGGGGGATGACTTGAGGGATTAGTCTGCTTTCTTCCCCTCAAATTCCCAATGCTGAGTATGGTGTCTGGCACAGAGAAGATTCTCAAGAAGGGTGTGTTGACATGTACGAGTCCGTAACAACAAACCCAACTTTATGTACAGCAGTCATTCACCAACAAAAATGTGGAAAGAAAAGAGTGAGACCTGTTGAATGAATGAATGAATGAATGAATGAATGGTGAGCTGCGGCCAGGAATGGGGGCAACGAGAGGCATGAGAGGGAGCAGGCAAGGGAGGCAGCAGTGGACTCTTAGGGAGCTGAAGAGTCTTCCTGCTTTGGGTCAGCTCCTCTGCTAACTGAAAGCATGCCCACCTCCCTGGCAGTCACAGTTGTTGGTGCACAGACAGATGTGTCTGGAAAGACTGTCTCCATAGTTGGAGGTGGAGACACATCCCCTCATCCCATGGTATTGGGGAAGTAGCCAATCCTGTGTAAAACAGCCGTCATGAGTGTCCCCTGTGTGGTGTCCTCCTTTTAAGTTAGTGAAAGTACATTTCATCAGATGTCTGGGGGGCAAAATCTCGTCCTGTGATATTGGGCAAACCACTTACTCTTTGGATCTCAGGTTGTTTTTCTGTTAGATGGGGGGTGTTGGGCTCTGTAGCTACCTCCCACTGTGGATTCTGCCCACATTTTCCAACATGGAGACTGCATTTCTCAGCTTCCCTTGCAACTAGAGGTGGTCATGTGACCAAATCTAGACAGATGGTCAAATGGCAAGTCTGGGAATTCTCCCTGACACTCAGCCCCAGGCCTCCTTTATCTCTCCTCCATCTGGAGCCAGGAATGGGGATGCTGCCATCTTGGATCATCACGTGGAGGCCACAGACAGTAGGCTCCATGAAGCCTTGGTCCCCAGTGCCGTGAAGGTCTCTGTCAACCCTGGACCACAGTCTAGTCTAATCGGAGAAAGAAATACCATAATCTTGTTGAGGTCTTAGGGTTTCTACTATAACTGAATCTCATTCAAACTAATAGGCTATTTCAGAGAGTCCTAAACTCATCTACTCACAAGCACCGTATGAGGCACTTGTTCAAAGGAGATTCACAGGTCCTTCCCCGAGAGATTCCAGGTACACAGGTCGAGGGTGGGGCTCAGGAACCTGTATTTTTGACAGGGGCCTTAAGGTGATTCTTATGATTATGTAAGTTGGAGAAACACTGAGATGCTATCTGATGTCCTCCACCTTCCTTAAGCTGGAGAGTGACACACTGTTTAGGCATGTGTGTGTGCTGTATTTGTGCTGTTTATTTCACAGCCCCCCCCCCAGAAATATATCAAGTGTTTCATGGAATCCTGGGCGTGAGGCTGGAGAGAACTGTGGGGTAGCTGCCTGCTGAAGTCCAGGTGAGAGGAGATGAGGTCTGAACCCAGGTCAGAAGAGCTGGGGAATAGAAGTGAAATCACACGTGGCATTTGGACTTGGTGACTAACGAGGTTTGGGATGCAAGGAAGAATGTAAACACCTCCAGGTCTCCGAGCAAGGTGACTGTGCAGAAAGTGGCCCTCACAAGATGGTGGAAGAAGAAGGGCTGAACAAGATGATGAGACCTGGCTTGGCCGGTGCCCCATTGAGGTGCCAATGGACATCGCTGTCCAGCTCAGTTCTAAGAACCCTGGGCAGGGCCTGGGGGATGGAGATGGTGGGGCTCTCAGGGCAGTAAGGTTGCCATCCACCCAAACCTTCCGATTCTGCCCCGGTCACCGTGTCTAACTTACCTTTCAGGGTTACATTTTCTGCTTTGCATTTTGTGTCCCCGGCATAAATATGGATGAAGGAACCAAACAGGGTCACTCACAGATGCGACTGTTTGTTTATTCACCGGCACAGTGTTTAGCACATACTAGATGCTGTGATGAAGAAGATGGACGTGATTCTTCATGGCGGTTTGACCAATGGGTGAGTCAGGTGAGAAAACAGAAATAAATGAAAACCCGAACTTTGAGACATTTGAGCAGGAACCAAGCTGCTGTGAAGATAGAGTGTGAATGGATGGCACAGGTTTGGGGACAAATGTGCCCTGGAGCCCTGGATTGTCTCCTCCAGGCTTCTGGCTCCTCAGTGCTGCAGGGTCCTCATCTGGAGGACCGGTGACCATTCCCCTCCTCACCTCAGGGTTGTGCAGTTTAGACTGAGTGACGCTGTGGTGATAAAGCACATCCACATCTCGCAGACTTACAAGAACAAGCCCTCTTTCTCATTCATGGCCCTTGTGGGTTGCAGATCAGCGACAATCTGCTCCATGTCCTCTTTTCTCCAGAAGGACTGGCTGCCATCAGGGATGTTGGCATTCTATGTCAGAAGGAAGAGACCATTGGCAGAACCATGTACATCTTATTGCTCCTTCTTGCATGTAGCATAGGGTTCTGCTCCCATTTCAGTGACTGAAGGACTTGCCTGGCTTGGTGTGAGCTCACTGGGACAGGGGAGCTCTCTCCCTCCATTGTGAGGGGGGCAGGAGAACAGCGTTTGGAATGGCAGTGGGTATTGCAAATTATCAGTGAAATTGCAGAAGGTTGTGCTTAATATGGAGGCAAACGATAGAAAAAATAATAACCATGTACAGATGTGAAGATTGGTTTGGGGCCATATTGTTCAAGAGCTTGCAAAATATAAGCTCCAATGAGCTCGGAGCAGCCCTTCTCCTGTCACCTGAATTCCACAGGAGAAACGGGTCCAGGCTGTGCCTGGTGGCTGCTGTGTCAGGCACTAGTCTGAGGGTGATCACTAGACTTATGGGGATGTCTGAAGGGAAAAAAGGCAAAAAAAATAACTTCCATGAACATCCCCATTTTTCCTGATGCCTAAATATGTTACATGACTGACTTAAGGTCACACAGATGGGACGTGAGCCAGGTCCACCAATGCAAGTGTCTGCATTCACAGTCGCTGGGTTGGGCCGTGTCTCGGGCTGGGGGAGGCTGCCTCTTGTTTCAGCAACTCCTCAGAGAAGATGCTGGAGAGAGGAGCAGGAGAGCTGCACTAACTCCAAGCTTTGTCTTGGAGAAAAACAGGAGTTTCAGGGGTCCCTGAGACCCTTTGTATACTATGTGGTGTGCCAAGGAACCACTGCCCCTGTGAAGCAATGTGCAATTACTAAAGGCCATGAGGCAACTTCTCCATTGCCAATGACCTTGATGGAGATTTCAGAGGGCGCGAGGTCACATTGCAGAAATCAGTCCCCTTTGTCAAAGAGGAAGGAGGTGCAGGTGGCCTGTGCCTTTCAGGTCAGAACCTGTGAGAACAGGGATGCTTTTCCTCCTTGATAGGGAGGGTGAGAATAACCTGTCCCCCCAGTAACCCTGGTGGCGAGGGCCTGGGACTTCCACAGTGGTCCTCCACTGGCCGTCCTTTACCTAGGTTGTTGACTTCCGGGCAAATGCTGTTCTTCTTTCAAAGCCAGATTTAGGTACCGGGAGGCCAAGGTGTGTTTACTTGTCCCAGGCACGTCATTTGCATATGTCGTTTGGGTTGACTCGTCTGTGATTAAGCAGTCTCTAAGGGAACAGCTTGTCAAGACTGTCACTTGTTATCTTTTCCTTTGTTTTTCTTCCTCCACGTCACTGTGGACCCAGTGGCCTTTTCTAGGTTGAGAGATGCTGTCTTGCCAATGGGAAGTCAGAATGGCACGGGACATGGTATGAACCTCGGGCTCTCATGGGGTCCAACTTGAAGACCACTGATGTGAGGCAGAGAAATCTCTGGCGTGATTCTTTCCATCGTTCACTGAGTATTTGATTTTACCAGTCACTGTGCTGAGAATTTAAGCTTTATCTCATTAAATCTTTGCTGTAGTCGCGTGGAGTAGACATGGTTACACCCATTTCCAGATGCAGGGAGTGAGGACTAGGTCTAATAGGAGAACACTCCATTAATCAGGAATAGGCCTGGGTTGAAATTCAGGTCAGTCTGCCTTCTGAGCCCTTCCCTGTCCTTCTCCTTGAGGTTGTTCTCCTGTTGTCCTGTCCTTGTCCACTATTACATGCTCCCTACCCCTTCCATGTAAGAGAACTTCCTGGGCCCCCTCCCCTGAAATGCCAAGTGACCTGCGACATCTCTTGTGGATGCAATGATGTGTCTCTGGCTCTTTGATGGACTAGGGCTTCAGGCAGGTGACTTGCTTTAGCCACTGGATATGAGTGGATATGACATAGGTCATACCCCAGCAGAAGTCTCTTCTCATATTTACAAACTTTTGCCAGCTCTATTGCTCTTCCCTCTGCCTGGAGAGTGTCACACTCCACACAAGGCTGTTCCCTCAACCAACCTGAGGAAGACACAGGAAGCAGAGCTCTAGCTCTAATCTGCAGTCATCCATGTGCAACAGGAATTAGAACCAGTGCTGATGGTTCTAAACCACTGAGATTTCGGTGCTTTTTGTTATAGCACATAAAGCTAACTAATACATCCAAGAACCTCATGAAACATGCAGCTCTTGTAGATGATACTAATCTCAGGGAAGCCATTCTGGATTTGGTTCTCCTCTGGGCCACCTTGAATGGATTGATAGTAGCACCTGTGGGGATCTATTGAAGTAATTATCCATACAACACTTAGTAAACCATAATGTTTCATGTTCATATTCATTGCTCTAGAAAGCATTGTTCTTGGTGAGGTGGAATTCAGTTATACAGATTTGTTAGGTCCACACAGGAGGGGCCATAGCTCAGTACTATGTGGTACGTGTCATATAGCTGATGCTCAGTAACTACTTAATGAATGAATGGGCATTATGAAAAAGTGTTCTACAAGCAAATGAGATTTATACTTGCTGAGTTAAGCTGACTTATTTATTGTAGGACTCCTTGAAGCTTCAGGGCATTAGGGTGAGTTGTGAATCTCTGAGGGATGTCAGGACTCATAGGCAGCATTTCATAAAATTATTTGACCATGGAACACTCTTCTTCCCAGGAACATTTCATAGGAGCCCACTTTGGAAAATGCTGGGTCAGGGGAATGTGGAACAGAAACACTAGTGTTCTGCCTCATTTCCTATCTGATGCAACCTCATTTGCTACCTGATTTTAGCTCGGGTAGTGGTCTGTAGCTGACTGGAATGAGAATTAGACCTGCAGTTGGTTGGTTGCATTTCTGATTGTTTGTGTCTGAGAAGAGCTTCTGTGCTGGTAGTAATACGACATTACTCATTTGTACCTCACTTTTCTAACCTGTACAAAGGGGACATCTTCTCTGCCTATCCCATATTTTGGAAGGAAAAAACAAAGGAGAATGAGCAGTAGTAGATCAAGCTATTAAGGACAGAGTCTCATTGCTGGTGGGAATGCAGAATTGTGCAACCATTCTGTAAAGCAGTATGGAGATTCCTCAGAAAACTTGGAATGGATCCACCATTTGAGTCAGTTACCCCTCTCCTCAGTTTATACCCATAGGACTTAAAATCAGCATACTTCAGTGACACGGTCACATCAATGTTTATAGCAGCTCAATTCACTATAGCTAAAAAATAGTCTGTTTTTTCTTATGTCCTCAGTGCCTAGTTCTGTACCTAGTCTCGGGACCATGAGGTGGCACATGGTAGAAAAACCTGCTGCTGCTGAGTAAATAGATAAATTCAGAGCACCAATCCAGAGTGGGCAGAAGGGCTAGGTTGGAGTTGGGCTTGTTTAGGGGAAAACCAACTAAAGTTGATCTGGTAATTTCCCTCAAGAAACCAACCACCTTTTAACTGGGTCTTTCTTAAGCCAGAGCTCCATTGTGAACCAGGAACCTGAGCAACTCAGGAGAAGAGTAAGTCAGCATAGTCAAAGTCACAAGAGGGTAGGCAGCTGCTACTAGTGTGTTGGTAGAATCCATTCCCAACTCTGCTTCCCTCTTACCCCACTCACCCTCCTTTGAAGCTGTGTCTTTCAGGGAGAAAGATTTGGCCTTGGCTCTAGTGTGTCTCATATTCCTTGCCAGCTAAGTATTTAGGTTTGCATGTGGGACACCTTTATGCCCCTTAGGATATGAAGGAAAGTCAGCTGGAATGACTGGTAAAGTGGTTTTCAATCTTAAAAGAAGCATCTGAGAGGAAATGTCTCTCCTCTTCCACAGGCTCCCCCTGCTCACATGGTCTACATGTGATACCTGCAATGGCACTGTCATCTTGTCATCATGGACAGACATGCTGTCAGGGAGAACAGAGAACACAAGGGGATGTGTCATGGAGGTTGTGGATCCTGGGGTCCACATTCTCCAAGGCTCCTTGCTTGTGAGCTAATGAATGTCTCCACCTTGACAATGCAAAAATAAGCATGGCGTGGAGGCTATCCTCAAAGACCTCAAAGCCTCGTGGCAAAGGCAGCAATGAGATGATCAGTGGCAGCTGACTCGTGCCTACATGTGGTTGCACACCAGTGCTTCAGGATGGCCCAGGGGAGTGTGCTTGGCCTGTGATGGGGATGGTGGTTCAGAAAGCCTTCACAGCGCAGGTGGCTGTTGGGTAGCATTTTGAATCCAATGGGCCCTGCCCTCCAGGTGGATGAGTTCAGAGGCAGGGAGATCTGAGACAATGTTTGATCAGGGTTTGTTTGACTTGGCATAGCTGGGTTTGAAAGGGGACAGATGGGATGGTGAGAATCAAGCAGGAGGAAGTAGCCTGATCATGAAGGACCTTGTGACGTCCACGTAAGAGGAACCATGGCGGAGGCACAGGTACATCTGCACTCAGGAGCACGTAGACCTGACTTCTGCGTACTCATGCTGTTGACGTAATATTTAATGAACTGTTGTGCGTCGGGCACTGAGCTAGGAGATGAATTGACAGCTTTGAATGTTGAACTACAAGCTCCTGAGAGCCAGGAGCCATTGTGGTCACCAGTGATACTTCAAGAGCTAGACTGGGGCTCCACACCCAGGCGACTCCCCTATTTGTTGACCAAACGAGCAAGACAAGCATCTTTGTCCTCGTGGGTATTGTGGGTGAAGGAGGGGTAAGAAGGAATGGATCAATGAATACAATTTTGAAGAGTATGATTTAATGAACATATCTGGGTGCTCTGGAACCAAATTCCATGCAGATCCAATTGAGTCAAGGAAGGACACCCCAAGGAAGGACACGCCAAGGAAGGACACCCCAAGAAAGGAGCCAATAGACACTTTGGTCACCACTCTCTTTTTGGTCACCACTCAGACCTCAGTTTTCTGATTTGTATAGAAACTGAGAATAATAATTCTTATTTACGAAGGCTGTTAAATGTTTAGAAACCACCTGTTTAAAGTTTCTAGCATGTGGTGAGCGCCATATATAATTTTTTAAATGTGGTTCAGTCCAAGTCTCTACACTGCATCCTGGCCCTCTCTGGAATGTTAATTTGCCCAGACCTAAATCTAAAGCCATTGCTCTCAAGGAACACATGTTGGTTGCTTGCAACTCACTTCTTGACAATGCTGGAAATATAAAGTAGTACTATATTTCATAATAAAAATGCCTTTGTAAATTTGATTGATATCAGAATCATTCCCTCCTTAGCCCCTGGTGAAAAAGAAGTCAACAACTAAATATTTATGCTGCACACTGTCAGGAAGTAGATGAATGGATTAAAATGATCATTAAACAGTGATAAAGAGAACTCAATTTGGGAGGAGCAGATGCAGGCATGGGTGAAAGGACAGGTGGCTTGACTTGTCTTTTTCCACGAAGGTGACTGGTTGGTTTTCAATATACCCAGAGCTCCAGAGGTTCCCTGGGGGCCTTAGTGGGCACTTTAGAGTGGTGAGGTTGTCAAACACCAAGACCCAAAACTATGGATTCAGCCCATAGCTACTTTCCTGTGTTCTGAACCCCAACCTACAAGGCCTGACACTAAAATGAGATTCCTAGAGCAATTGAGGGCTTAATGGATGCACTTTCAGAAAACAGAGGCTGGGAGGGCCCCCAGGCTAAGTCTCACTGCCTTAGATGCCCAGAGCTAACGGAATTGAAAGTAGGAGACAACAGCATTTTTTTCTTTTTTTTTTTTCTGGTACAGGAATTGAACCCAGGGGCGCATAACCACTGAACCATGTCCCCAGCCCTTTTAAATTTTTATTTTGTCTTGCTAAGTTGTTTAGGGCTTCACTAAGTTGCTGAGGCTGGCTGGTTTTGAACTTGTGATCCTCCTGTCTCAGCCTCCGGAGCCACTAGGATTAAAGGCGTGCACCACCACAGCCAGCCCCTCTTTCTTTCTCT
>JAJEJO010004972.1:0-43267 GCA_020662805.1 Glaucomys volans | reverse complement strand
TATCTCTGTTCTGCTTGGGAACCCTTCCATATAGCAATGTCCCATGTACAAATGAGAAAGCTGAGGCTGAGGGAGGCGAACCAAACTATTCCCGCTGCAAAATCTACGAAGCGGCAAAGCTGAAATTTGAATTTGGCATTTTTCACTCTTTTTTTTTTTTTTTTTTGAACCAGGGATTCAACTCAGGGACACCCGGCCACTGAGCCACATCCCCAGTCCTATTTTGTGTTTTATTTAGAGACAGGGTCTCACTGAGTTGCTTAGGGCCTCGCAAAGTTGCTGAGGCTGGCTTTGAACTCACGATCCTCCTGACTCAGCCTCCTAAGTCGTTTGGATTACAGGCGTGCGCCACCACGCCCGGCTTGAATTTGGCATTTTTAACCTTAGAAATCCAAGTGAAAAGACAAATTATGAGCATCTGTCCCCAAATATAGCTTGAAAACTGTCTAAAGTTTATTTACTGGTGTTAGGTTTTTCCTGCCACTCCTCCGGACTGTGACCTCCATGCGGGTGCATGGGTTGGTTTTCTCTGCAACCACCGACTCCATCCCAGTGCCTGTGCTGGCCCAGCCTGGAGGGGTCCTCCGGCCAACCTGCCAGCTGAGCACATGAGCTCCTTAGCTTCTGATTTCGAGAAGACACTCTCCAGAGGGAAGCCTGCAGAAGTAAAGGCACTGGGAGTTGCAGGGGCCCTGGAGGGCATCTGGAGCCAACCTGCATCCCCAGTAAAAAGCTTCCATTAGCCCATTTGGGCCTTCATTTCAGAGTACACAGGGCAGGAAGTGGCAGGTGTTCCAGGCATCTGGGCCACCAGCAATCATGCAGATTTTATGGAAAGTAATAAGCCTCTCCGCAAACCTACCAGCTGATCTTGTACTGAAGGTCCTGAGTCACAGAGGGAGAGGAGGCTTAAGAAGGTACCTCCCAAGACTGATCAGGAGGGAAAGGCCATCTCACAGGGTTGCTGAGCCTGGCAGGAGGGTGGATGGCAGGGGCTGGCTCACTGGGGCCTCTGGAAGGTTCTCTTGGCCAGAATTAGAGACTCTGAGCAACAGAAAGGAACATATTGCTCCCCACCCCCAGAGTCCATCAACGATCATTCAACTGCTTGATTATCATTAAAGAAGAGTCCCATAGTCGCTGACGAGGGGCCTTTTCACGATCCTGGACTTATTGAATTGTTACTATTAGTCATAGTGGCAGCTGTCGTTTACTGCGTACCTACAATATGAGGGTAATAACAGCATCCATCTCTCTGAGTTATGGGGAAAATTGAAAGCATGTAAATTGCTTAGTACAGCCAGTTCTGCTAAGACCGGACATATGTGTTCCTAAAAATCACTGTGCTATGCAAAATCACACAATGACAACCACAGGGTTTATGGGAAAAATGGGATTAGGGAAGAGTATTCAAAAACTTCACCAGTGAATCATACACATGTACACACACACACGAATCTGTAGGCACCAAATACAATGTATCAGTCTTATACATTAAATAGTTAAGAAACACAAAACATGCAAATAAATATGTCACTTTATTTATCTATCTATCTATCTATCTATTTATTTATTTATTTTGATTCATTGAACAAATGGGGTACAACTTTCATTTCTCTGGTTGGATGCGAAGTGGAGTCACGCTGGTTGCCTACTCATACATGTACATAGGGTAATGATGTTTGTCTCATTCTAATCTCTCCTCCCCTGCTTCATTTTCCTCTATACAATCCTTATTATAATAAGAAAGACCTGAGTTTCCTTTTGCAAGTAGGTGTCAAAGGGTGGCGGCTTGTGAGGTATTGTGAAGTGGTGATAGGAGAGTTGTTTGAAATCAGATGGGAAGTTGTTAGGGCAGGTGTGGGTTGGGCATGGTAACAACACCATGGTGGTTACGACAGGTAACTGGGAGACGTGGAGGTGTGAGGAGTGTTCTGTGGACTCCTACGTTGCTTGCTTCAACTGGGTGCACCTAGTGTTTCTTGCAGATGAGCTATGGCATAAGCAAGCACAAAATTTACATTATGCTTTAATTGTTTCCTAATATGTCAGCTGTGCCGGGACAATTTTGTGTTTCTAAAATAAGCAACAGAGCACAGCAACTACACTGGATTCATGGCACACACACAATAAACGATAGCTTTAACTGTTTTGTAGAGAATCTCCTATCTGCACCTTGAACCCTGTAAGTGCAAATGATCCCATTTTACAGATGAACAAAACTGAGAATCAGAGAGGTTAGATTACTTGCTCAGGAGCACAGAGGAAGGGCAGAAGCTCTTTCCACTCCTGTGTGGGACTCTCCTTGGGGTATGCCTTCCCTTCTATCCCAACATGGGATGGTGTGCCAATATGGGGCAGCAACCATAGATCCCTGCATTCTTCTAGAACACCATCTTTACCATCTCGCGTGTTACTGCCTGGAACGCACATTCACATGAATTTTAAAGACCAGACACATTTATGAGACATATCTTAACCGTGCTGCCACCTCAGGAGGTAGCTTATTTCTCCTCTGTGCTTAGGGATAATAGTGGGAAACTTTGGAAGCACTGGGATGTGCCATGCTAATGTTTGATCCCCTATTTAGCTAAAAGTCACCTCCCTGGAATGTCCGTCATTGTGTCCTTAGGTGTCCTTGTCTGAGACTTCTCTCCAGGCCCAACCCGGCAGGAAGTAGTTTTTAGTCTGACATCACCCATAAATTCTGGGATTCAAAATTGAATACACTACCCTAGATATGCCTGAGCAAACCTGGACACAGAGGGCCCCAGGGCTCTGAGTCTGGGTGGGATCCACTTTTGTAGTACATGCCACATTCTGCTTCTAGTGATGTTGGGGCCACTAGATCCTCAGACCTTTTCCATACGAATTCATCCACCCGCTCACCTTTCCCCATTCTGAACTCAGAAGTAGGATATACTTTGTTCCCTTGGGAACATCTTCTGATTGGTTTTAGTTCATCAAAGTTCGCATTTTATTATGGGCTTTTTAGTTTATTCAAAAGAACAGTGGTAAAGACAGAAACCCACCACGTTCGTGAATGTCATCAGTTATCAGCTCAAGAACCATCTTGCCGTGGGAAGGCCCTGCTTTACCTACAACACTGCACCTACCCTTACCTGTTTTTTTTTTTTTTTTTAAAACTAGGTATCTTATCAGTTTGTATTTCAGCATGTATCTCTGAAAGATAAGAGTCTTTTAAAACAAGTAAGATCATTATCATGCCAAAATAAGTTAACAATATTATTCTTCCCTAATATCATCAAGTATCTGGTCAGGATTCAAATGACCTCAATTATGTTTTGTTGAAGTTAGCCTTCAGCACGGAAAAGGTCTTTGAGTTTTTTCACTGAGAGGCACCCCCTCATCTTTCTTTCTTCCCTTGAATTTTTATTATTATTGAAGAAACCAGGTTGCTTGTTGGCTGAGTTTCTTAAGTCGTGAAACCTTCTGACTACATCTGCAGTGGAGCCGTTTAGCACATCTACTGCTCTTTGTACGAATCCGCAGTACAATTCAGAGACTTGTTCAGATTTGGTTTTAGTTAAAACATTTTTCTGTGTGGAAAATAGATGTAATGTGAATTTTGTCATTTTAACCAATTTTTTTTGAGCAATAAAATATTTATTAGTTATGAATTTGGATTTATATAAGCAGATTGTAAGTATAAAATAATACACATTACAGAAATTCTGTAAAAACAAAACAAAACAGAGGAAATAGTTACATTTTGCTGGGAAATATTTACTAAAATTTAGACAAGAAAAGGTAGAGCAAGTGAGCCAATGTTAATAGAAGTTGGAAGGTTGCTAGACATCTTCTGCCATTTTAACCATTTTTTAAGACTACATTTTAGAGGCCTCAAGTACGTTTGCAAGGTTGTACAACCATGAGCACTATCCATTTTCAAAACTTGTTCATTAAACCAAGCAGAAAAAATTTTGCACTGCGTAAATAACTTCCATCCCCCACCCCTATGCTCTGGTATCCACCACAGACTTCCTCCGCTCTGTGGGGGTACATTCCAGGACCCTCACTGAAGCCTGAAACTGCAGATGTATCAAACCCTAATATGTCATGCTTTTTCCTATACATACTGAGCTATGATAACATTTATTTTGTTTTCTTTTTAAAATTTTTTTTCTAATTAGTTGTACAAATGTCAGTAGAATGCATTTTAACACATCATACATAAATGGAGTATAACTTCTCATTCTTCTGGTTGTATATGATGTGGAGTTACACAGATCATGTAATCACATATGCATAAAGGGTGATAATGACCAATTCATTCTACTATCCTTCCTGCCCCCATAACCTCCTTTCACTCCCCTCTGTCTAGTCCAAATACCTCTATTCTCCCCCCACCTTTTTGTGAGTTAGCATCTGCATATTAGAGAAAACACTCAACCTTTGGTCCTTTGGGATTGGCTTAGTTTGTTTAACACAATATTCTCCAGTTCCATCCATTTACCAGCAAATGCCCTAATTTCATTCTTCTTTAAGGCTGAGTAATATTCCATTGTGTATATTTACTACAATTTTTATCCATCCATTATGATAAATTTTAATTAATAAATTAGGCATGACAAGAGATTAACAACAATGACCAATAATAAATAGAACAATTATAATATACTGTAATAAAAATTTAAAAAATCTTATGAATTAGTTATTTCTGAAAATTTCCATTTAATAGTTTCAGATTGAGATTGACTGTGGGTGAATGAAATTGCAGAAATGGAAACCTCGGATAAGGTGGACTACTGCATTCAACTTTCTGAATTCACCACTTACAGCACCTTCTGTCAGTGAAATCGTGGAGTGTTTGGCCTTAGGTATTTAGCGTATTTCACTTAGTTTACAGTTTCAAGGTCCTCCACACTGCTGGAGCCATCAGGAGTTCATTGTGGGTTTGCTGATACATTCATTGACTGATGGACATCAAAGTTTGAATTTTGTCTTTTTTGACAATACTTCATCAGTGGTATTTTTACTTTTTAACAAATAATGTCTGTACATCTCTTATTAAAGTTTTGTGAATCTTGACTTTTGTCATCAAGTTTCATAACGTAAGTTTTCCAGATCGTCGCGTCTTCTGAGCGTTTGTTCTCCCTCCACCTTCGATTTTGCCCCTTCTCCCCGCAGCCCGGCTCTCAGGATGCTACATCCTAGCTTGCCCGGGATGCTCCTCCCACCACAGGGAGGGCCAGGCTTCGAGAACACCGGGTTCCCTGCAGCGCCCGGACCAGGCCTGCCTCCTACGCGGTGGGTGGGTCCACAGAGCTGGCCTGGCTCCCCAGAGTTGGCCAGGCTGCCTTTAGACTTGTGTGGCTTCTCCCCTTGAGTTGCCACCACCCATCTGCTGATGTCCCTTCCCCACCATGCACGGGCCACTTGGCCTGGCTCAGCCTCTTTCTCTTGGCCTCACTTTGTCTCATCATGGTGACTGAACTTGGTGTCCTGAGCACATCGTATGCAGCATGGTTGCTTCTTCATTCCTTGCTTTGTCAACTCTGGTGACCTTCATCTCTGCTCCACCCAGGCGACTCAACCCTCTGGTCATTCTCTGACTGGTGTCAGTGCTGAACGGCTCCATCTCTGAAACCTTCACCTCCACATGCCCCGCCTTGACCCTGGCTCCTGGTGTCTGCCTTTGTCCCCTCCTGTCAGCGCTCCTGGCTCCACTGCTTCCCTTTTAACCTGGGCCCTTTGTTCATCCGCAGGAAGAGTCTCTCACCAACGCCCCTGCTTCTGTGGAGACCCCGCCCTTCTGCTGCACCATTCAGCAAAAGCCTAATCTGGTTGGTCCGGTGCCCCCTGTGCTCCGACTTCTGAGCTCACAACTGTGTGGACTGGTGCCACGAGACCCGCTCAGGATCCCTCCTTAACTTGGCCTTGTGCTATCTGGGGTTCTGGCTCTTTCTTTTCTTCTATTCTGCCCCTCTTCAATTTCTGCATGCTCTGCACTCCATGTTGTATACTTGTGTCACTTGCATTTTTGGGCTTCTGTTTTTCTATTCATGAGCCAATGATAGAGACCCCAGGAGTCCTGAGATACAGTGTTCCAGCTAGGCTGAGAGCCCTCCTTCATGGCTTAGGGACTATCTGACTGACATCATGTAGTGGCTCAGACTAAACAGAATGACCAAACTGCCTGGGTGGCAGGCCTCAGGGCAGAGAGGAGGGAGAAGGGAAAAGGCAAAGCCAACAAGAGCACTGGGGACATGGTGACAAAAGAGAGTGGAAGAGTCCCATGGCTTCTTCTCCAGCCCTGAGAAGGCTCAGCTGGCTTCCCTCTGAGTGCTCTCTCAGCTTCTTATCTCTGCCCACTTCCTTCCCTGTGTCGTGGTGGATTGCCTCACCCTCTTGCTCGTGGGGAAGTCCTGAAGGCCACGTTTACAGAAGACTCTGTCCTGCAGATGTCCACGTGGAGGGCCTGGTCACAGATCCTGATGGGATGGTGAACTTCTGTTCCCAGGAGTGGATGGATCTGCGTTCAAGTCCTGGATCTGTGGGATGCTGGAGATGTCCAGTCTTTCATTTTCAAGTTATTGACACATTTGCATCATGGTGGACTCACAGACAGAGGGAAGCAGATGGAGATAGGTTAATCCATTTTCTCTCTTTCTTGACATGGAGGGTATCATCCACAGTGTGCACCTGTGGGGTGGGCTTTGTGTTAAGTGGATTTGTTGGAAGATGCTATTTCTAAAATCAGTATCACCAATTGCATTTATGAGTTTTTATTTTCCATTAATGTGCCAGCGTCCTCAGGAATGCAGAGACAAGGCGTGTTCCAGCAATAGGTGACAACCCTGTATTCTGCATCGCTACAGTGTGTGTGAGGAGGGGTCTTCCCCTCCACTGCTGCCCCATCCCCCTGTCCCCATACACACAGAGCTATCTTCTAACCTCCAATTGTTCCACCAGCTATTTGTGTCCTTTTATCTCAGGGAAGGCAATACCCCATAGCAGAGTCCTTGTCACTGATGGACAGTAGTTTTCATTGTTAGAAAGTTCTTCTGAGGTTATCTAGTTGTGTGATCTTGCGCAAGCCACTTCCTCTATCTGGGCCACAAATTCCCACATGAAAATGCAGCAGTTAAACAAGTTGACCTGACCTTCTCCTTCTGAAACTTGACCTCCTAATTCTGGACTTCTGTGTCCTTTTAGTCAACAGTTTATTCTCCTGGTTTCTGCAACATACAGAATTCTCCCATTTCCCTCCCTAGATATTAATTGCTCCCTCTCATTGTCCCGTTCTTTACTCCATCTATAAATACTGAAGTTCCTCAGGGCTTAGTCCATCCCTCATGCTATGAACCCCACTCTCTCCCATCCTCCACTCAAAGCCATGGCAATTCTATACTTTCCCATGACCTCAAGTAACACCCCATGTAAAGAACTATCCAAGAACTATCCATGTAAAGAACTATCCAGCCAGCCTTCCTAGCTCCTCTAGATGCATCCACCTGGGTGTCTCAGAGGCCTTTCAACCTAAAAATTCTCCAGCTACTATTGATCTTCCCTCCAACTGCTTTTGATGTAGCTTTAAAGTCTCAGGAAATGACTCAAGCCAGACGATTGTGTTTCATTTTTCACTTTTCCTCATCCACCAATGGATTGGTGTGGTCTGCTGGCTGTACTGGCCACAGATTTCTCCAGACCATCCCCTCTGCTGCATCCCAGTCCCCTCTGCCTGGGACCACATCCTGCTGACTTAGCCTGGGCTTCTGCTGTGGCAGCCTTCTGGATTCTGCACCTGTTGCTCTCCTCCTCCAGACCATTCTCCGTAGCAGCACCATGATGAAATTCAGATCACGTCCCTCCTCCACTTCAAGTGCTTTAAAGGCGTCCCATCGTCTCTAGAATAAAATTCAAAGTCTTCCTTACAGCCCATATTTTCCCTACTTGATCTCACTCCTCCCGGTCACTGAGCTCATCTTAGGCCATGTTCTTATGCTCAGGATGTAATGGCCTTCTCTGCACTCCTCTGTCATGCCGGTCTCTGCCCACCCCATTCCCTGTGTCTGGGCTGTTTCTTCTCCCCGCCATTCTCTTCTCTGAGCTGTGTCCATTTCAACTTTTGAGTTTTAGCTAAAACACTTTTCCAACCGTTCTTTCCCACAGTGCTGGGGATGGAACCCAGGCAGATGCTCTGCCACTGAGCTACATCCCCAGCCTCTAAAAGCACTCTGAAAAAGAGGCCTTATGTGGTCTTCCAATTCCCCCCTTAGTAACCATATGACTGGAGAAGTGATTTCGCTCCTCGAAGTTTCTGTTATTTTTGTCTATCAGGTGAAAATAAGAATATTTATATGCTAGCGCTGTGAAGATTAAATGAATAAATGAATTCATTCATAGGTGTATGTATATGTGTGCTCCCTGGGGGGTGTACATGGACCTGGGTGCTGGTCACAGAGATGAGACCGTGTGTGTGGAATGTGAACATGGTGCTTGGCATTGAGCAGGTCCTTAGCAGATGTGTGGTTCCTTTAGAAGCTTTCCCTCTCACACTCAAGTCAGTCTCTGGAAACACTTGGTGCTTCCTCCTGGAGGGCTGGGCTCTCACAGCCTGGTAGGATGTCTATTTGTGGGGTGTCTGTTGGGTGGGAGACTGTATACATCATCTGAGAGCCTGATGAACACCCACTGTTCCCTGTGACTTGCAGATTAAGCTCTCAGAGCTCCCAGGATCTGTCCAGGTCCTTCCTACTCGGACAGACCTTGGGGGGACATGAGCCTTGGTCCATCTCATTTGAAAGCCTCCCTACCTTTTAGGAAACGATGCAGCTTCCCCAGATGCTTCATTGCCTGTTCTCATTACAAAGCTTTTCTGGAATTAAAGCAAACAAATGTTCACCATGCTCAGAAAGAAAAAGGACAAATGCCTGAGTGTCACCCCCTCACTCAGCTTCTCGTGACTTGTGTTCACCACCTTACATTCGTTTCCCACAAGAAACGTTTGTGACCCAAACAACTTCCTGGTCTTGAGATTGTCAACTGATAGCATGAAGAGGGGTCTGCATGACCATCAAAGGGCTGACCCTCCTTGCTGTTCTATGACCTCTGGCTGGTCACATGACCCTGAGACTCAGTTTCTTCATGTAGAAATTGGGGCTCTGGGTTCTTGCTCTAACCACTTTCTCAAGGAAGTTGTGAGATGCAGTTTGCAAAATGTTTTGTTTTGTTCCAGGCCCCACGGTCACACAAACAGAGCCCTCTGGCTTTCATCCAGGTCACGACGATAAGGTCCTACCTGTGGTAAAAAGTGAGTTAGACCAGATCATCTCAGGTTCCTCCCGAGACTGGGCTTCTGTGATCCACACATCTAGTCTCTGTTAATTTTCTGTGGAAGTCTGGAGAACACAATGAAGAGGTTACCTTACATGTATTTTGAACTGTTCTGAAGAATATGATAGTGGAGAATATTTTCACTTGCTTATTATGTGCCCGGGAACCATGTTTAATACTTAGCAAGAATCACCTCACATAGGTTTATAGCACTTCCTATTGTTTTGTGGGAACTGATGTCCAGAGAGATTAGGTTACACAGCTAATAAGTCCTGGGATTCAAACAGAAGCAGCCTGACATCCTGGTTGGAACTCTAATGTCTGTGCTCTGCAGGATCTATCCTGGGGAGAGGTGGTGCAGAGAAGGGAGTGAAGGACTCTGATACTGGAAAAATTCAAGTGGAGCAAGAGTGAAGAGGGACATCTTCACAGAGGAGGTGATGGTTGGGCTGGACAGGAAGAACAGAGTGTGGTGGAGCCCCTGGGGATGGGGTAGGAAGGGCGAAGGCATTGGAAGCAGAAGAAGCTGCATGGATTGAAATCACACCATGCTTACAAAACCACAAATGTTTGAGGGAGGAGGCTGAGGCGAGATGGGGATGTAGGTAGAGGTAGGTCATGGGGGCCATTGTGTGTCAGGCTAAGACAAAGGACTGTAAGCAGAGGACTGATAAAGTCAGTGATTCCCCCTTCCTTACAAAGCACACATGTCAAAGTTCTTTAACGGTCTTGGAAGGATCAAATAAAAAGATGAGTTGGGTCACCATTATGTTCTCCTTTAGAATAAGTTGTGTGGCTTCTGTTAGTTAAACATGATCAAATTGGAATTTTGCAATGAGAGCTTCACCATGGAGAATGGTGAATATGAACTGGGGGGCACACTCAGGAAGCTCATGTGGTACTAAACAGGGGACCCAGGGCTGCGCACTTGAATGAGTAGGGCTGTCAGGAGCATTATCCTTCTCCACCATCTTCACCATGTTAACCATATGCAGAAACTATTACCCAACTGTGCCAGGTGATTTGCATACCTAACCTCATGTCAATCTTCTTACCACATCTTTTAATGGGCCATTCTGACTGTCCCCCTAGTACAGAAGAGGAAACTGACACTTACAAGCTTAAGTTTGCTCAATGAAGGTTAAACTAGGAGGGAGAAGAGAATATGAACCAACAGTGCAAGATTTGAGTAACTCTCCCAGGATGGTGGTGATTTCAAGGGCATTCCTCAGGAATAGTCAAAACAGCAGCTTCAGGAAGGGATCTCTTTGAGCAAGAGAGGATGGCAAGCCTGATGACCAAGGGTTAGGGTTCCACCAGAGGCACTGCTCAAAGAAATCAATGGTGAAGCCATGATAATTCTGCCTAAGTAGTGTATCAATTTCCTATGGCTGGTCTAACATTATCACAAACCAAGTGGCTTAATGGAAATCTATTCTTTCACAGCTCTGAAGGACAAATGTCCAAAGTCAAGGTGTCATTTGGGCTGTTCTCCCTCTAGAAGGTCCAGGAGGAGATGCAGTTCCTTGCCTCTTCCAGCTTCTTGTGGCTCCTGCTGTTCCTTGGCTTGTGGCTGCAACACTTCAACACTGCCTCTACCTTCATGTGGTCTTTTCCTCTGTGTGGCCCTGATATGAGCACTTGCCTTGGGATTTAAGGTCCACCTAATCTTTTCTGCAAAGGTACTTTATCCAAATCAGATCACATTCACAGATTCCAGATTCCAGCTATTTGGATGTGGACATATCTTGGGGCTACCATCTTGCCACATCTTGCCATGTTTGTTCCACTCATCATTTACAAATTACTTCTTGAGGCATGCTTGTTTGAAATGAGCCTACAACAGCCCACAAGGCCGCCAAGGTGGATGCTGGCACCCCTGTTAGCAGTGAAAGGAAGGAAGGTGAAATCCAAGGTTGGGCAGCTAATTAAGGGCAAATTTTCTAGCCTGAGATGGGGTTGGGAGATTGAGTCTTTGAATAGGAGGCTCACTTTTAGTCTGTGAAGGTGTGAGGGACACAGATAAACAGGTGAGCTTAGAGACCTCTGGGGAAAGACAAATATTAATTACAGTTTAAAGGTTTGTGGATAAGTGGCTCATGGGCCAACTGAGAAGTGCAAATGGGATCGATTTCCTCCCACTGTGTTTTAGACATTTTTGGGGAAATAGTTGGTAATACTTACAAATCAGAAGAAAAACTTTAGATTTTGTTTTCCATTTAGTTTGAAAAATTCAAGTATATTTCATCTAGGTATCCATTTCCCTGGGCAAACAGCAGGAGCTGAATAGAAGTTTGGTATGGTTTGAATATGCGGTATCCTCCAAAAGCTTATGTATTAGGACAATGCATGAATATTCTGAGATGAAAAGATCAGATTATGAGAACTATAACCTAATCAGTAGATTAATCCTTTTGATGGATTCATAATTTGAATGGATTAATGGTGATGGATACAGGCAGGTAGGGTGTGGCTGGAGGAAGTAGGTCACTGGAGGGTGTGCCCATGGGGGTCATATTATCCCTGGCTCCTAGCACTCAAGCTCTCCCTGCTTCCTGGCTGTCATGAGCTGAGAAGCTTTCCTCCACCATGCCCTTCCATCATGATGTTTTGTCTCACTTCAAGCCCAGAGCAATGCAGTTGGCCCAGCATGGACTGAACCTATGAAACCGTGACCCAAAATAAACTTTTCCTCCTGTAAGTTATTCTTGTCAGGAGTTTTGGTCACAGCCACAAAAAGCTGATTAAAGCAAAGCTTTTCCTTAGGTAAGGCATAGTCAGTTGCCAGTAGTTATGCTAGAAATGCCACCAAACTTGGTGGCATAAAGCAATTATTTCATTATGCATAAAGATTTTGTGGGTCAGGAATTTGAAGAGGAAATAGAGGAAATGACTTATCTCTGCTCCATGATGTCTGGGGCTAGATCTGGGAAGACTTTCAGGAGTTTTCTGTGTAGCTGGAGACCGACAGAGTTATGGTAGAGAGATCCACTTCCCCAACATGATTCTTCACTCACGAGTCTAACTGGCTCCTGGACTGGATAACACCATCCCAAGCATGGGTGACCCAAGTGCCTCCATGCTGTCTCTTCATGTAGCATGGCAGCTGATTACAAGAGCGAGTATCCTGGGAGGGGAAGTTTCTGACATCATGCAGCTTCACTTCTATCGAGCTGATGGAAGGAAGGTCAAAGAATTCAAGATCCTCTTTCCCTTCAAAATCTCCAAAGAGAATGTGTGAATGTATTTTTAAACACCTGATCCTCAGATGCAGATGGATGAGTTTATAAAAACTCTTGGGTTAAATGCACACTATGGTCCTAACACCATTGGCCCCTGCAGACCCATCCCATCTATCTTTGCATCTCTGTATTTATTTGTTCTCCCTTTTAGAGCCTATCCTACTCCGTGCATGGATATTTACCTTCCTGCTTGTTCTGGTAAGACGCATGGTGCTCTGCGTGGACAGAGTATGTTTTACATAAACGATATTATCTCAGAGATCTGTGTTTCTTATTATTTTTGGACTCAGCCTGGGGTTTGAGATCCATTATGTTGTTGTGTATACATACTGGCTGTAGCTTCCAACTGCTGCTAGTTACTCTGAGGTGTGCCTTCTGCATAGTTCTGTTCCCTCCTCCAATGATGACCACACAGAGGGCTGTTCCCATTCTCTGCCCCTCTCTGTAAAAGACAAAGTCACTCTTACTCCCCTGATGGATCTTTGGTGGGAATTCTCTGGGGACATCTCTGAGATAGGAAGCCTGGGTCCTGTGGTCTATGCACTTCTGATCTTGTTTTGCATTTTTATTCTACTCTCAGTGTGTAAATGTTCCAAAAATCCTGAGTCCCACCAACTCTTGGTGTTTCCCAGTATTATTGTCTCATTTTGTTTTTAATTACTAATTAATTTGAAAACTTCATAGGCTGATTAGTCTTTTTGGTTCCTTCTTTAATACGTTACCTTTTATTCTCTTTGTCCATCACTCTGTTGTGGATTTTAATCTTTTTCTTGATGCTTTGCAAGGCATGTGCCCTTTGGTTCATACCAGGCTTTATGACTTCACAGATGTTGTTTGCAGGTCCCACGAAGCAGGTGAGTTTGCATGCCTTGGCAGAAGGGCTCTGCTGGAAGGAAGGACAGGTTGCAGCTGACCACAAGCTGGAGCTTGGGGGAAAGGGGAGCTCTCAAAGGAAAGCACATTAGTGTCTTGGGGTGATTAGCCCAAATTGGGTGGCTCACAATAGCAGAAATGTATTCTTTCATAGTTCTAGTTCAGAGACCATACGTTTAAAATCAGTTTCACTGTGCTGAAATCAAGGCTATTTCTGGAGGCCCAGGAATAGAGTCCTCCTTGACTCTGTGGCTTTTGGTGCTCCCCCTTGTATTTTGGTACTTGCCTACATCCATTCCATCTCTGCCTCTCTGGCATCCTCTTCCCTGTGTGCCTCTTCTCCCTCTGCCCTAAGTATCCTTATAAGGATACTTGTGAAGTCCCCACCAGAATAATCCAAAAGAATCAGTTCATCTCACTCCCTTAACTTATCCAACCCACAGACACTTTGCCACGGAAGATGACATTCACAGGTTCCAGGGACCCGGGCCTCAGAGAGTTGGGGCACTCTTCCATCACTGCAGAAGAACATGCTTGCTGTGAGCCTGGAGAGCATCGAGGAGTGGAGGGAGAGACATTTCAGCAAGGTGACAGCACAAGGAAACAAGGCGTAGTTGAGAGGAAGTGCATCAGGCTTGGGATATCTGGAGCCCAGGGCTGACACAGGAGAGAGGGGGATTGAAGCTGATGCCCGGGATGGATGAGATTGGGGCTTCAGCAGGTGAATGATCTGAGCAGTCAGAGACAGAACAGCAGGCTCCGGGGAAGGCTAACTAAAGTAGGTTTGGAACAGATATTTATTTTTTGGTGATTTTTATTTTTCTTATGACACTAGTAAACCATATATTCCCCAAATATGCAGCCTTCCAGTGTTTTGAGAATGAAAACTACCTAATGCCTCTTTGCAACAAATTCAAGAATCTATAGAGATACAATTGAAAGTGTCTATAGGACTTATAATTTCCATCATAAAGTTTTTAAATTTGTTCTTTTTAGTTGTACATGACAGTAGTAAGTGTTTTGACATATCATTCATACATGGAGTATAATTTCCCACTCTTGAGGTTGTACCTGATGTGGAGTTTCACTGGTCCTGTATTCATGTATGAACACAGGAAAGTGATGTCCATTTCATTCTACTGTCTTTCCCTTTCCCATCTCCACTGCCTTCCTTTTATTCTCCTTTGTCTAATCCAATGAACTCCCATTCTGCCACTCTTATTGTGTGTTAGCATCCACATATCAGAGAGAACATTTGACCTTCGGTTTTTTGGGACTGGCTTTTTTCACTTAGCACGATCATCTCCAGTTCCATCCATTGATGGGCAAATGCCATAATTCCATTCTTCTTTATGGTTGAGTGATATTCCATTCTGCATATAAACCATATTTTCTTTATCCATTCATCTGTTAAAGGGCACTAGGTTGGTTCCATTGCTTAGCTATTGTGAATTGAACTGTTGTGAACATTGATGTGACTGTGTCACTAGAGAATGCTGATTTTAAATCCTTTGCCAGGGATGTTTTCATATATTTATTAGCCTTATATATTTCTTCTTTTGAGAAATGTCTGTTTAGTTCTTTTATATTGCTTGTTCTGTTTAGTTATATATGACAGCGGAATGCTTTTTGATTCATTGTACACAGATGGAGTACAACTTTTCATTTCTCCGGTTGTACACAATGAAGAGTCACACCATTCATGTTACCATACATGTACATAGGGTAATGATATTTGGGATAACTGGGTTAAATGGTGGTTCTATTACAGGTTTTCTGAGGAATCTCTATACTGCTTTCCAGAGTGGTTGTACCAATCAGCAATAGTCCCACCAGCAATGTTATAATAAAGTTTTGTATCTGAGCAGAGCTTAATTTTGAAAGATTGACCTCTTGGGGAAATTTTGGGATTTCTTTAAATATCTGGTATTGGCAAAATAAATAGAATTTGTTTTTTTTTTTTTCATTTGGCAATTTTGGTTTGAGTGTGTCCTACTTGTGAGGCCCTGTCACAGGGGACAGGGATGTCAGAGTAAATGAGACAAAGGTTCCATCCTCATGGAGCTTCCATTGTAGAAGGTGATGGACAATCAGGTGGTGGTCTGCTATAGATGAAGTGAAGCAGTGTGTCTGGAATAAGTTCTGTGGGGAGAAGGGACTACCACTTTACCTAGTATGGTCAGGAAGCAGTAGGGGACGGTGGTCAAGAAGCCAGACTTCACCCTTGACATTGCCTCTATGACCTTGGGGAAGCTACTCAACCACTTTGGGTTAATGTTCCTTCCCTGTTTAAGAGTCTGGTGGTCTTAAAACATGGCTGTGACTTCTTGGGTAACATTTTCTCTAAGAGGTGGAATCTGCGTCCCTTCTCCTTGGATTTGGGTGGAATTGTGACTGCTTGGTCAACACAGTACAACAGAAGTGAAGTAGGACTCCTGAAACTAGGTTAGAAAAGGTCAAGTGGCTTCTTCCTCCTGGACTAGGACATTGGTTTATGGAGCCCTGAGATGCCTGTCGTAAGGTCAGCTACACAACAGATGCATCGTCCAGAAATGTGAGTGAGTGGGCTGCTGATAATTCCAGCCCCCAGCCCAGTAAATTGCCCCAGCCACTGGGCTCTTCCCACCTGAGTCCCCAGACCCAGTGGAGCAGGGAAGAGCCATCCCACACTGTGTGTCTGACCCATGGACTCCGTGGGCATAATAGCATAACTGTCCTGTGCTTACTCTTGGGGCTGTTGTGCAGCAGTGGATATGAGACAGCATTTAACTCACTACATTCCTGGGCTGTTGTAGCCTAAATGAGTTAATGGATGCAAACATGAATAATATTCTTAAAATCCAATCACTTTCATTTTTGCCCACTTTCAAAGTGGAGATGGCTCCGATAGTTATTTTCTTGAATAATGATTTGATAAGATTTCTAGATTTTAGTCTTCATATTTTCCTTGTCCTAAATGTCTATTCCATTAAAAAAAAAAAAAAAAGGACCACCTCCTGCCTCCTCCTGCTTCCTGCCTTCCTATCTTAGAATGTTGTGGATAATTGGTGTCGTGCCCACCTCAGCATGGGACACTTTCAACATGGCCTCTTTGGTCTTTGTAATCATGGGCAGTTGAGTGTGTCAAATCCAAGGAAGTGTTTTATTAGTGTAGACCCTTAGATAATTAAATAGTCAGCATGGATCAATCAATAGGGCATTTCTAGCCTTCAGAAATTTATGTTTCTTCTTTTTAACAGTTGTCCTTGACAAATGGATAACTGAAGTTTGTCCTTGACTCAAGATGCCCACCAGAAGCTACCCCATTTCTCTACATTTACAGAAAAAGTCTCAAATATTGTTATAATCTTGCTATCATTTCCTCTTGCTACTTTCTCTCTCACTGATTTTGAGAAGAACTTGATTCACACTGCTCCGCTGAAACCAGCTTCTTTCAAGATCGCCCTGGGCCTCCACATTGTTAAATCAGCCATTGAAGCAACATGCTCAGCCTCAGCCTCCAGCCTCCACCCTCCATCCTCAAATGGTCTGTCCTAGCCATCTGGGCAGCATCTGACCCAGTGGGTCATCCTCTTCTTACAGAATCATTTCTTCCTTTGGTGGCAAGAACCTCATCCTCTTTGGTTCCTCCTCTACCTCACCAGCCCCACCATTCTCTATTGTTTGGTAAGCCTTCCATCTATATGCAAGTGACTTCTACACTGTTCTTTCAAACCCAGATCTTCCCTCTAGACTGCAGACCCTTACATCCAACCGCTCCCCTGATACACATCTCACACTTAGCATAATCCAAACTGAACTTCTGGTTGCTCCCAAGACTGCTCCTGCCCCAATCCTCTTTCTTAGGAAATGATGTTCCTTCCTTCCGAGTGGTCCACCTGGATGTCTGGAGTCATCCCTGACTCCCTTCCTCCCCAAATCAGAACCACTAGCAAATTCTCATGATTTTACCTTCAAAATACATTGAGAATCTGACCCATTCTCACCACGTCCATGGCTACCACCCTGTTCTCAGCCACCCTCATCTCTTGCCTCATCAACCACAGTGGTCTCAACTCTTCTCTCTGCTTTCCTTTGTGGTCTATTTACTTTCTGGGTAATATCTTAAAACATACTTTAGATTATTTCACTCTTCAGCTCCAATATTTCTTTGGCTTCTCATCTCACTCTAAGTAAAATCTGAGGTTGTGGTGCATAAGGTTGACATGCTTCTCTGATGCCTAGCTACGCCTCTGGCCACGTTATGCCTGGTTCCTCCCCTCTCTCACTCTGCTCCAGCTCGTGACCCCCTGGCTGTTCCTCAGACCCTTGAGGTCACGTTCCCCCTGGCTCAAGTACTCTTTTCCTTGGGGGCTTATCTTTAACTTCACTTATATTTTTGTTCAGATGTCACTCTATCAGAGAGGCCCGCCATGATCACCCAACCAAAGAACCTGCTCTCCTCTCTGTTGCATTGTTTCCTTATCCTTCTATATTAGTTTTTAAGTAGAGATTAGCACAACCTGACATATGTATTTATTATCAATTTCTAGCCTCTATTATAAATCTTCTGAGTCAGGGATGACTTTTTAAATTCTGATTTTTAAACATTGTGTACTCTATACTTGGAAGAGTGACTGGAACATAACAGGTGTACAAAAGAAATCTGTTGAATGAATAATAAACCAGTCAAGGTAGGGATTTCTCTTTGCAATGGTCCAAGCTTACAGATTAAGTATATGACAGAGACCTGAGAACTGCAAACTCTCCCAGTTCTGGTAGTTATTGTGATTACCTTTGGGGAGGAGCTTGTATGACCATGTGGAAGAGTGATGGAACCTTAGATTTGAAAGCAATCTGGGAGGTCACTTAGCATAACTCCCTTTGAGTTGGCCTGACAGTTCAAAACTATCTCAAATATTTCACCACTACCAAGAGCCTATCCCCAACCTTCTTCTTGAAACAGTCTCCTTATTGTATTTTGGGTTGAAATTTGACACATCTATATTTTGTTCCTGAGCAGGCACCAGGAGCCAACAGAGCACTAGTTAAATCCATTGTTCTCATGATAGTCCTTCAAATACTGAAGACAGCTGGCCTGGTCCCTAGTGGACACAGTTTTCCAAACTGCACACCTGCCATTCCATCAACTGCTTCATCTGGGACGTGATTTTGAGACCCCCACAGCCCTCTTCTGAATGTGCTTGAGTTTGTTACTGTATTTCTTCAATACAATCAGGTCCCAGCTATGATCTGCTGACTTCAAAGCTCTGTCAGTCTCTTTTCGTAAGGGCTTGCACATCTAATAGCATCACTGGAATTCGCCTAGTCACAGAGTCGACTGCATTAGACACATGCTGGAACTTCTCTGCTTCTCCTCTTCTTCCTCCTCTCTCCCTTCTCTTCCTTTTATCCTCCTCCTCCTCCCCCCCTCGCTTCCTCCTCCTTCCTCCTCCTCCTCTTCAATGGAGATTTCTATTTAACATTTTGGGCTGGCCCCTCTCAGCCTGTTTTTGAAATACAGGGTAGGACTTCACCTCAATTGCTGAATATTTTCTATCATGGAAATTTCAGTCTCTCCTTACTGACTGTGGAAGGCTGTACCATTTTGAAACTTTGTCAGTTATTCCATGCATTTGCATCCTTTCCTAGTTTTTTCTTTTATATGGTTTATTATATTTAAGTTTTTATTGATTCTTTTTAGTTTTATATAACATAAGGATACATTTTGATGTAATCACAAAAGCATGGGATATAGTTTGTTCTAATTCAGCCCCCAGTACTTCCTCCCTCTCCCAGCTTGTCTCCCCTCCCCATCCAACCCCCTGCTTCCCTCTCTCTACTGATCTTTTTGCAATTTATTTATAGTTTACTTTCTCTGTCTCTCTGTCTCTATCTCTCTGTCTCTATCTCTGTCTCTCACTCTTCCTCTGCCTGCCTGCCTGTCTGTCTGTCTCTTTCTTTCTCTTTCTCTTTATTTTTTAACCAGGGATTGAACCTGGGAGTACCATTGAGCCACATCTCCAGACCTTTTTATTTATTTATTTTTTTGAGACAGAGTCTTGCTGGCTGCTTAGGGCCTCACTAAGTTGCTGAGGCTGGCTTTGAACATGTGATCCTCCCACCTCAGCCTCTTGAGTTGCTGGGATTATAGGCATACACCACTGCACCCAGCTTTAGAGTTTATTTTTTTAAAATTAGTGTCTTGTGGCTATACTTGATGCTGAGACTCACTGTGGCATATTCATGTCTGTACATAGGAAAGTTCGATCAGATTCATTCCACTGTTCTTCCCCTACCCCATCCCTTCTTCCTCCTCCTCAATCCCCTTAAGCTTTAAAAGTATTTTTATAAGTGAATTATAGTTGTTCATAATAGTGGGGTTCATTTTTGCATCATCACACATGCATGGAATATAATTCAAGTCACTTCACTCTCCAGTCTTCCCCCTGCCCTGCCATTGTTCTCCTTCTTCTGGTCTTGCTGGTGTTGCTTCTATTTATTTATCTATTTATTTATTCATTTATTTATTTTTAAAATTGGGCTTTATAGATACACATAAAGGTGGAGTTCACTGTGGTATATCGTGTATGTGCATAGCATAACTTGGTCAATTTCATTCCAACTTCCTCCCTTGTCCTGCCCCTCTTCACTCCCCCTCAATCTCCTTCCTATAGAGTACTGATCTCCCCTCAATTTTTATGGTATTTTATCCCCTTTTTTCCTCCTTATTTTGCTCTAGTTTCTGCACATGAGAGAAAACATTCCACCCTGAACTTTCAGGGCATGGCTTATTTCACTTAGCATGATGGCTTCCAACTCCATCCATTTGCCAGCAAATGCCATAATTTCATTCTTCTTTATGGCTGGGTAAAGCTCCATCATGTCTATTTGCCACATTTTCTATATTCATTCATCCCTTGACAGGCACATGGCCTGGTTCCATGATCTGGCTATTGTGAATGCACTGCTATAAACATTAATGTGCCTGTGTCACTATCGTGTGCTGGTTTCAGTTCTTTTGGATAAATACTGAGGAGTGAGAAGTTAGGTCACACAATGGTTCCATTCCTGGTCTTTTGAGGAATTTCCAAGCTGCTTTTCAGAGTGGTTGTAGTAATTTGCAGTCCTATCAACAATGTCCTCCCCATAATTTATTATTTGTATTCCTGATAATTGCCATTCTCACTGAAGTGAGATAAAATCTCAGTTTAGTTTTGATTTGCATTTCCCTGATTTCCAGAGATGTTAAACATTTTTTTCGTATACTTATTGGCCATTTATATTTCTTCTTTTGAGAAATGTCTGTTTTGTTCTTTGGCCCATTTATTGACTGGGTTATTGGTTCATTTCATTTCTTTCTTTCTCTTTCTTCTTTCTTTCTTCTTCCTTCCTTCCTTCCTTCCTTCCTTCCTTCCTTCCTTCCTTCCTTCCTTCCTTCCTTCCTTCTTTCTTTCTTTCTTTCTTTCTTTCTTTCTTTCTTTCTTTCTTTCTTTCTTTCTTTCTTTCTTTCTTTCTTTCTTTCTTTCTCTTTTCTTTCCTTTTTTTTTGGTGCTTTTTTCAGTTCTTTATACATTCCGGATACCTGTCCCCGTTGGAGGAGTAGCTGGCAGGATTTTTCTCATCCTGTAGGCTCTCTCTTCATGCTCCTAGGTTTTCTTTGTTGTGCAGAAGGTTTTAATTTGATGCCCACCCACTCATCGAGTCTTGACTTTGTTTCCTGTACTTTAGGGGTCTTATTAAAGAAGTTGGCACCTGTGCCAATATTTTGGAATGTCGACCCTATGTTTTCTTCTAGCAGTTGCAAAGTGTAGGACAGTATGACCTACCTCACAGAAATCCAAACAATTATTAGGGTTCCTTTTCTAAAATTCAAAAGACCATTACAAATATTTTAAAAAGTTATACTCTGACAAACTAAAGACTCTAGAAGATACTGACATATTTCTAGACACATATGACCTATCCAATTTGCATCATAAGGATATAGAAAACCCACAAGAATTTTTGAACTGACAAAAAAATTGAGCAAAGCAGTAGGAAGTAAGGTCTCTCCTGGATTTGAGCCGTCTTCATACTGGACAAGGATGCTTTCTCTAGCTGCTTTTGAATTAATATCCTGATAGCTACTTTTAAAGCTCTATTTTTTATTATTTTAATTCATTATACACAAATGGAGTACAATTATCATTTTTCTGGTTGTACACAAAGTAGAATCATACAATTTGCCATTTCATACATATACATAGGGTAATGATGTTTGTCTCATTCTATTATCTTTCCTTCCCTGCCCCCTCCCCACCCCTCAGTTTCCTCTATACAATCCATTCCTTCTCCATTCTTCCTATACCTCCCCCCACCCCCTCTATGTGTCATCAAACATTTATAAGAGAAATCATTCAGCCTTTGGTTTTTTTGGGATTGGCTTATTTCACTTAACATGATCTTCTCCAATTCCATCCATTTACCTGCAAATGTCATAATTTTATTATTCTTTATGACTCAATAATATTCCATTGTGTATATAGACCACGGTTTCTTTATCCATTCATCTGTTGAAGGGCATCTAGGTTGGTTCCACAATCTAGCTATTGTGAATTGGGCTGCTATAAACATTGATGTGGCTACATCACTGTAGTAATCTGATTTTAAGTCCTTTGGGTATAGGCCAAGGAGTGGGATCACTGGGTCAAATGGTGAATCCATTCCAAGTTTTCTGAGGAATTTCCACACTGCTTTCCAGAGTGGCTGCACTAATTTGCAATCCTCTCAGTAATGTATGAGTGTACCTTTTTCCTCACATCCTCACCAACACCTATTGTTGCTTGTATTCTTTTTTTTTTTTTTTTTTTTTTTTTTGCGGTGCTGGGGATTGAACCCAGGGCCTTGTGCTTGCAAGGCAGTCACTCTACCAACTGAGCCATGTCCCCAGCCCGCTTGTATTCTTGATAATAGACATTCTAATTGGGGTGAGATGATATCTTAAGGTAGTTTTGATTTGCATTTCTCTTCTTACTAGAGATGTTGAACATTTTTTAATATATCTGTTGATTGCTTGTAGATCCTCTTCTGTGAAGTGTCTGCTCATTTCCTTAGCCCATTTACTGATTGGGTTATTTGTGTTCTTTTTTTTTTTTTTTTTGGAACTAGGGATTGAACTCAGGGACACTTGGCCACTGAGCCACATCCCCAGCCCTATTTTGTATTTTATTTAGAGACAGGGTCTCACTGAATTGCTTAGGGCCTCGCTAAGTTGCTGAGGCTGGCTTTGAACTCGCGATCCTCCTGACTCAGCCTCCCAAGTACTGAGATTACAGGCGTGCGCCACTGTGCCCGGCTTGAGTTCTTTATATATTTTGGAGATTAGTGCTCTATCTGACATGTGTGTGGCAAATATTTTCTCCCACTCTGTAGGCTCTCTCTTCACATTTGATTGTTTCCTTTGCTGAGAAAAAGCTTTTCAGTTTGAATCTATCCCAATTATTGATTCCTGCTTTTATTTCTTGTGCTTTGGGAGTCATGTTAAGGAAGTCTGGTCGTAGGCCAGACGATGAAGGTGTGGACCTACTTTTTCTTCTATTAGGTGTAGGGTCTCTGGTCTAATTCCTATGTCCTTGATCCATTTTGAGTTGAGTTTTGTGCAACGTGAAAGATAGGGGTTTAGTTTCAATTTGCTGCAAATGGATTTCCAGTTTTCCCAGCACCATTTGTTGAAGAGGCTATCTTTTCTCCATTGCATGTTTTTGCCTCCTTTGTCAAATATGAGATAACTGTATTTATGTGGGTTTGTCCCTGTGTCCTCTATTCTGTACCATTGGTCTACCTGCCTATTTTGGTGCCAATACCATGCTGTTTTTGTTACTATTGCTTTGTAGAATAGTTGAAGGTCTGGTATTGTGATACCACCTGCTTTGCTCTTCCTGCTAAGGATTGCCTTAGCTATTCTGGGTCTCTTATTCCTCCAAATGAATTTCATGATTGCTTGCTCTATTTCTATGAGGTCCATCATTGGGATTTTAATTGGAATTGCATTGAATTTGTATAGCATTTTTGGTAGTATGGCCATTTTGGTAATATTAATTCTGCCTACCAAGAACATGGGAGATCTTTCCATCTTCTAAGGTTTTCTTTAATTTCTTTCTTTAGTGTTCTGTAGTTATCATTGTAGAGGTCTTTTACCTCTTTTGTTAAATTGACTCCCAGGTATTTTATTTTATTTTATTTTTATTTATTTATTTATTTATTTTTGTCGGTGCTGGGGATTGAACTCAGGGCCTTGTGCTTGCGGGGTAGGCACTCTACCAACTGAGCTATATCCCCAGCCCCGGTATTTTATTTTTTTTTTGAGGCTATTGTGAATGGGGTAGTTTTCCTAATTTCTCTTTTGGAGGAATCATCACTTATGAGTAAGAATGCATTAGATTTATAAGTGTTGATTTTATATCCTGCTACTTTACTGAATTCATTTATGAGTTCTAGAAGATTTCTGGTGGAATTTTTTGGTTCCTCTAAATATAGAATTATATCATCTGCAAATAGTGATTAGTTTAAGTTCTTCTTTTCCTATTCAAATCCCTTTTATCTCTTTAGTCTGTCTAATTACTCTGGCTAGAATTTCAAGGATGATGTTGAATAGAAGCAGTGAAAGAGGGTACTGCTGCCTTGTTCCAGTTTTTAGAGGGAATGCTTTCAGTTTTAGAATGGTGTTGGCTGTAGGCTTAGCATAGATAACCTTTACAATGTTGAGGTATGTTCCTACTATCCCTATTTTTTCTAGTGTTTTGAGCATGAAGGGGTGCTGTATTTTATCAAATGTTAAAGCCATATTCTTAAGCCAGACTAGTCGATGTTGACCACATGGATCCATTAAAAATCCTTCAATATAAATCAAGTAATGAGGTTGAAGCAGCAAATAAAAGCTCCCCCCACACCAAAACAAAACAAAACAAAACAAAACCAACAACAACCCAGGACAAGATGGATTATCAGCTGAAATCTGTAAGACCTTTAAAGAAGAGCTATAAATTCCTAAAAATTTTCCATAAAATAGAAAGGGAGGGAATCCTTACAAATTCATTCTATGAAGTCAGTATCACCCTGATACCCCAATTAGACAAGGATATGTTAAGGAAAGAAAACTGTGGACCAACATTCCTGATGAACCTTGACACAAACATTTGTAATAAAATATTAGGAAGCAATATTCAAAAACACAGCAAGAAGACCATGCACCATGATCAAGTGGGTTTCATCCCAGGGATGCAGAATTGGTTCAGCATATGCAAAATGATAAATGTAAGTCATTACACAGATAGAATCAAGGATAAAATTCACATGATCATCTCAATAGACACAGAAAAAGCTGGTGACAAAATCCAGCACCCATACATGCTAAAATTGCTGAAGAAACTAGGGATAGAAGTAACTGACCTCAACATGATAAAGGCTGTATATGACAAACCTGATGCTTATGTCATACTGACCAGAGAAAAACTGAAATCATTTCTTTTAATAAGTTAAGGATATCCACTCTCACCATTGCTATTAAATATAGTTCTTGAAACTCTATAGTCAGAGCAATCAGCAAAGAGAAGGAAATTAAAGAATATAAAGAGAAAAAAGGAAGTCCAATTATTTCTGTTTGATGATGACATGACCCTATATCTAGAAGACTCCAAAAACTCCACTAGAAGACATTTAGAACTGATAAATTAATTCAGTAAAGTAGCAGGATGCAAGATCTCTCCTAGTTTTGCATTGCCTGCATTCTGGACCAGCATGTCTTCTCCAGCTGCTTCTGAATTCGCATCCTGGTGTCTACTTTAAAGCCCTGCTCTTAAGCTAGGCCGGTAGATGACCACTACATGGATCCACTGAACACACTGCAGGATCATCCTTCTACTGTGAATCTTATCTTCTCACCCTTGAGTACTTTTTCACATTACAGTTCTCCTTATTGCCACAAGAATATCATAGGGGACCCCAATGGCTTTGATCCATCACTGTCTGCAATGCATAGGACATTTTCTATTGGAATCCGTATTAATAAAGGACAAAATGTGCACATCTGGCAAGGTTTGCTGTGGTACAGCAATGCCATCTTCTTCCAGCTCACTCTGGCTCCTGGAAGAGGTTCCTGGGGAGACAGTCAGTTGTGGCAGTCCGGAAGGCAGTGTCAGACACAGCCTAGCACACTCACGCACAGCAGTTGCTAAAACAGCACTTCTTATGTGCACATTGTTAATTCATCAAATCCTTACAACCAGCCTTGGGGCTAGTTAATGCTATTCTCCCCATTTTATGGATGAGAAACCTGAGGGGCAGAGATGTGAAGTAACTGACTGAGGTCACTTGCTAACAAGAAATGGAGCTGAGGCAGTCCACTCTCAGAGTTCAAAACCCTTCCCACTTTTTGTTTGCCATTCCACCTTTCCACTCTGCTCACGTCTTCATCTTGGCTTCTTGTTGAGCTCTCAGTCATCAAAATAATGTGTAATGTTCTATAATGATATAAGGCATAGATTTGGGACTTGGCTAGAACTGAATTCAGATTCTAGTTCCCCCTCTGCTTTGCCACCTGTGTGGTAGTGTGTAAGTCATGTAATACCTGTTTCTTGCTTCCCATATCTTTACTGGACTGATGATTGGAATACCCACTCTGTAGGATTGTGATAAGGATTACGCAGGCGCATGTGTGGAAAGTGCCCCCAAGACAGGTGGACCCGGCCCCCTCCTAGGTCATTGCTGTTGTTATTTATTGCTATTTTCTTCATGAGTGACAGGTCTATTTAAAACCCAGAGGTTCTTGTGGAGGACCAGAGGTTCTCACCTCATTGGTCCAGGGGACCTCAGGGAGATTTGCTCCTGGCCTGCCTCAGAGGTACCCAGCTATCCTGGCCTCATGAGTTAGACCTGGATAATTTGATGCTTGCAATTTATCTTCCTGAGTCTCCACAGTCCACATGTT
Organism: Glaucomys volans; assembly: GCA_020662805.1. Taxonomy (NCBI): domain Eukaryota; kingdom Metazoa; phylum Chordata; class Mammalia; order Rodentia; family Sciuridae; genus Glaucomys; species Glaucomys volans. The sequence goes on along the minus strand of JAJEJO010004972.1, from coordinate 16,906 downwards.
AACAATGTGTTCTGGAATTTTGTGGGGGTTGAAGATCCAGGTCATTCTTGCTTTTGGTCCCAAAGTCAGGTGACATCAGCCCTGTGTCAATCTAAGCTCTACCTCAGGTGGTCTCTGCTGTTCCAGGTGAATGTGGTTATTCCTTTGGGATTTGGGCTTTTCAAAGTCATCAAGGAGCTCTCCCTCAAGACCCTCATTTCTCTGACTTTTCTTTCTCTCCTCCTCATTCTTGATCCACTTTTAGTGGAAAGAACATCTTTATGGGCAGAAGTGGACTCAAGCCTTCAGAAGAGTAATCCTGCTCTCCTAGGTTGTAAAAACCTGTTGCCCATCACTCCACAGATTTCCAAGTGGTTTTACTCATTCTTTCTTCTGATCCTTCCTACAGGCCACTATCCACAAGATGCCTTCCCATTATACTCACATGTTCTCATTTCCTTAGAGATTTTCAGTATTTCGTTCTCCAAATTACTGATTTGTTTTTAATCAAGAAAAGAAAATCAGAATTTCTCTTAGCATGAGACTAATGCATTTTTCTCCTTGAGATCTGGCATCATTATTTTCCCTTAATGGAGACATGCAGTCATCCTTCATTAAAGATGCATGAGGGTGTTAGGAGAGCCAGCTCTGCAGAAAGAGTGCTTGAAGTCCAAATCCCAGTTCTATGGTTTTGAGCTAGGCACTTAACTTTAATTCTTCATGCTAAAGTCAGGCTTCCTGTATTGTGGGTTGCTGTCACAATGACATGAAATAAAGAATGTTTTACAGTCTCTGACCCATAAGATGTACTAAAAGTGAGTTTTGAAGTTACCATTGCACTATGCAATAATCCCTATAGTGGGTGCTTCATATGCACCATCTCAATTAAACTTCTTATTAACCTTATCAGATAGGTTCAGTGAAACTCTGAGATCCAGAGAGTATGAGGAACTTGTCTGTTCCTCAGTTAACCTTCATGACATAGTTAAGCATCCATCTACTCCTGAATTTTATGCTTTCTCCACTCTTCTCCTTAGTCTCTAGAGCTTTTACTGCTTCAAATATCTCTGAGTCATTCTTCCCACTAAGCTTCTGGTTCTTCCTTAAACAGATTCTCTGGAGATTCAAGATGGTGGATTAGAGAGAGGCTGCATTTCCCTCTCCATGGCTTGGGATTTAAGCAGCAGGGATACTGTGTCTCAGTGAGATGGATAAATACGTATTTCACTAAAATTCAATACTAGATAGAGTGTCTTAGAGACTCAGAAATTTGGGTGCATTGAACAAAGAAGAAGGAGTACATTGGAGCCAAGCTGGCTGGTGTGGCTGCAGCAGGGACATTGGTCCTCCTCAGAGGGGAGGGATAACACAGAGAGAAACAACGGACAGATTTGGTAGGGAAACATCCGAGATCAGAAAAACAGACTGAACTTAGCTGATCCAGAGGCTGCAGAGATAGCTGGTACTTCAAAAGTGCTCTCTATTTCTTAGCTAGCTATGGAGAGTGGAGGTGGCAGCCATCTTGAGGCAACCACATCTGCTGCTGCTGAGGAGCTGGGAGGCCATAGCCAGCACTTCCATACTGTCCTGGCAAGTGCCACTCATGTGGCTTAGGGTATACCTAGCAGACCAGGAGCAAAATAGGAACAGAGAAGATTGTACCCAGGGGGATTCAAGTTGGAGAAGTGAAGGGGAGCCCAAATCACTTTTCCCTTGAGTCTGGTGGCTCATGTGACCAGCTGAAGCAGGTTGGGAATCTCAAAAGGTGGGTATGAATACACTCAGGCACTAAGCCTGGGAAGGCTATGTTCATGGGTACAAGAGAGTATGGAGGATTGGCTCCCCTGGCCTATGTGCAGAAATCTTGGGAGGCTGCTGATTTAGACTTCCAACAGAGATTTGAAATTGCCGGGCCCTAGGAGTATGTTGATTTAAACTCTCCAGAGCAGATACCACCCAACAAATCCCTAAGGTCTGGTTAGACCTAAGCCCCACCCACCAGAATTCCCCTCATAGAACTCTGCAGCAACCCCACCCTCGGAGTGCACCAATCTGGTCTATGTGGACAAAACTCTAACTGAGAGTACTTACCACTCCATCCTACCTTATACTAGTGAGAAGGAAAGCTGAGAGCTATTTCAAGCACCTTCAGTCAGGTCACTCCAACTGGCAACTCAGAAAGGAACACAAAAAGAGGAAGGGGTTAACAACCTTTAGCCTTTGCTCTCTCAGTACACAGCCCAAGAAGAAACAAAAAGAAATAGATTTGGGTATAGGCAATGTACATCATTCTTATTGAGTCTTTTGACCACCTCCATGAATATGATTTCTTAATTTTTCTTTAAGAATCTTTTTCTTTTCTTTCCTCTCCTCCCCTCAGCAGCAGCAGCTTCTTCTTCTTCTTCTTCTTCTTCTTCTTCTTCTTCTTCTTCTTCTTCTTCTTTATTCTTACTGTGATGATTGGTTCATGGACATACATGCATATACATATCTGTTTCTTTTTCTTATTTCAAACATTTTTAGGTGTAGTTATTTTCCATTGCCTTGTTTTTTGAGGATTAGAGTTTTGTTTACTTTTTTATTGTTTTCATTTGTTTGATTCTTTCTCTCTTTTCTTCTCCCACTAACAAATCCTCTTGTTCCCCCTTCTCTCTCCCTTTACTTTGTTTTACTATTTTTCCTCCTTCCTTATTATCACTTGCTACATCTCCTGTGCATTCTCTCTACTGACTTTTTGAAATCATAAGCTCTCTTCTACTTTCCTATCACATTTTGTTTTCTTTAATGAAATGTTTTTACTGCCTTTTAGAACTAATTGTTCTATATAACTCCTGCCCCCACTATTCATACTGTTGCAATTATTAATGCTGTGAATGACAGAGTTGACACCTATTGTTTGCTTGAGTGCCAGACCTAGAGCATGTTACTTATTATTTGTGCTGTTGGCAATTGCTGACCCACCATTCCTGTGGTTTTTTTTTTTTGTGTGTGTGTGTGTGGCAATTGACATTGTAGATATCATAGTAGAAATTGAGTATTTATTTTAATGCTATTTATTATTTGCATTGATTGTTTCTATTGCTTGTTTCATCATATTCTGTGAGGTGCTGGGAGCTTACACGTACACTACCACTGGACTAAACTCAGCCAAAAGCACACCTTGCTCCCTACACAAATTAACAACAAACTTTAGCTTTAATTTAATACTAAGAACACAAGAGCCAAAATCCCAAACTAATGACCAGACCATAAGTAGGAACAGCTAGAGGTGGGCTGCTAGATCCTATTCATGAATATCCACTGCTACAGCAAAAACAGAGAGAATTAACATAAAGTCTGTGGATACAACACCTATAAGTGATTCTCAATCTAGATCACTCAGACAGTTTGGCAAGTGAAGATTGTGTCCCAACACAAGGGTAGAAGAGGAATTCATCTCAACCAATGCACAAAATCCAACACAGGAATACAAGAAATTAAAGAAAAAGAATAAGGTAACATGACACCACTTAAAGTTTATAATTTACCAGCAACTGATACCCAAAATATCAAAGTGGATGAAATATCAGATAAAAAATTTTTTAAAAAGATTATAAAAATGATCAATGAAATTCAAGAGATCACAGGAAAGAAACTGAATTAAGGAATTCAGTGCAGAATATGAATGAGAGATTCAATAAGGAGATAGAGATATTAAAAAGAAAACAAATGATAATCTTGGAAATGAAAGACACAATCAAAGTATCTAGTTGAATGTCCCTTTAACAGAGTAGACCAGCTTAAGACAGAATCTCAGAGCTGGAAGACAAAGTGAGCAGCCTTGAACATTCAGATGTTATTAAAGAAAAGAAAATAGGTAACCATGATCAGAATATACAAGAACTCTGGGAAAACGTTAAGAGACAAAATTTAAGAATAATTGGAATTTAGAAGGGTTTTGCTATTCAAGCTAATGGAGTGAATAATTTCTTCAGGGAAATAGTAACAGAAAAAAAAAAAAATCCAAGCCTTGAGAAAGAGATGGACATCCAGACACAAGAGGCATTCAGAACCCTAAGTAGACAAGACCCATTCCACATTGTAATTGAAATGCCTAACACACAGAACAAGGATAGAATTTTTAAAACCTCAAGAAAAAAATCAGGTCACATTTAGAAACAAGCCAAGTAGTATCACTTCCAACCTCTCAGTGCAAATTGTAAAAACCAGGAGCCCTTGGAATGATGTGTTCCAAGTCCTGAAAGAAAATAACGTCAATCAAGATTTCTGTATTCAGCAAAGCTATCCTTCATAGTTGAAGAGGAAATAAAAACCTTCAAAGATAAGTAGAAACTAAAAGAATTCATGGACTGCTAAACTGGCACCAAAGAAATTACTTAAGGAAATACTGCACACAGAAGACATAAAAACAACCCCCAAAGCTCACAAATGACCTAATCTTATTTGAAGATTCGCTAAGCAAATAAGAAACAGGACCAAATTAAAAATTATAAATAACTCAAAAAGACTGGAATTCATAAATATCTCTAAATAATAACATTGAATGTAAGAGGTCTCAATTTTTCAGTTAAAGGACATAGGCTGACAGAATGTAATAAAAAAAGATCCACCTGTATGTTTTTTTCAAGAGACTCACCTTACAGGCAAAGACAGCCACAGGTTGAAAGTGAAAGTATGGAAATTGATATGTTATGTAAATGGTATCTGAAAACAAGCAGGAGTAGCTACTCTAATATCTAACAAATCAGACTTCAAGTCAAAATTAATAAGAGAAAAAGAAAGTCACTTTATACTGGTAAAGAGAACAGTCTGCAAGTAGATATAACAATAATAAATATTTATGCCTAAAATATGGGTGCAACTAATTACATAAAAGAGACACTAGATAAATTGAGGCCTCAGACCCCAGCACGATAACACTGGATGATTATGGTGATTCTCACCATTACATAGGTAATCCAGACATAAATTCAGTAAAGATTCTTTGAGCATTAAAAATATAAATCAAATGAACTTAATAGACATCTATATACTATTTCATCCAACAACAGCAGAATACACTTTATTCCCAGTGGTTCATGGAATTATCTCCAATAAAGACCTTATTTTAGGCCACAAAGCCACTCTTAACAAATACAAAAAAAGATATAATCTGCATCTTATCATATTATAATGGAATAAAATTAAAAATCAGCATGACAAAACCCCGTAGAAACTATATAAACACATGAAGATTAAACAATACACTTTTGAATGATGAGTGTATGATAGAAGAAATCAGGGTAGACATTAAATAATTCTTAGACTCAAATGAGAATAGTGATACACTATATAAGAACTTCTGGGACAATATGAAGGCAGTTCTAAGAGAATGTTTTTAGCTATGAGTGCCTGCCTACATAAGAAAATCAGAAAGATCCCAAATATACAACTTTATTATGCACTACAACATACTTGAAAAATAAGAACAAAATAATTCTAAAACCATGGGAAGGAAACAAATAATTAAGATTATAGCTGAAATCAATGAGAATAAAGAAGCTAGAAAGGATTAGTGAAGCAAAGAGTTGGTTCTTTGAAAGATAAACAAGATTGATAAGTTGTTAGCCAAACTCACCAAAAGAAAAAAGGAGAAGACCCAAATTAATAAAATTAGAGATGAAAAAGTAGAAATCACCAGGGGTATCACAGATATTCAGTGGATCAATAGGGACTATTTTGAAAACTTAAACTCCAATTAATTGGAAGAACTAGAAGAAATGGATACATTTCTAGACACATACAATCTGCCAAAATTGAATCAAGAGGACATAGAAAACCCAAACTGACCAATAATTTATAAAGAGATAGATGCACTCTACATCATATACAATAAGAATAGGATCCTAATTAGAGTAAGTTATACTCCATGTATGTATAATATGTCAAAATACACTCTACTACCATGTATATACAAGAAAGAATAGATAAAAATATACAAAAAAGAGTTAAAAGCAGTAATAAGAAGATTCAGAACAAAGAAGAGCCAGGACCAGACGAATTCTCAGTTAATTTCTATCAGAATTTTAAAGATAACCTAGTGCCAATACTCCTCAAATTATTCCATGAAATAGAAGGGATGGAATACTTACAAATTCATTCTATGAAGCCAGTATCACACTCATACAAAAATGAGATAAGGTCACATCAAGGAAAGAAAACTATAGACAAATATCCCTGATGAATTCATTAATAAAATATGAGCAAATCATGTTCGCCAACATATTAAGAAGATTGTACATCATGGCCAAGTTGGTTTTATTCTAGAGATGCAAAGATAGTTTAACATATGCAAATCAATAAATGTAATTGATCACATAAACAGAATTAATAACAAAAATCACTTAGTCATTTCAATAGATGCAGAGAAGGTCTTCAACAAAATTCAGCACATGTTCATTATAAAAACACTGAAGAAATTAGGAATAGAAGGAACCTACGTCAGCATCATAAAAGCTATATGTGAAAAGCCCAAAGTCAATCTAATAGTAAATTGAAAGCATTTTTTCTAAAATTTGGAATAAGGCAACATGTCCACTCCATCATCCTGTTTAACATAATGCTAGAAATTCTAGGCAGAGCAATTAAGCAAGAGAAGGAAATTAAAAGGTTAAAAATAGCAAAGGAAGAAGTCATATCATAACTACTTGCAGATGACAGAATTCTATACTTAGAGAATATGAAAAACTCCACCAAAAGACTTCTGAAACTAATAAACAAATTCAGCAAATTAGTAGGTTACAAAATCTACATACAAAAATCAATAGCTTTCCTATATACCAATCTTCTAAGAAAAAATAAGGAAAACAATTTCATTCACAATACCTCAAAAAATAAATACCTAGGAATAATCTAACCAAGGAGGTGAAAAGACCTCTACAATGAAAACTATAGAACATTGAAGTAAAAAACAGAATAAGACCTCAGAAAATGTAAAGACCTCCAATGCTCATGGATAGGTAGAATTTATATCATTAAAATGTCCATACTACCAAAAGCAACATACAGATGCAATGAATCCCCATCAAAATACAGTTACATTCTTCACAGAACTAGAAAAATCGTCCTAAAATTAGAATCACCAAAGCAATTCTAAGACAAAAAATCTATGCTGTAGGCATCACAATATTTGTCTTCAAATTATACTACAGAGCTATTGTAACAAAAACTGCATGGTACTGGCATAAAAACAAACACATAGATGAATGGCACAGAAGAGAAGGCACACACATCTGCAGTCCTTTAACCCTTGAGAAAGGTGTCAAAAACATACATTGGAGGAAGCATATCATTTTTAACAAACGGTGCTAGGAACACTGGTAATCAACATGTAGAAGAATGAGACTAAATTTTTCTCTCTCATCTTGCACAAAAGTCAACTTTAAATGGATCAAATCCAGACCAGGAACTGTGCAACTCCTAGAAGAAAATGTAGGGTGAATATTCCAGCACATAGGCACAGGCAAGGATTTCTCAACAGAACACCTAAAACTCAGGCAATAATGTCAACAGTTAATAAATGGGATGGCAGCAAATTAAAAAGCTTTTGTACAGCTGGGCGTGGTGGCGCATGCCTGCAATCCCAGCATTTGGGAGGCTGAGGCAGGAGGATCTGCAAGTTCAAAGCCAGCCTCAACAACTTAGTGAGGCCCTAAGCAACTCAGTGAGACCCTGTCTCTAAAGAAAATACAAAATAGGGCTGGGGGTGTGGCTCAGTGGTGGAGTGCCCCTGGGTTCAATATCCAGTACCAAAAAAATAAAATAAAATAAAAGGTTCTGTATAGCAATGGAAGCAATTAGGGATATAAAGAGAGAAGCTACAGAAGGGGAGAAAATCTTTGCTAGATATTCTTCTGATAGAGGATTCATATTTAGAATATATAAAAGAACTAAAAAAACTTGACACCTGAAAATCAAATAACCCAATTTATAAATGGGCAAATGAATCAGAGACATTTCTCAAAAGAAGAAATGCAAATGGCCACCAAGTAAATGAAAAAAGTTCAACATTATTAGCACTTAGGGAAATCCAAATCAAGTCTACACTTAGATTTCATCTCACATTGTCAGAATGGTAGTCATCAAAAATACAAACAATAGCAAATGTTGGAGAGGATGTGGTGAAAAAAGGACACTTTTATACTGTTGGTTGAATTATAAGTTAGTATAACCACTTTGGAAATGGAGGTTCCTTGAAAGACTAGATATGGAAGCATCCTATAACTCAACTATACCACTTCTTTCTATTTATCCTGAAGAATTGAATTTATCATACTACAGTGATACATGCATACCCATGAATATAGAAGCACAATTCGCAATAGCTATAGAAGCTGCACAAGTGTCCATAAAAAGATGAATGGATAAAGAACACATGGTATACACACACAATGGAGTTTTAGCTATAGCGAAAAATGAAGTTAACTCATTTGCAGGAAAATGGATGGAACTTGAGACCATTATGTTAAGTGAGATAAGTCAGATTCAGAAGGTCATATGTCTTCTCTCATAAGTGGAAGCTACAGAGGGCAAAGGAAGAGAAAAGAGGAAAAGGAAGAGAAAATCAAAGGAAGATCAGTAGGAGGAAAGGGTCCAGAGAATGGGAGAAGAGGAGGAATAGGGGAAGTGCTGGGAAATGACATTGGTCAAATTATATTGTTATATTGTGTGCATGTAGGAATAAGTAACAACTAATCCCATCATTATGTACACCTATAATGCACCAATAAAAAATGTGGAAGGAAAGAAACCCATGCAACCATAGATGTGAAGGAGAAAATATTATAATACTTTAAAGATATGTTTTAGCTAATAAAAATGAAGTTATTTGTTATGGATATTTATGGTATTAGTATCAAATTTGTATTTTGTTGTGATTTCTATTTTTGTACTAAATATTTCCCTTTGTGAAGAACAAAACAAGACAAAACCCCCTCAAACTCTCTGCTTCAGTCACTCTGATGTGTTTAATGTTTGAGTAGCATGCATTTTACACTTCTACAGTATCAATAAGTTCATTCCTTCAACCAATTATTCCTGAACACTGTGGTTGAGGCTGGGCTGTAAGGATGAAAAAATGGGGACTTTGCTCTTGGGGAAGTCACAAAGCAGTAAAGAGTTACATAAAAGGGTATTAACATGGGAGTTTTGGCTAAGACCCTAAGATAACAGATAGCTATACTCTGCAATATGTTGTGAGGTGAACCACCCAGAAGATCTTGTGAAAAGTAGGTGGTTGAGAGTATGAGCTCCCTTATATGTATCTTACCTGCATCAGGATTTGTAAGTGTTGAGAGAAGAGATGATGGGGAATGAAGAGGATTTCTTAGAGTCAGCTTATGCGTTGAGCTCAGTTCCACTTGAGAGGATAGGGTGGCTGGCATGCCTGTCCCTCCCCATTAGTCTATCTAGAGGGACTTCAGCAGGACCATGCAGAGAGCAGGGCAAGTACTTCTGGAAGTTGTAGGTTGCAGTTGGCTTGAGTCTGATGCTCACCTGAGACACTTTAAGAGTGACAGGTGGCCTGGCCAGCTTTGGATGGGTGGTCTAAGGTAGAGGTGACTGCACTGGGCAACCTGTCCTCTGAGGGTTTGTCAGGGATCAGAAGAAATTACTGTTTACATGGACCAGGCATGGATATAATACGAGAGAGCTGGTGTGGATTGTACTTCACTGTGTTTCAGAGGACTGCCTAGTGCCAGGCACTGTTTCAGATGGAGCTCTGATCACATTTCAAGCAAATGTGAAAGGAATAAACCATCAGTTGGAAGAGAAGCATTCTTCCTCTGCATCAAGGGAGCCATAGGTCAGAGATCCCCAGCAACTGGAGAGGGGTTTCCAAAGGACCCATAAAAATTCTCTTAACAAAAATAGTTAGCTTCGAATATCTGCCATGTTTTGCACCCTTTACCATCATCCCTCCCCTTCTCCAACTCCGGAGCAGCAGACATCACTTAGCAAGTTGATGGAGGAGAACATCTCAACTTTGGGCTTCTTGCCTAGCATTGGCCTTACCTGGGCAAGGGGAGAAGAATGACCTTGGAATAAAGTTTGGAGTGTGAATCAGCTTATCAAAGGACATTCTAATATTTGAATGTAGCTGGTTGGTGATAGAAAGGTACATTTACTTTATTAACTAAGAGAAATTAGAAAACTCCTTGGTTTGCACAGGTTTTCAGCCAAGGCAAAGGGATAGTCTTTCCCCACTATATACCTTTTAAAGGGAACATTGCTTCTCCTCACAGGCTAGGCCTCCAGTGTGTTTAGCTGCTAGCTCCAGTTACGGTAGAAATCAGAGGACACACAGTGTCCAGTGTGTCACAAGTGTACCAAAGAACACTATGAGAATTCTTGCCCAGCACTATTTCCACTCCCTGAAAATTTCTCTTCTGTCTCTCAGCATTCCTCCAAAGGAGTCGTCTTGCAAAGTCCAGGCTAACTGTATGTCCTTCAGCCCTGGACTCATCCAACCTTCCCTTCTTTGAACTTCCACAGCACTCCTTTGTCTTCCTTTGCTACTTGCTACATGTGCTTTTGTTAACTATTACTGACTCAAAGACCTAGATTACATAGTTCATGAATATCACATTTTTCTTTCAGTAGAGGAAACACCAGGTCTATTATATCCAACATCTGGCTGTGCTATTTGCCTCACACCCAGTATGCCAGGCAAATCCAGTTAGCACAGCTTATTGTGAAGCTGAGTTTGTACAGAATGTGGACAGGGGCTGTAAGTAGGGCTGGCTTGGTACCTTTCCTAGTCTTTTTCTTGTCTTATACCTATTCAGGATGGATAAATTAAGTGTTGTCCCCATACAGAGTTCACTGACTCTTCACTGTTACCCCCGTTTTTCTTGTACTTCATTGTAGAGTATCTGAGCTTTTGGAACAAAGTGCTGCTTGCTGGGTGGTTGGGACAATAGAAATTTATTTTCTCCCAGGCACTTTGGAGAACGGAGGACCAAGACCAAGATGGCGACAGGCTTAGTCCTTGGCAGACTGCAGATGAGTTTCCATACCTCTAGCCTAACTTCTTGTTTGCTGTTCCTCACTGTTGTTCCTTGGCATATGTATGCATCACTCCTCCCTGCCTTCAGCTTCTTGTGGCGCTCCTCCTGTGCACCTGCCTCTTTCTAAATTTCCTCTTTTTTGAGGAGCTCAGTCACATCGCATTAGGGGTCCATCCTTCTCTAACATGACCTCATCTTAATAATTAGTTATGTCTGCTCTATCCCTATTTCCAAATAAGGTCACATTTCACGGTAGTGGGTGTTAGGACTTCCACATGTAAATTTTTGGGTGATGTGATTCAGTTCACAGCAGTTAAGTGTGAGCCCCTCTTATTGTTTGAGAATTTCTTACTCTTAACCCTTTAAGACAGTCTGACCCATGCACACACTTTACACCTACTGACCTCTAAAGATGACCCCCACTAGGGCTCGGGCCAAGGATACTTGGGTCCTTCTCCATCTTCCCTGCTAGGGCCTGGGCCAAGCATGCTTGGGTCCTCTGCCAAATTCCCTTCTGATCCACCCTCATGTTCTTCTCCCAAGGCTTCACTTTTCCCCTCTTAACTTTCTGGCTGGCTAACTTCATTTTCAATTCCTGTCTTTGGACTCTGGTCTTTGGGGGATTCAAATTTCAGCTTTCTCTATCCAGTAGCCTTTGGCTTGGCTTCTCTTCTGGCTCCTGGGGCCTTAGATTTGCTCTTGCTTCCAGGCTTACGGAATTCAACCTTGACCTCAATCTACTCACCAGGATTGTGGCTGTGCCTGCCTGGTCTCCCTGCAAGGCTGCTCTCCCTGAGCCACTCTGACACTCAAGGACCCTGTGTGGAACACCCTGAGAAAGATCTGCTGTGCTCAGGGAAATGGGTTTCCTCTTCCTAGTGAGCACACAGCTAGGTCTCTTGTCACTGTCCCCAGGCAGTTAGGTGTGACCAGGAGCCTGGCTCTGGTTGGTGGACTGTTAAGCACTAGCCATGTACTCACCTCCAAAGCTGACTCATTATGACCTCTTGTGCCATGCTTAGCATCCTTGGTGTTCCCATTTGTAGTCTGGGTGCAGAGGACTTGAAAGTCTTAGAGGGCCACAAGGTAGAAATAACCTGGGTCACTGAGTCAGTGTATAGTTGCCTATCAAATCCCTGCATGGGGATTATTGTATGAGAGCATAAAATACACTTGTATTGTGTCAAACCTTGCCACTTGAGGGTGTGTGTTAAGCAGGAAGGTAAGATTACCCAAACTGAGATACAAGAAACCAAACTTTATTTCTCTCATAACTGCATTTTCCCTTATTATTTCTGAAGAATGGAGAAATAGAATTTCTCCCCATGTTCCCCCTTCTGAAGGAAGGGTCCTCCTCTTGTGTTCTGGATTGGGGCTGTCCTTCAGGGCCTGAGTCAGGGCTACCCTGAAAGCTTTACTGTTGATTGCATACACACACTGACTTTGGGACTTCCCATGATCTTTCTCTAGATATCTAAATTAATTCACATCTATAGCTATATCTACGAGTCTATATCAACATCTATACCTATATCTGTATCCATATCATCTCTATATAGCTCCTTTAGCCTTGTTTAGTGGATATGTAAGTACATGATAAAAAACTTCCAGATTTCTGTAAACTGAACTTAAGTTTGTGGTCAGGGAGAGGAAAACCTAAAAAGTAAAATTGATGGAATAAGTGAAAAATTTCCTCAGGAAGGACAAAAAAGGAAGACGGTTTGAGAAAACCATTCCTCCACTGTCTCTCAGGTGAGCGTTCCACAAGCAAGTCATGGTGGCAGATGGACCAAAGAGGGACTCATTGTTAAAGAATGGAATAAAGACATCTAGACTCTCACTTTTACCATCCTGTTCCTTAGACTGGGAGCAGATTGTGAAGGATTTTGCAAGGCAGGCTGATGAATTTGGATCTGACCCTGGGGTGAAGGAGAGAGTTCAAAGAACGGAGGCCACTGGAGCCTTGAGGACTGGGATTGTTAGTCACTTGCCTGGTGCATTCCCTGCCTTCAGTCTTCCTTCTCCTATGTTAGAAATTACAGAATTTATGTAATTCATTTCCCTACTGAAAGTCTCACCTTGTTGTCCTTAAACTTTCCTCTTGGGCCATACTGACAAGGTCCCTCCTGCTCCTCTGATTATAAAGAGCTTGGCTCCTATTCTCCCAGGGTCATTTACACAGAGCCTTAAATGCCAGCTGCCATTAGGATGTCCACTCTCCTGGGACCTGCTAGGGCCTCCCCAATGGCTTTCCAAGGGCCCCTGACCAGTTACTGGCTGTGCCTCAAGCCTTTTGCTAGACTAGTGACTGAAGTCTTCCTCTAAGAGGAGCTTACCACCGAGACAAAGGAAGCCCAGAGGCTTTCTGGAGGCGCATTGATCCCTCATGACCTTCAGAGCTATTTAGAGTACACAAAATAAGACTCCTTTATGGATCTGAGAATCTCAAGCAGAAAGGGGTAATCTTCACCTAATGAAGGAACAGAGTGCTCCATTACGGGGGCCTTGGGAGATCTGCTACTGAATCAATAGGAAGAGTTTTTGTTTTTCCTTGAAAAACACAGAATTTAAAACACAAACAATTGAAAGGTCAAAGGTGTAGAGGCTTGGGCTCAGTCTGAGTTCCTCTGTAGGCCTGCTGAATGCTGAAGCCCAGAGGTGGGTCTGGTGGATGGGTTGAGGATTCTGAATAGCAGAGAAGGGGGCTCAGGTGTCTTGACCACTGTGACCTGCCAGTGATAAGTGGGATTCTAATGCACATTCAGCAACTTGGATTTGAAGAGTGTTCAGGAAACAAAGGAAAGGGTAGGCCAGCTCTGTGGAAGGGAGGGTTTCTAGTTTCTCTTTGTTGCATGCCGGCTGGGAGAGAAGAGTGCATGTATTAGTGGACAGACACCATACTGAAGCCAAAGCACCTGCTTTTATTCTTGGCACCCCTGAAAAGGGGGAGGCCAGAAATCCCCTTGTCTCAGGCTTCTCCTTAAGCCTATTAATATCAACAGGCAAAGTGGACAGCCGCATGCTCACCAGATGACAGGCATTGGGTAGGGAGATGTGTCAGTGTTATCTATTTCTTATAAAGGGCAGGTGCTTTTTGAAACAATTCCATTTTATAGGTGAAGAAACTGAGATCAAAGATATTCCTCTCAGCCAGGAAGTGATAACCAGGAGCTTGGTGTCATAAGCTACACTGCTCACTGCAGTCATCCCTTAGAGTGATTTTTTAAAAAGCAGATGAATGCAATTTATAAGGACTAAAGCAAATTCACTTATGCTCAGTAAGAGTTCTTCAATTACTGCCATTATCTGTTTTCCTATTAAACTGATAATATAAATAAGAGTAAAATTATGAAGAAACTATATTGGAAAGTGGTTTTCATATCTGGCATTTGGCAAATCACTCAAGTTGATTTGTGGATTCTGTTCTGGCTTCTCTGTCCTGAGACTTCACTGGAGGCCTCTGGGCACCTGTCTGGAACTGTGGAGACTGTCAGGAGTCTGACCAGGTATTGTGTCCAGTTAGCTTCGTCTCCTCAGCTGGCTTCTCTTCAGGGGAAGCAGCCAGCATTCATGAGTAGCTACATGATCAGGTGCATTGATCTCCCTTCAAGGACACTGGACAGTTCTCTTAAAACACTGCTCCCCTTGAAGTTGGATGAATCCCACCCATCTCTTCCTGTACAGGGTTCAGCTCAGGTGCTCTTTCTCTTGAGGCCTTGTTCACTGTTCAGCTCCCTGACCTGCTCTTTCTGAGGTCCTTCAGCCCTCTCTGTGGGCAAAAGTCCCCATGTGATGGAAGGAGAGAATTTGGTCTCCACTAGAGAACCCTGAACCCTTCTTCTCCTTTTGCAGAAAAGCCAGCTGAGGCTGATTCCCAAAACAAGGCCAGCTAGGGGCAGAGGCAGGGCTGCATAGGTCGCTGGGCTCATGTGTCCTCTCCCAAATGAATCTGTCAGCTCCTGGGCAATAGAAAGCCAACAGGTCTTTTCTCTCCTGTTAGACTTATGGTGGGCTTTGAGATCTCTTAGTAATGTAGATGCTTGAAGGTTAATAAGTAGTGGAACAAAAAGGTAGAGTACTAGTGACACATTGGGTGGGAAATTTTGTTGTTGGGGTGTTGTATACATTGTAAGATGTAGGACTATCTCCTGGATACCTAGGACATCTACCCATTAGATGCTAGTGGCCACCCACTGCCAAGGTCACCAGTCAGAAATGTCTCCAGACTTTGCCAAATGTCCCCTTGGGGGCAGGACCACCCCTGGTTGAGACTTGCTGCTCTAAATTGGCATGAAGCACCTACTCTATGCCCAACAGTGCTCTCATATCTGGGAAACTCAGGTCTCCCTCCCCAACCCCAGCCCGCCTTCTCTCCTATTATAAGAAATCATGGCTCTGCAGAGGGCTGCTTACGGGAAGCCATAAACTCATTCTCTGCTCCCTCACCTTGGCTGTGAAGATAACACAATCAGGTCACAGAGCAGGGCTTTGGAGACTTCAAAGCTGAGCCCGAGGGAGTGGAGGGATAGGAGGTGGGATCAGAGGTCTTATCTGGGACTTGAATGTTCTCACCCTTATCAGTCCAGAGGGGAGAGAAACGAAGAGTCAGAAGGCTGGGTTTCTTTCTTTTTCCCACCCGTCTTCAGAATGAAAGGGACCAGGAAGCAAGGAAGGATTGGAGGAAGGAAAAAAAATGGGAACAGGGGTAGTGGGATTTTGTGGGTGGGTGAGTGGGTGTATGGGGGAAACTTTCCTGACCCTACACTAACCCATGTTCACCTGGAGAACCTGGGGGTAGAAAGTGTTGGGCTTAGCTGCCGAGCATCTCTAGATGACAGCTGGGCCTCCACCCTTGAGGATATTCACAGGCTGGGTGGGGAATGAGGTACAGCTGTTTGAGAACTCCGCCATGGATCATGAAGGGCTGGGTGCAGACAGCAGCAATTTGAATGGAGAATTGCCCATCTTAACTGGATGAATTTGTTGGGTTGGGGCAAATTGTAACGGTTTGAGGGGACAGGAGGAATCCAAGTCAATAATCACAATTGCAAACCCTTTCATATCACTCACTATGTGCCAGATGCTGTTTGATGCAATTTATATAGATATTAACTCCCTCCATCTTTCCAGCAGCTCTGTAAGGTAGATACTACTAGAATACCATTTCTGTAGGTGAGGCAAAGAGATATGTAGTGATCTTCTGGTCACAAGGGCAAATAAGGATTAGAACTGGGATCTAATTAGAACCCAGAATGCCCAATCCTATCAGTCCTGCTTCTAACTGCTACTAGCTACTTGGTAAATAGGACTCAAACAGCTAGATGGAGATGGATAGTTATATCATTGATCTGGGTAAGTCCTGAAGGAGGAAAAGATTTTAGGGAAATCAGTGGGTTTCACCTTGGAGAGGATGTATCTGGCATGCCTGTGGGTCACCCAGAGAGATGGAAGAACCGAGGGGAGAGAAGGAAATAAAACTCCATCAGCATGCAGGGTGGAGCCCTGGAAATGAAGGTGAAGTGAGTTTCAGGAAGGAGGAGCAGGGCCATCAGGGACAAAAGCTATAAAGAAGTGTGCTAAGATAAGACTTGAAATGAGGCATTGTTCTCCAGTGGTTCCGTGTGTTTCTTCCAACTTCCCAACAAGATGGGCACCTTCCTGTGGTCAAGTGCTGGGTCCAACAGGTGGTTGGGTTCTTTGGGGGCCATCACAGTCTCCAGAAAGGGTTAGGAGAAAAAATCCAACAAATGCCTGAGAGTTGATGGTTGCTCAGGCTCCTGATGATGCTTGGTCTTATTAAGACAATGGTTTCATTTGTAAGTTCGTCCACACCCCTGAGGAGGAGTCCTGAGTCCTAGATGATGCTGGGTGACCCATTG
>JAJEJO010004971.1:358087-370999 GCA_020662805.1 Glaucomys volans | reverse complement strand
CTACTTTGTGTACAACCAGTGAAACAATAGCTGTACTCCATTTGTGTTCAATGAATCAATAAGTAAATAAAAAAAAAAAAAGAAAGAAAAGAATGACAGGGAGGGAGGAAGGATAGGAAATGGGGAAGAAAAAGGAATTAATTTAATAAAATCATGTATGTGCATATATAACTGTACCAAAGGGAATTCTACCTTTATGTATATTCAGAAAGTACCAATTAAAAATAAAGGAGTGAGGACTGGGGTTGTGGCTCAGTGGTAGAGTAGTTGCCTAGCATGTGTGAGGTACTGAGTTCGATCCTCAGCACCACAGAAAAATAAATAAAGGTTCATCAACAACTAAAAAATATTTTAAATAAAGGAGAAAAAGGAAGATCATAGAGGGGGGAGGTAAGGAGGACAGAGGAGAGGAGGATAAAGGGGGCTGGGGATTGAAATCCAATTCCTTGCATATGATTTTGTCAGAATAATCCCAACTACTATGTATAACTATGATAAAAATGAAATATACTGATAACATTGTTATTTAAAGCAGCTTAAATATCTATTCTCTGGGGAGTTATACCATAAACTTTACATATACATTGTTTTCAAGTTTTAGAAGTTGCTTTATTTTTATCTTTTGTTTTTAATTATATAAAATATGTGTATGTTTATTAAATATGGACCATAAAACATAAAAAAAAAATTTTTTTGGCTTTCCTTCTCAGTTGTGTTACATGGGGTGGGATGGAGTGTGATATCTGCTCCACTCTAAGTATGGGGGTCACTGGAGTGTGAGAGAAGTTTCACAGGCAAAGCTCCTGGATGTGGGTTTAAGCCTAGACTCCAGGCCTATAAAAAGTAATAACAATAAAAAATAAAATTTGTTAATGTATATTAAAAATATTAACTGTTCAAAACTCATACTAATCCATGATTTGGGGAGAGACTATTTTGTCACTGACATCACTTAGAAATACTCACAGTCAGTTTCCATGAAAAGTGTATTGCTTTTCAATTGGTTTTATATTCTTTTTACATTTACTACTGATGATGCTTACCCTTAACATCTCCACAACAGAGTGGACCTGCTCTGCCCTTCTTGGGGAGCAATGTTGGTTCCATGGCTCAGGAACTTAATACTCACAGATTTAAGAGCTCAGTTTTATAATTTATACATGCTATCAAGGTACCCTTTGTTAAATACTGTCTCTAAACTAAAAGGTCACTGTTCTTATATTCATGTTAATGCCCTTATGTATTACTTCATTATTTTTCCATAATTAATGAGTTGCTATACACTACACATTGTATTTGAAACTTTACTTATTCTTGTGCAAAAATAAAGGCCAACCCCACTCATCCATGTGTGTGTGTGTGTGTGTGTCCATTTGTGTGATACATAAGACACACATATGTATATATATACACATATACATATGTGTGTAACAAATCTATAAATATAGACCAAAGTTGTTCAACAACATAAAATTGAAATGAAATATATCTGACCAGTTTGTGCTTATTGGATTAGGTCAGGGTTGAACCTCATTTTGTCACAGAGTGAACTCAACGTGAAGGGAACCAGTGGACATTTCTGCTCCATTGGATCTTCCAATCTAGACATAAATAAAGTCCAATCTGTGGTGACTTGCCAGAATAGACTGTTCATTACTGCATAGAGACTGATCAAGATTTAAATGCATCTTTATTATGAATTAGGGCAGAAAACCAGCATTTCGGGGAATTAACTATGAAAAATTTTAAACTCAGAAAGGTGTACGTGGAGTTTGGTCTGATTTTCAACTGCATTAGAGTTGTACAAGACCAACTGATACAGGAAGATGAATGACCCCTCTCTTTTGGACATTGTTTAACCACACACGCCCATGGATTGATGGGGATTTCATGGGCAACTTGAACAACAGAGGAGGAAAACAAGCAGTAAGAAAAAGGAAATTACAGTGGTTTCTATGAAAAATAACAAAGAACTTTGAGAAATTCAGAAACAGTTGGGGTTGGCCATGAACTAATTTTATATTTGTATTTATACTGATTATTACATATTTCATCTAAAACAGAAGAATTTTGTTGTGAAGTTGCAGGAGAATAAGCAAGCTACAGATGAATTAAAATTTATTATGGTGTTGCTTTATACACACACACACACACACACACAAATGATTGAGGTGACAATTAACTCAGGAACCAACTGGCTTGGCCTTTATTTTTGCACAAGAATAAGTAAAGCTTCAGATATAATGTGTAGTGTATAATAGCATATGTTGTGGAGTATGATGTAATCCCTGCATCATATTTTAGGCTACTTTTTAAATTATTTTGCTTCCAAAGTAAATAATGTCCCCCATACTACTTATTTCTATTGCTCTCATTTTATTTCAGTCTCCAATAGTGGCATATTAGAAAAATGCTAAGACCTCTATGTATGCCTCACCTACCCAGTCAACTACACAGTCAATATTACTTGTAGTTGGCAAAAATTCATTTTTTCTTAAGTATATTTTAGAAATGTCACACAATGTCAAACACTGCATAGGGGGTTTCAATCTCTTGTTTTTCTTAAAAAATATTTATTATGTCTTTCCAGGCTTATCACATATGTTACGTGCTAGAAATGGGGAAGTGTAAAGTAAGAATTATTAAAGAAATAATAGATACATCTAATACTGAAAGGCTTATACATACAAAGATTCAAAAGTCTGGAGTCAAAAAATAAAGAAAAAAGTGTCAGGCATAGTGGTACATACTTGTAATCTCAGCAGCTTAGGAGACTGAGGCTGGAGGAACACAAGTTTAAAACCAGCCTTAACAACTTAGCAAGGTCTGTAAGCAACTTAGGAACACTCTGTCTCCAAAACAATAAAATAAAATAAAATAAAATAAATAAGAGAAATAAATGAATAATAAAAAGGAATAGGGAATGTGGCTCAGTGGCTAAGTAGCCCTGGATTCAATCTCCAGTACCAGAAAGGAAAAAAAAAAAAAGACGAAAAAATAACTAATTTTGGTGTACTCTTATAATGTAAAGTGATGCAGTTTATCTTTTCTGTGAACCTGATTCTGAAATGAAGATAAGAATCATGAAGTTTACTAGATGTTGTTAGAATCAGTACCTGTAGAAGGGAATTAAGGATGAAGCAATCTGTAATGCTGCTTACTTAGCAAACTATACTAAGAGTTGTGAAAAGAAGGCTTGAACTGAGAACAGTAGTGAGAACTTTATTTACCTTATTGTTTGATCTTTAGATGTGCGTCATGCTGTCGGATGGCATGGCTTCAGGTAAAGTATAATTTCTCAGCTGAGGCAATCTCTGTAAAAGGGAGACAGATGAAGGCTCTGTGCTGGAAGAACTTCAGGTGACTAGGAAGTGAGTCGCTTACTCCTGTAAGGATTTATGGTAGAGTTATCTCAGAATCAACTCCACCATGCAGCAATTTTGGCCAAGGGAAAATTGAAGTCCAAAAGTTCCTGTCTAGTTATTCAAAGGTCCAAGGCTGAGGAGACAATTAAATATATTTGGAAAATTCCAATATTTCAGGTGACGTGATCACAATTGTGAGAGACCATAGATGATATTGGTGACATAAAGATAGAATATGGTATATATTTCCAATTAGGAAATTTGAATTTTACCATATGAATAATGAGAATTTTGATGAAGGTGGTATTAGAATGATTTAATTTGTATTTTAAAGGAAGCTCTTGATTTGTTGTGAAGTTTTAATGCTTTTGAGTCGTTTTTGTTTTAGATGATGAAAGCAATAAAAGTTCCCGTCTTAATCTTGCTTCTATATCACACTATCTTGAACACACAAATCAATAGATTTGTCTTAATGAATAAATAAATTAACTATTTGCATGGTTCGGTGGTAATGGTTTTGATTTGAACATGTTACGTGCTATGAGAAAAGTATCAAAGATGACTAATGTAGTTTGAATTGTGTGTTATAGGGTTAGTTAAAAAAACACATAAAATTGTGAGTAATTATTTTTAAAGCAGAAAGGACATTAGATAAAATTCAACATTTTGAAAATGTTCCCAAGGTCTTAATGTTTTACATATGTTGCAATAGTTTGTGATCCTTATTTCATTGCTAATTGGAAAATGTCTTTTATATATATTACCTAACATGACTTTATATTAATACAAATGTCCATCACACTATCAATCTAGAGTGTTACTAGAAACAAGCAAGGTCAAAAAAAAGGCATAATTACTTCCTTCAACAACTGCCACCATGACAAAAGTTAATAAAAATATGCAGTTATTCTTAATAATTTAACAGTGCTTATCTTTGGTGAAAATGACTACTATAAAATGGTTCATCTATTTACAGTGAGAATTTATTTTAATGCTAATTTTAGCAGTTAAATCTAGGCTGTATAGGTAACTGTTTTCTTAGAATTTTCTGTACTCTAAATGTGTGAAGGTTTGTGTATGTTTGCGTGTGTGCATAGTTTCTATTGCTCTTTTAGATTTAAAAGTAAGAGTAAGCAAATAAGGCAATAAATAAGTGTTCTGAGAATTAATAACTAAATATTTTCTCTGTTTTGTCATAATATACCAAATCCCAAATCCAAGAAACTCAAGTAGTTAAACTTAAGTAGTAAAAAGTGGAATCCAATAGTCATACTGTAGTCAAACTTCTGTAAACCAACCATGCAGAAAAAGTTTTTTAAACCGTACCCTTGACTTTCTGAGTCTGACTTATTTCATGTAGCCTGATATTCCCCACTTCCATCCATTTACCAGTAAATGCCACAATTTCAATCATTTTTATAACCAAGCAAAACTCCACTGTGTATCTACACCATGTTTTTGTCCATTCATCGGTTGAAAGGCACCTGGACTATTGTGAGTAGTGCTGCTATGAGCATTGATGGGCCTGGGTCACTATAGTATGCTGATTTTAGCACCATAGGATAAATACCAAGGTGTGAAATAGCAGGGTCATAAGTGGTTCCATTCCTAGATTTTGAGGATTCTCCATACTGCTTTCCAAACTAGTGATTTTAATTTTCAGTCCCATGTACAATGTACAAATATTCCTTCTTCCCACATCCTTGTCACCTTTTATTATTAGTTGTATTCTTGATGATTGCCATTCTAACTTGAATAAGATAAAATCTCAATGTGGATTTGATTTACAATTCTCTGATTGCTAAGAATATTGAAAAACAATATATATAATATATATATTTGCTGGTCATTTGTATTCTTTCTTTTTAAAAGTGTCTTTTTAGTTTTTTTGTCATTTTTAAAATCAAAGTATTCTCAGAACGAATTCTTTCTGGAGATTCCAAGAAGAGTCAATTTCTTGATAATTTCATTTTCTTGAAGCTGAAGCATTTCTTGGCTCTTGGCCACATGACTCCAGCCTCTGTTCTTCTGCTCTGTCATCACAAAGTCTTCTTTCTCTGACTCTGACCCTTTGTAAGAAACCTTGTCATTACTCCCATCAGGTTTGTATGGATAATTCAGAGTACTATCACCATATCAATACCCTTAACTTATGCATAGCTGCAAAGTTCCCCTTGTAACTGTCATATTTATATATTCTGTGGATTAAGAATTAGATTTATTGGAGAGGAAAACATAATTTAGCCTAATACTGCAAAAAGTTGAAACTAAAGGAAAAATGGCATACATAGAAACTAAACACTAAAGTGGTACAGCTAATTCCTATTATGCCAAAGACAGCATTAAATGTGAATTAACTAAATACTTCATTTATAAGACAGGGGTTGTCAAAAAGAATAAAAACAAAACAAAGCAAAAAACAACCCAACTACATGCTGCATATAAGAAATGTGCCTCAAATATGAAGTAGTGCGTTACTTTTTTTTTTTCTTTTTTTTTGTGGTGCTGGGGATTGAACCCAGGGCCTTGTGCTTGTGAGGCAAGCACTCTACCTACTGAGCTATATCCCCAGCCCCCTCAAATATGAAGAAAGGACTGAAATGAAAAATTAGAAAAATATAAATCTTGCAATTAGAACAAGAATGCTGTTGTAGTTGTATTAATACAAGACAAAGTATACTTTAGGATAAGGGCAATCATTGATGCAGAATGATAATTTAAAAAAATTAAAGGCTTAACCCATTATACAATACCTATGTAATCAATAAAATTGTTTAATGTTTTAAAAAAATAATGGAGTGAAAGGAGAAATACACAAATCTTCAAATGCAGCTGAAAATTTGAGTACTTCACAATAGTTGATAGGGTAAATAAGCAATATTAAGTAAGAACATAGAAGAGTTCAATAACAAAGTCAGTGAATCACAAAGCCATTTATAGAAAAATACAGTAAAATAATTCATTCACTAAAAAAACAGAACCTTGATTCACAAAGCAAGTACAAGTACCTTTCAGAGGGCTAAAAATTATGTTATGTACTTTCTGAACAAATGGAATTAAAATACATATCAATGAGAATGCCTGGAATGTAGATAAATATTTGGGAACCATGTATGCTAATAAATAACTTATGAGTCATAGCAAAAATGACAGTGAAATATTTTTAAAAATTAAATGAATGATAGATTTTAAAGCACTACTACAATGTGTACATTTAAGTGGTAGAATGATAAAATAAGAAGTATTTAAAATTAAGGATTAAATTTTAATTAAATTAAAATTGAGTTGTCACTTTATGTACTAAATAAAAAGCAAATTATACTTAAAGAATACAAAGGCAAGAAAATAACAAAAAATGTATCTTAAAAATACCATTGAGTAAATAAATCTGGCACAAAAATTTCCTTATTATGTGTTGATTTCTTCCCTTTCTTTGAAGATAAAAACAGATAATCTATGGTAATGAAAAAAAAAGCAATAAAAAATGACATTATTGATTGTGTCATCCAAACCAATGTCCTTATAGATTCCCATCTTTGCTCTTGAAACCATAGTGAATGGATCAGTCTTATGCCTTTTATCTTTTCAATTTCAGCATTAAAGTCTTTTTTTGTGCTCTGTTAATATTTTAACCCAAACCTTAATTATCACTGCAATAATCACAGAAGCATAATATCATCATTTGTGTTTCCTTCTTTCATTTCTTATCCATAAAGTAAATGACAAATACATGGCAGGATGATCCTGTGATATTTGCTAAGGAGAAAAATATGAGCAAATATGTTTAAGACATCTCTCATGAAGTTTACTCTCCAATGGGAAACAAATGTTATTCAAATAATACAACAAAAAATGACCAGATATTTGATCTTTATTAGTGCTATGAATAGAGTATATTAGAGCAATTAAATATGTTATAAAGTTATATATGCTTTCTGGTGAATATATGCTGAGAATAAAGGAACAAAGGCTAATTTAGAAAACTGGATAGATTTTAGTTAAATAAAAAGGTAAAGACACATTCAATGTAACAGCTTTCCTCTTTGCCCTGATATGAAAGGAAGCAAAGAAATTTTTAAGAACTGAGAAAAGGCATGAGCAAGAAGAACACAGAGTGGAGACAGAGAATAGAAGACAAGACCAGAGAAACTAGAGGAATGAGAACATGCAAGTCACAGTAGATCAGCTCATGGACAGATAAGAGGTAAAATGGAAATAGCCGAATGATAGTTTGTATATGAGGGCACAGAAAAGAGGAAGAGAGTATCAGCATACCTTGTTTACTTGTTCTTTGCTTTCTTTTGCTTTGCGATATTACATTTCTTACCATTTGAATTTTTACAACATCCCTGCATTGAATAAGTATATCAGACTTTTTGCCACTCAGTGTCTCTGTGTCACATTTTAGTCGTTATCACAGTATTTTAAAGTTTTTAATTATGGTTGCTGTTGCAGTGATCTGCGATTAGTTATCTTTGATAAAAATATTGTTAGTATTAATCCAGGGCAGCACTAACCCTAATCGATATTTTGAAAGTAATATTTTTTAAGAGTAAAGTTCTCAACAGTAAACTTAAAATATTCAGTAAACTCTGTTGTAAAAAAAAGATAAATTATCACCACTGTTTGATATCCCTTTTATATAGCAAAGGTAGAGTAGATTTAGTATAATCCTTAGGGACCATAGGATTTGGGGATGGAAAATGAGCATTAGACTCAAATTAAAGTAACCATATGAATTAGCTTATAATAAGGGTCAGCCTGTCCTTTGAAATTTGAAGTCAGGCATTAACTTCTGCTCTTTAGCTATGAAATTCCTAGATATCATCTTATTCCAAACAAAGGTCATTCAACCTACACTGAAAATCTATTGCTCAGTGTGCCATTTTCATCAATTTTCTCAGTGTATTAGGGTTTTCTAGAGGAACAGAATCAACAGGAACTATGATTATAAAAAGGGAATTTATTAGATTGGCTTACACGACCAGAAGCTGGATAGTCCACATGGCCATCTGCAGCTGGAGAACTGGAAGAACCAGCATATGTGCAGTCCAAGATGTGAAAGCCCCACAACAAGAAAGATCAACAGTGCTACCCTAGTCTGAGACCAAGGTTTCTAGAAATTACCTGGAGAATTACTGGCAGAGTCCACTTTGGAAGAGTGAAGAAATAAGAGTCCAATATCCTCAAATGATGGAAGCAGCAATCAAGAACCCTTTCAAGATGAGCTGAGTTTACATCTGCATTTGCTTCCTTTTTCTTCCAACTTTTATTCCATCCTATTGGGCAGTGCTGCCCATCCTTAGGGAGGGGCTCCATTTCGGTTCACTATCCCACATTCCAATCATTCCTAGACACGCCCTCATTGACACACCCAGAAATCTCTTAATCATCAACATCTCTTAATCCAATCAAGTTGTCAATTCAAATTAACTTTTACACTTAGCTTGATGACTTGCTGCAACTGCTATATTAGCACTTGCTGCTTCACCTAGTAGTTTCGTGTTACAGAGAAAGCTTCTTTCCTCAAACCATAAAACCAATCACTGATAGCTTCACCTTTTCTTCTGCAGCTTCCTTACTCTCTTAGGCTTCCCAAAAGAGAAGCAAGGTAGAGCCTCTCTCTGGATCAGACTTGGAATAAAGGGAATACGGTGACTGGCTTCATTTTCTATCCAGACCACAAAAACTTTCTCCATATCAGCAACAATACAATTATACTTTCATTCATAAATTCACTGGAGTGGTACTTTTTTGGTTTTCCCCCAACAAATTACATGAATTTTATTTGCAAATTGATTAGTGAATAAATAATGTATGTGCACAGTAAAATATGGAGTGGTACTTTATTCACAATAGATTGAATGCTGGCACAGAAAGCAATGCTTTTGACTTGCTTTGGCTTTCAATATGCCTTTCTCAGTAACTTTAATATTGTTACCATTTTTATTTAAAGGGGGAGACGTGATAATTCCTTTCACTTGACCATGTGAAGTTCATTGAAAGGTTATCAACTGGCCTAATATAAATATTGTCTCAGGGAAGAGTGATGCCTGAGGAATGGGAGAGAGAGACAGAAAAATAGCCAGTCAGTGAAGCAATCAGAACACACAAAAATTATCTGTTAGGTTCACTGTCTGATGTGGGTAATGCTGGATTTGAAACCTTAACCAAATAGCCATATATTAAAGGCTTGGTTGCCAGCCTCTTTTACTACTGGGAAGTGGTAGAATCTTTAGGATACAGGGATTACTGGAAAAAAGTTAGATCACTAGAGGCATGTCCTTGATAGGAATATTGACTCTCACTCATTCCTTTCTCTCTCTCTCTCTTTTATTCCTAACCACCATGAAGCAAGAAGCTCTGTTGTACCATGTGTTTCTTCCATGATGTTTGGTCTTACCACATGACCCCCCTACCAAAATGGAGCCAACTGACCATGGACTAAATTCTGAAATTTTGAGCAAAAAAACCCATTTTTACTTTTAAAGTTTATTTTCTCAGGTAGTTTATCACAGCAATGGAAAGCTGAGGTAAGGACATTCCAAAAGGCCCCACCTCCACAATATCTCACATTAGCACTACTCTGGGGATCAAGTATTTAACTCAAAGCCTTTGGAGACACTATCTACATGCAAACAAACCATAATACCTGCAGGAACATATTCATTCTGCAGCCTATGGATGAAGAAGTACTTTTGACTTTCAATTCTTATTATTTAAAGAATACATTTCATAACATTATAGTAGTCATTGAGATTGGCAAGTCTAATGGATCAGGACACAGTAAATTGAAAATATCTGGGTAGGATTCACTATTCTAAATACCATTATGAGCATTTTCCATGAGAGATCAAAGTATTAGCAGGTTGCAAGTAGTCAATTTCAAACTTTATATGTGACTTTAAGAGGTTCAATACATGAGTGCAGCAAGTAACTGTAGATGTTGCAGAAATAGCAAAAGAAGGGAAACATGAAGATGTGCCTGTGTTGCTACATTATCAATACACAACTTTGAAGAATGAGGAGTTGTTTCTTATAGTTGACAAAAGAAAGTGGTTCCCTGAAATGGAATCTATTTCCAGTGAAGGTGTTATGATGATTGTTGAAATCACAGCATTTTGAAGATTATGTAAATTTAGTTGTTAAAGTAGTGGCAGAGTTTGAGACTACTGACTTCATTTTGAAGGAATTTCTACTGTTGGTAAGATGTTATCAAGTATTAAATACTAGAAAAAATTCTTCCAAGACAGGGAGTGCCAAACATTCAAACTTCTTTCTCATCTTAAGAAATCGCCTTAATCAACCTGCCCTTCAGCAACCAACACTCTAATCAGTCAGTAGCCATCAACATCAAAGGAAGTCCCTATACCAGTTCACAATAAAGTAAATTTTAATTAAGCTATATACATTATTAAACATAAGTACATTACATATTTTGTGGATTAAAGGACAGTGTGAACATAATTTTAATATGCATTGAAAGGTCACACCATTTATATGACTCAATTTGTTGGAATATTTTCTTTTTTGTGGTTGTTTGAAACTGAACTTTCTGTATATTTTAAGTATGCTGGTATTATTATCTATGTGACTTCTAGTTGGCAGAACTAGAAGGTTGCACAAATTTCTTCCTACAAAGAAAATACACCACAGCACGTATCACCATCATATACATTCACAAGATTCTAATTAAAAAAATAATAATAAAGAGCAAATGATCAATAGGGTACAGGGATGGAAACAGGGTGAGGGAAGTGCTGGAGACTGAATTAATATAAACTATATTCCATGCTTTTATAATTATGTCAAAATGAATCCTATTGTTATGTATAACTAAAAAGTACTAATAAAAAAGAAATATGAGCAGAAAATAATATCAGTTCTACTCAAATGATTCAAGAATGCAGAAATAAGAAAGCAATATCCAACGCAATATATAAGGCAAATATAATGCCCACATTAAAACCAGATGAACAAAATAAAAAGAATGGAAACAACAGACTGATATCTCTCATGGGCATATTTTCAAAATATTCTTCAAAATTTACAGAATAGAATACTGCAAAATATAATACATAAAACATTATAACAAATTTGATTCCATAACCAAATGCAATTATGATTTAGCAGTAAAAATCAATCACTATAACTTCATAAAGACTTATCTATGAAAAATTTATGAAAAGTATTAATAGCATATAATTTTATGTATTAGACACAACAACAGGAAACCATGAGGAAACAATATGAATCAGAGAATGTAGAGACACAGTTGCCTATAGCTAAGTGTTGAGGGGTAGATCAACTGTGACAAGGGTTCTATTTGTGGTGATAGAAAGGTTCTATTGCCATTATATGGTTGTATGAATTTGCCAAATCTCCTCCATTAAAATGTGTGAATTGCACTATAAATTACTCTTCAATAAGGTGTATTTGAAAAACAAGAAAAGAAAAACATCTCAAAAAAAAGCTGAAAATAATAAAATAATAAAATGTAAGCAATGAACAAAACATTAGAGGAAAATATAGTACTCTGGAACTTTTGAGCATTATTTTCAATAAGAGCAATTATCATTACATATGTTAATTTGTTCACAAATATTTCTGTTCAGTTTGTTATTTTAAGAGAACAGGGAGAAAAACACCCACAAATTATTAAAATTTTAAAAACCCACAGAACTATTTTCAGTTTTCATTCACATGAATTTATGTGAATCAAAGTAAATATTATTTTAACAACTATTTTTTAAAAATTGGTCTATAAGTTTTACCTGCTCAATAGTTTCCACATGCCAACAAAAGGACATTGCCATAAATCATATAATATTAACTTAAATAAATTAAATGCAAGAAAAATATTAAATAAAATTTAATCTGTTCTACAAAAGACAAAACTAAAGCAAACTTGAGGCAGAAGATAAGCTTATAAAACATTGACTAAGCAGAAAGAAAGAATAAGATATGGATAGAGTGAGAGTTAGACATCAAGGGACACTGGAGGGAGATGATAAACTGCAACTAGCATATGTTCAGAGCATCTAGATAATAGACTCTACAGAAGAATGAGAAGTTACACTCCATTTATGTATAATGTGTTAAAATGTCTTCTACTATAATGTATAAGTAATTAGAACAAATAAAAAATAAAAGACTCTAAAGAAGCTAACTGGTGTGATCACTGCATGTGATCTCTGCTAAACCTTCATTTGGGAATTAAAAATGGGAATTATAACATGAAATGAACTTTAGCTCACAAGATTTCTAGCCTTTCAACACAGCCCCATCTCTAGTAAGTCTGGACATTTAGAAAAAAATTTCTAGACCACTCTCTCTTCAGTGCTGTTAGGCACCAAACATGGTTGTTCCTCTCCTGATTCTGTTAGTTGGAGTGCTAATTCTTCTTTTGTTCATTGTGCATGATGAGTATAAAGGGCCAGTGAGGCAAGACCAGCGAGGGGACCAGACATGGTGATGGCCAGAGACATAGTTTCTAGTGTGAGCGGATGTGCAAGCCCTGACCTGCTCCTCTCTAAAATCCATGGCA
>JAJEJO010004971.1:317898-357987 GCA_020662805.1 Glaucomys volans | reverse complement strand
ATAGGAAAAATGCCTGTATTTTTTCCAAATATGTCAAGCAATGAATTCAACTTGTTATTAACTTATTTAACATTTAAAAAAATTCTTATTTATTTAACATTCAACAATCTTGTTTTAGGTCCTAGGCCAGGGTAACCAACTAAACAGATGAAGTCTTTGAATACAAGTATTTGTGGCACCAAGGACTAAAAATTAAGTCAAGCTTTCTTTGAATTTTCATTTTATTTTAATTTCACACTTTTCACTCTAACTTGGGCATGAATGCATGTGATTTCCTTGTCACTGGCTGGCATATTCAGAAATACCTGTTCCTCTTTCCTTTGACTTTTAAATAGAGTTCATCCAAATCCTGTTTTACGTTCTAGCTATTACCTTCTTTCCACAAACTCTTGATCACCCACAGGAAAAACATCCCAATCCATCTTTCCAATCAACCCAGCCTCAGACATGTTCTAAATATTCTATCAAACACAGATTTGGTATGAAATGGTATCTGTATTGTAAGTGGTTATAATGAAATGATTTCTGTAATTAGGTAGAAAACTTGTAAATACAAAATCTGATGATTTACATTGTGAGCTATCCATATGTTCCAGGCAAATATTCAGAAATCACCACCTGGAAAATTCATTTTAAATTTTTAAAAAAATTATTTGAATACTCTCATCAAAATAAGAAGCTAAT
This sequence comes from Glaucomys volans, assembly GCA_020662805.1. Taxonomy (NCBI): domain Eukaryota; kingdom Metazoa; phylum Chordata; class Mammalia; order Rodentia; family Sciuridae; genus Glaucomys; species Glaucomys volans. The sequence continues at coordinate 357,303 of JAJEJO010004971.1, read as the reverse complement.
TACAGAGGAGTAAAAACAAGATCATCCTCAGATATTCACTTTGCAGCAATAAATATCATTAAATGCAGAAGCAATTGACAAAAAAGAATGTGGTCCCAGTTTATACATCTCCAAAACCATTAGCATATGAAAACCACAAAAGATATTTAATCATGTAATTTTTTTGAATACTGACAGCCATATTTTTTATTTTCCAAAACAGCTAAAATAAACTATTTATGATAATCAGTAAGTAGTGAGTTGTGAATAATGACTTTTCCACATAATTCATAACTTGAATAACCACTTTTGGAAGATACCGGGAAATGTTATCAAATATGCAGTTACCTAAACTTCAGGATATTTTCCAAACCAGATATTCCACTTAAGTGAATTATAGCCTAAGAACTGACTCTGAAAATATTTTATTAGAAGGTACTTCCTTTTAATATTAACTTATATGTTTGGAATAAATGGCACATTTAGAATAGAATTATGACCATCAATCAACAGTCTGGAAAAAACATCATACTCATCATGCACAATGAACAAAAGGAAGGTTAAAAATGCCATTAGAAATCTCTTTTTGACAAATGCTTAATGCTCTCACTCACAACACATAATTTTAGAATGCTATGGTGAACCCATCAAATTTATTTCTAACATTGTGGAATAAAACATCTTAGAGGTATTAAAGTTAGTATAGTGCTAGAAAATAAATATGCTTTTTACATTACTTATTAGGTATCATGAAATGAATGACCATTCATTGGAATTTATATCTCACACAGTCTAGCATTGATGGAAAATATCAGGACATAATCTAAATGGATGAACAAGTGATGTTTTATTTTATAAAATATTGTCAATTGTTTTGGAAAAATGAGATGTTCTAGTTTACCAAGAAAACTACTGGCATTTTGTGAAAATGTCATAAGTTTTAAAAATTCAAATAACCATTGTAGGTAAATCTGTCTCACCTTGTAAGTTATACTCTGCTGAATAGTTAGGTAATTTTTTGAAATAATTGTCCTGCAGCAAAAATTTGAGTTCTGGATGATTTTGAGTAATATGAGGTTCACTGAAGAAAATGATTACATCTCAACCCAACAATTGTAATCACTGCGAAAAATTCTACTTTCACCAGTCCAATTACTTCACTAAATTAGACTTTTACCCCCTTGTTTCTTTCCCTACTCCTGAGCTATACCCCCTCTTCTTCTATTTCATTTTCCCTTCTAATAATATCATTTTTGTGTATGAATTACCACCACACTTGTATTTCCTGCCATTTTCATTCCTCCCAATTCCATCTGGAAATATCCTACTAAAGAACTTACTTTTCAAAAAAAATAGAAATCTTCCTGTGAGTCTCTGTATAATCATGAAATTCTTACTTTCTTATCTCAATAGACTCTAGTATATCCCTCTGTTGAGTATTCTCAACTAGACTGTAACAAGGTGATTAATAAAGGAATTCTATACATTATGACTTTACATCTCCTTAAAGTGTTTAGGACTTATAGAGAAGGAAGGAAGGGAGGGAGGAAGGAAGGAAGGAAGGAAGGAAGGAAGGAAGGAAGGAAGGAAGGGAGGGAGGGAAGGGAGAGAGGGAGGGAAGGAGGGAGAAGGGAGGGAGGGAGGGAGGGAGGAAGGAGGAAGGGAGAGAGGGAGGGAAGGAGGGAGGAGGGAGGGAGGGGAGAGAGAAATAGATTACCTTTACTCTCCCTTAGACTTTTTCTCCTCACACTTTTCAGAACCTCTGCTCCTGAAAGTCCCTGCAAGGCTTACTCTTGATCTTCTTGAAGAACAATTTCTATTCCTCTATTTTAAATATTTAAAATATGAATATTTCCAAAGATTCTTTTCTTCTGCTGTTTGTACTTTCTAGTTTTTGTTCATAAGATGGCCCAATTTTTACAGATGCAATGTCCCTTCAAACCGCTGTTATTCTTAAATTTTTAATGGACATCTCTAAAACCAAAATAATATTATTTTGTTTGCTTTTGGTTCTATTTATATCCCTTTCCATATGTTGGGTTCTCTGGGAAACACTCTCTGAGGTAAATGCTTAATGTTAAAATATTTATATGTAAGTAGCTTTGGACTCTGTCCATGCAGAAGGGATGAGAAGCAGGATTACACAGAAATGACCTGCAATATAGGTTTGATGAGAGCACTGGCCACTGGGAATAAGTTCAGAGCTAACAAGACCCATCAGAGTTGTCCTGTGTTGTGTAAAGAAAAACCACAATGCCAATGAGTCTTTGCATATGGTCATCTCAGAATGACCTTGAGCATGGCTGTTCTCTGACAGGGTGACCTCTAAAAAGATGACAGGTACAGTCTATCTTCTGAGTTCATTTCCAGTATTTGGATCTAAGTCCATCTTTAAAGTTAAACAGGAAGGTTCAAAGTTACACAACTTGCAATTCATTTCCTACTATTAAAAGATACTGTTATTCCTTCAAGCAACCCTTTTACTAGCTCCATCTTCACCTAAACCAAATTTACTGTTGGGTCTAAATATTGCATGTTATACGTGTGTAGTTTTAAATAAACATATTAGTCAAGAACAGTTTAAACTAACAGAAAAATTACAAAGGTAGTACAGAGTACAGAATATTCCTGTCTCATTTACTAATCGTTTTTGTGAGGGTCATAAGATAGATTTTCAAGAGACCAAGGAAGAACCCAGAGATGGGAAATAAGATATAGATTTATTAAGAAATGCTTACAGGGGAGGTCCTGTGGCATGGCTGGACAGGTCTTTCACCAAAAGTTCCAGTGGCAATAAACTGCGCAAGTACTTTGCCAGAAAGTCCATGGTAACAGACTGGACAGGTACACCTCTGTTGTACACAGTGCCTCCAGTACCTCACAAAAAGTAGCACCTACTGTCACTCCTATCCACATTTTGTCCAGGAGTAGGCACCTGGAGAAGCATTTTCCTCTCCAAAGTACTCTGGTCCCTACGAGGTGTCATAGGGAGGGGGTGTTGCTATATAAGCAGCATCAGCTTAGCTTTCTTTGTTTCATTGTATGATCAGAATCTCAAGAAACTGGTATCCTGGAATACTTGTGAAAAATTAGTTTTTTTACACATAGAATTGATCTGCCCTAATTACTAAGATACATGAGAAAACACAATGTCCTTCAAGAAAATATGAACATTCCACTCCAGACCTGCTGTCTTTGTTCCTTAACCAAGCTGGTGTTTTCCGAATGGAAAGGGGAATTCAGAGACATAATGTTTTATTTTCCCACTTTTTTTCTTAAAAGTATAACACAGTGCCATAGAGTCAAAGAATATAAAAATGGATCATCAATGAAAGGAATGTCTGGAGACATTGATGTTCAATGCCAGTTTTTCCTATTATTAACATTTTAAATTAGTAAGGCACATTTAATAAATGAATTAATAAATGCATTCATCAATAATGCATATACAATATTAATATAATAAATATAGCATTAATATAACAGTCTATTCTATTATATATTAATAAAATATGTATACACATTTAATTCTGAAGGATTATATGATTTGGAGTACTGAAGTGTGTTGGAAAACAGTAGGAGGAAGTGATTAGAGAGCGAATGTCTGAAGTCACAATTTGGGGAATATTGATGTTACTCATGATATATGCAGTGGTTTTAATACAGTGCTTGGCAAATAGTAAATACTCATAAGATATTAGCCCCTATCAATGTTTAAATTTATTTATTTTTAAGTACATCAAATAGTAATTTCAAAGTGAATAAAATATTATTGATTTGCTTCTATTAACTAAAGTTTATACTTAAGATTTCCTTAGATTTTTACCTCTTTTTTTTTTCATTTGTTTCAGTAACCCATTCAAGAAGCCACACAACAATTAGTAATCATGTCTTCTGAGCTGTGACAGCTTCTTAAATTTTTCTTTGATGAGTTTGACGTGTTTAAAGAATGATCATATGTTAAGCTAAAGAGTTTGTACTCATATCTCTAGCACTGTTTCATTACAACATGGAACATTCTAGCTTCATTTCCTTGCTTATCTGTAACCTCTCTCTTCAATAATAACAACTATGGTTCCCATCATCAGTCATTTCTTTACTTAATTGATCTATCCTAGCATACATATATGGTGTTACTAGAACTAATAACCCAAATCTACAGGGGCACACATTTTATCAAGGAGTGTACAGTGATCAAATGCAGTTTTTCTTTATTGCTTAGTATTACAGAATTCACATTTGTGCAAAATTACTTCAGTCAGCACCTTTTTCCCCACCTCTTTCATTGAGAGTTTTGCATGCAGTAAAATTCTTTGTCACATTTGTATTCTATTCTGGGATCGCCAAATCCTAAATGATTGATTTTTAATATGTATATATTTGCTGCGCCCTCTTCAATTCCCTTCAGTGCTTGACAAGGATTCTACTGAGTTACAAAGATGTTTGCAAGGTCTCATCTTCCTGGGAATTGGGGCCGCTGTTTCCTGTTGTCTTGTTTAATTTGCCTAAGCTTGGGAATAATATTATATTGGATTTTGGGGGAATTTTAGGGTCTTAGGGGATTTAGAACTCAAGAATCAAACAGCTAATCATACTGGATATAACCAAGAAAGGCCCTTGTTCTGGGGTGATAAAAGTATAACTTGGAAAGAATGCTATGCTCATTTCCAGCAACTTATGCTAAATGTCACTGCAGATGGTGACTACTCCCAGATGACCTAGGGCAGAAAGACACGTTGTTCCCACCTTAACTCCAGATAAACAAGTCACAAACAAAGTTGTTAAGGCTAAAAAAATAGTCCCAACAATTCAGACATCATTTGGTAATGCTTACTTGGTTAATAGAAAACTATGGCATCCTCCTAGGAAACCAGCTTCTGGTCCCTTAGATATAGACCCCCTTTATCTCCCACTGGCAGTATATACCTTGGTTGGCATCAAGTATATTATAATGAAAAATGTACATGGAAGACTCATCTCCCCTTTTTAGAATATTTAAAATATGTAAAATGCTGGTGTTTGCTTAGTTGCTCTGAACAGCTTTCTTGGGCAGGACAGGCTAATACTTACTGGGCAAAAGTAGGAGGAGTAATGTAGCAAGAGCTATTGTTCCTATTAAACTAATTATTAACCACATAGTGTAAGCTTATATGTTGTTCATAGAAATGACTTCAGTGCACGATGTTACCAGTAATATAGAAAGTAGAACCAGTTAAAAGATTATATAGAAGAATACTTAAAAATATTATGAATAGTTGATAATATTTAATCTGCTAACATGTTTTGCCCATTGTCTTGTAATTTGCGTCAGTTTCCTTTTGTGTGACCTCAAGATATTGTACTCATGCTAGAAGTTAACATATAAAAATGGTGTATGGAAAAAATAAAGCTAGAGCACAACTTAGCCTCAGATCACTGAGTCTGTGTTGCCTTGTTCTCCACCTCGCCGACGCCATCCCAATCACCAGAGAGCACCACGACCCTTTGTGCTAGGGCTGGACCCCGGCATATATTAAGATTCATTCTTCCTTTTGTAAACTTCTATGAGTTTTGAAAAATGTAAAGTACCATGCTTCTATCATTAAGCTATTATGCAGAATAGTTTCACAGAGATAACAAATCCCCTGTACTTCATCTGTTCAACCTCCTCCTCCTCTTCCTGAACCTCAAGCAGGCTGACTTTTTGCATGCATTTAAGGTTCATCTATCCATGTCCTGTCATAACTTGCTTATTTATTTTTATAACTGAATAAAATTTCATTGTATGATTGTGCTTAAGTTTAATTTATTAATCTTTTGAAAGACATTTAACTTGCTTCCAGCTTTTGATGAGAATAAATTACATTGTTATAAACATTTCTCTTGCAGGTTTTTGTGTGAAGAAGCATTTTCGGATCAGTTGAATAACATGTAGGGACACATGGTAGGTCTATGTTCAGCTATGGATGAAACTGAAACTCTCTTCCAAAGTGGATATACTTTCCAGTAACAAAAGAAAATTCTTGTAACTCTATGTCTTTTTAAAAAAATTTAGCTATATATGAGAGTAGAATGTATTTTGGCAGAATATACATACATAGAGTATAACTTATTCTATTTAGGATCCCACTCTTGTGGTTATAAATGCTGTGGAGTTACCCTGGTTGTTTATAAAAATACAAGGCTAGGAAAGTTATGACCAATTAATTCTGACTTTCCTATAATCTTCCCCGATCCCATCCCTTCATTTCCCATTGTCTAGTCCAATGGATTTCTGTTATTCCCTACCCTAATGTCCCTTGTGTTGAGTTAGCCTCCATAAATCAGAGAGAACATTCAACCTTTGGTTTTGTGGGGATTGTTTTTTTCATTCAACATGATGTTCTCCAGTTACATCCATTTACCAGCCAATGCCATAATTTCATTCTTCTTTATGGCTGAGCAATATTCCAGTCTATATATATACCACATTTTCTTTATCCATTCATCTGCTGAGGGACATCTAGGTTACCATAGCTTGGCTATTGTGAGTTGAGCTGCTATAAACATGGATGTGACTGCATCACTGTCATATGCTGATTTTAAGTCCTTTGGGACCAAGGTGTGGGATAACTGGGTCAAATCCTGGTTCCATTCAAAGTTTTCTGAGGAATCTGCATATGCTTTCCAGCATGGTTGCACCAATTTGCAGTCCCACCAACAGTGTGTAAGAGTACCTTTTTCCCCATATCCTTGCCAACATTTATTGTTACTCTTATTCTTTATAAATGCCATTTTGACTGGAGTGAGATGGAATCCCAGTGTAGTTTTAATTTGCATTTCACTAATTGCTAGAGATATTGAATGTTTTTCATATAATTTTTGACCATTCATATTTCTTCTTTTGTGAAGTGGTTTTTCAATTCATTTGCCCATTTATTGATTGACTAATTTATTATTCTGGTGTAAAGTTATTTGAGTTCTTTGTATGTCCTGTAAATGAATGCCTCATCTGAGGTACTGGTGGTAAAGATTCTATCCCAATCTGTAGAATTTGTGTACACATTCTTGATTGTTTCCTTTACTGTGAAGAAGCTTTTCAGTTTGATACCATTCCATTTTGAGTCTTGATTTTAAGAGGCTTGTTGAGGAATTCAGTTCCCAAGCCAACATGTTGGAGAGTTGGGACTACTTTTTCTTCTAGTAAATGCAGAGTCTCTGCCTAATGCCTAGGTCATTCATCTACCTAGAGTTGTTTTGTGCAAGGTGAGATAGAGGGGTTTAATGTCATTCTATTACATATGGATTTAAAACACTAGAAAAACTAGGGATAGTAGGAGCATACTTCATCATTGTAAAAGCTATATATGCTAAACCCAAGGCCAACATTATTCTAACTGGAGAAAAACTAAAAGCATTCCCTCTAAAACCTTGAATAAGACAGGGATGTCCTCTTTCTCCACTCCTATTCAACATAGTCATCAAAACCCTTGCCTTAGCAATCAGACAAAAGAAATAAATTATGAGGATACTCATAGGAAAAGAAGAGCTTAAACTATCCCTATTTGCTGATGATACAATTCTATATTTAGAAGATCCAAAAAACTCTACTAGAAAGCTCCTAGAACTCATAAACAAATTCAGTAAAGCAGGATGGTTTAAAATCAACATCAATAAATCAATTGCATTTCTATATACCAAGGATATATCAGCTGAAATAGAAATTAAGAAAACTATTTCCTTTAAAATAGCCTCAAAAAGTTAAATGTTTGGGAATCAACCAAACAAAAGAGATGAAAGATCTCTATAATGAAAACTATAGGACACTAAAGGAAGAAATTGTAGAACACCTTTGAAAATGGAATGATCTCCCATGTTCCTGGATAGGAAGAATCAACATTATCAAAATGGCCATACTACCAAAAGTACTATACAGATTTAATGCAATTCTTATAAAGATCCCAATGATGTTATTCTTCACAGAAATAGAAAGAGCAATCCTGAAATTCATATTGAAAAATAAGAGGCACAGAATAGCCAAAGCAATCTTTAGTGCAAAAGGAGATTCAGGAGGCATCACAATATCAGACCTTAAATTATACTACAGAGTTATAGTAAAAGGAACAGCATGGTATTGGCACCAAAACAGAGATGAAGACCAGTGGAACAGAATAGAAGACACAGAGACACACTAATGCAAATACAGTTATCTCATCATCCTAGACAAAGGTGCCAAAAATGTACATTGGAGAAAAGACAGCCTCTTCAACAAATGGTGGTGGGAAGACTCTACATCTTTGCTGGCAAATGGTAAGATTAGTTTCTTTGTTTTTGTTGTTTTCTTACATTGTTAGTTTAGTCATTCTAATATCTACAGATATCTAATTGCTGTTTAGTTTTTCAATACTCAAATTGCAAATGAGACTGTGTATAATTTCCTATCCTTATGACATGGATGTTTTGGTTAGGTGACTGTTCTGAATGTATACATTTTTAAAACTGATTTCTAATTGTTTGACTTTGAAAAATTTATTTATATATTTTTTACTCAAATTCTTATCAGATATGCATTTTACAAATAGTTTCTTTCAGTATACAAATTATTTTTATAATCTCTGAACCTTGTGTCTTTTGCAATACAAATTTGTTTAATTTCAATGAAGTTTAACTTAAAAATTACAACTTTAATTTATAATTCTTTCGGTGTTTTGCATAAACTCATTTCAAAACTCATGGTTTCATACATATTCTCCAGTTTTATCCAGAAAAAAATTTTATTGTGCATTTTATATATTTCATCAATCCCTTTTCAGTTAATTTTTGTGAAAATTTTAAGTTTTCTGCTTAGATCTATTCACACATTCTTTTGCACATGGATTTTTCCACCAGTAGTTCCTGGCTAGTACTAATTTGCTTCAAGTCTCTCTGGATTTGTCTATTCTGAAATTTTCATATAAATATTCTTATGTGTTCTTTTACATTTTCTGACTTTTTTCATTTAGCATGTTTTTAAAGTTCATCTATGCTGGAACAATTACCAGTATGTAATTCCTATTTGTAACTGAAACTGTAACAGTTTTCCACTTTGTAGACATACCACATGTGTTTATGAATTCATGAGGTGATGGACATGAAGTTGTGTCTTTTCTTCAATTGCTATGAACCTTGCTGGTATGGGCATTTATGTATGGAATTTATGTTTAAAATTGATTGCCAGATCATTGGGGTACAATTATGTATGTGATTGCTGGATCATATTGTAGTTTTGTTTAATTTTTTGAGGAATGTCTAAATTGTTTTATTTATTGGATGTATGATTTAACATTCTCAACATCAATATATGTGGCTGTAATTATTCCACATTCTCACCAACAGATGCTACTTTCCTTTTATTTTTAAAACCTTAACCATCCTAGTGAATATATAATGATAACTTATTGTGGCTTAATCCATGTAATTACTAATAAGGGAATACTTATATCTATAATTTTACTACTTATTTTGATATGCATTACATATTTGTATCACCCTAGTATTCCCTTCTTTTGTGTTAAATGGGTATTTTCTAGTGTGGTATTTTAATTCCCATTTGTTTCCTTTTCTTCATTTTTTTTTCACTTAATTTCTTAATGGTTGACATGGGGATTACAACTAACATCATAAACTAAACAATTTAAATAATTAATTAACACTAACAATATCAAAAGTATGCAAAACATTGCTCTCATGCAGCTGTCCCCTTTCTCCTTTCCTTTGTAACATTATACTTTTTCAAACTAGCTCTTTTGGAATACAGACTACATTTTGACTTATTAAACACAAATGGGGTACAACTTTTTGTTTCTATGGTTGTGCATGATGTAGATTCATACCATTCGTGTAATCATACATGTTCATTGGGTAATAATGTCTGTCTCACTCCACCATCAATCATACCCTGCCCCCCTCCTCCCTCTCATTTCCCCCTATTTAAAGTTCCTCTATTCTTCTCTTACCCCCCACCCCCCACCACCATTACATATCATCATCCACTTATCAAAGAAAACATTTGACCTTTGGGCCTGGGGGATTGGCTTATTTCACTTAGCATGATATTCCCTAATTCCATTCATTTACCTGCAAATGCCATAATTTTTTTCTTCTTTATGGCTGAATAATATTCCATTGTGTATATTTACTACAGTTTCTTTATCCATTCATCTGTTTAAGGGCATCTAGGTTGCTTCTGCAATTTAGCTACTGTGATTTAAGCTGCTATAAACATTGATGTGGCTGCATTACTGTAGTATGCTGATTTTAAGTCCTTTGGGCACAAACCCGAGGAGTGGGATAACTGGGTCAAAAGGTGGGTCCATTCCAAGTTTTCTAAGGAATCTCCATACTGCTTTCCAAAATGGCTGCACCAATTTTCAACTCCACCAGCAATATATAGTGTGCTTTTTTCCCCACATCCATGCCAATATTGATTATTGTTTGTGTTCTTGATAATAGCCATTCTAATTGGAGTAAGAAGAAGTCTTAGAGCTGTTTTAATTTGCATTTCCCTAATTACTAGAGATGTTGAACATTTTCATATATTTATTAATCTCCTATGTATCTTCTTCTGTAAAGTGTCTGCCTAGTTCCTTAGTGCATTTGTTGATTGGGTTATTTGTATTCTTGGTGTAAAGTTTTGTAAGTTCTTTATAAATTTTGGAGATTAGTGCTCCATCTGAAGTACGTGTGGAAAAGGTTTTCTCCCATTCTGTAGGCTCTCTTTTCACATTACTGATTGTATCCTTTGTTGAGAAAAAGCTTTTTAGTTTGAATCCATCCCATTTAATGATTCTTGCTTTGATTTCTTGAGCTTTGGGAGTCTTGTTAAGGAAGTCTGGTCTTAAGCCAAGATGATGAGGATTCGGGTCTACTTTTTCTTCTATTAGGTACAGGGTCTCTGGTCTTTTTCCTAGGTCCCTGATTCATTTTGAGTAGAGTTTTTTGCAGGGTGAGAGATAGGGGTTTAATTTCATTTTACTACTTATGGGTTTCCAGTTTTCCCAGCACCATTTGTTGAAGAGGCTATGTTTTCTCCATTGTATGCTTTTAGCTCCTTTGTCTAGTAGGAGGTAACTTTATTTATGTGGGTTTGTCTCTGTGTCTTCTATTCTGTACCATTGGCCTGCCTGTCTATGTTGGTGCCAATACCATGCTGCTTTTTCTTTCTTTCTTTTCTTTTTTTTTTACTATTGCTCTGTAGTATAGTTTAAGGTCTTCATGCACAAAAACTAGAGAACATAGGGAAAGTAGGAACATACATCAACATTGAAAAGTCTAAGCTCATGGTCAACATCATTTTAAATGTAGAAAAATTGAAATCATTCCCTCTAAGAACTGGAACAAGGCAGGGATGCCCTCTTTCACCACTTCTATTCAACATCATCCTTGAAACACTAGCCAGAGCAACTAGACAGACTAAAGAAATTAAAGGGGTATGAATAAAAAAAGAAGAACTCAAGCTATCACTATTTGCCAATGACTCTTTATTTAGAGGATCCAAAAAGCTCCACCAGAAAACTTCTAGAACTAATATATGAATTCAGCAAAATAGCAGGATATAAAAATCAATATGCATAAATCTAATGCATTTCTATTTATAAGTGATGAATTCTTTGAAAGAGAAACTAGGAAAACCACTCCATTCAGAATTGCCTAAAAAAAAAAAAAAATACTTGGGAATTAATCTAACAAGACCTCTACAATGAAAACTACAGAACACTGAAGAAAGGAATTAAATAAAATCTTAGAAGATGGAAAGATCTCCCATGTTCTTGAATAGGCAGAATTAATATTGTCAAAATGGCCATATTACCAAAGGCACTATACAGATTCAATGCAATTCCAATTAAAATCACAGTGGCATTCCTCAAAGAAATAGAGAAAGCAATCATGAACTTCATCTGGAAGAATGAGAGACCTCAAGTTGTCAAAGAAATCCTGAGCAGAAAGAGTGAAGTTGGCAGATCATTTTTTATTATACACTCAAAAGCAAGTGTATAATATTATATTGTGTATAATATATATTACAAATAAATATACACTTACAATGCTTCTTACATTTAGCTATGTAGGTACTTGCCAGGGATCTTTATTTTCCTCAGTAGATATGAGTTATTAACTATGTCTTATCATTTAAAACTGAAAGAAAAATTTCAGTACTTCTTGTAAAATATGTCATCTAGCAATTATTTTTCATTTAAAGTTTATCTAAGAATATCTTAATCCATGTTCGTTTTTACTTTTATTTTATAGAATTTCAGTTGACAATCTTTAATTTCAAAAGTTTAAAATATATCTTTCCACTAACTACCAAGCTATAATCCTAGGCCCTCCTCTCCCTTTAATTTCTACAACTGCAAAATTACTGGTAGGAATTTCATTGTTAGTTTTACTGAGTGTCCCTCAAACATGATTAGTTGTTTCTTTCTGCTTATAGATTAACTTTCTGTTCTTGACTTTGAAGACTTTGGCACTGATGATTCTAAGCATGTGCCTCTGAGTTTATTTTATTTTAAGTATGCTGACTTTCTTGGAGAGGTAGATTAATGTTTTGCATCAATGTGAAAAAATTCTGATCACCATATCTTTAATTTTTTTTTCTATCCCTTGCACTTGATCTTCTCCATGACTCCTGGCTTTATGTTAACATTCTTGATGGCTCTTCACACGTACCTGTTCACCACTTACTTCTTTCTCTATTTTGAACTGGATAATCTCAGCACTTTCTTCAAGATTGTTGATTTTTTTCTGCCAGTTTTAATATGCTATCAATTTCCTATGGTGAATTTTTCATATCAGGCATCACAATTTTTAACTGAACAATTGTTCTTTGGCTATTTTTGTGCCTTCTTTACCATTATTCAATCTCCATTTGGTGATATGTCATGCTCACACTTTCCATCAGTTCCCTGGACACAGTTTCCTTCAGTCTTGAACGTATTTATTATAATGGGTGATTAAAAGTCTTTGTTTAGAAAATCTAATGTCTGGGCTTTCTCAAAAGAGTTAATAATTTTGTTGGTTATATGTTGAAAACTGGTCATCAAAATAAAAACATATGGCAATTCTAGAAATTCATTTGCTCACTCTGGCACTACATTTGCTACTGTTGCTCTCACTGTTCTGGTGATTTTGAGAGCTGAAAAAATTTGATTCTGACAATTTTTACCAGTGTTTTTCATTGCTTATAAAGGAATAAATTTTTGAAGGTTTTTATTCTGCCATTTCAGAGTTGGTTCCTTCTAATTTTTGTTTCTTTGTTTTAGTTTGCTTTTTCTTGCTCATGTTAACAGCACTCTCTATTACTTGAATATAGTAAACATACACTGTTAGATAGGAATAATTGGTTCAATATAATTAGATTCATTCTGTTACTCATTTTTATGCTACATGTGTTTTCTGTTTCTTGATAGTTCCCTTATTTTAATTTTTTCAAATATTATACATTTTCAATATAAATTTTTAATGTCTTAAAAATAATGAAATCTACTTTAGCTTAAGCTCATGATTTCTGCTCAAAGTGACTTTTAAAAAAAGAGAATATTATTTTTAAATTATAAAATGCACATATTTTTAATATTCAGTCCTAAGAGTGAACTAGTATTTCTTGGTTCTTTTATTTCATGCCAAATACTTCTATTCTTCTATTAGGTTATAACAACCTTGTATTGTTTGCTCTATATTTATATATACCTAATCCAATTTTGTTGATCCCTTCATAAAAAAAGTCATTGTTTGAGTAAAAGATTTTGACTGCTAGTTTAGTTTTGTGAACTCACTTAATGATGCAGTACACTAATATTTTCCACTTAACTTTAGTAATTTAAAATATTTTGAAAGCTAATAAGTAGTATCTATTAATTATTGAGTTCTTACTACAAAACCTGATAAGTTATCCTATCATATACTTTACTCCTTAACATTTTTATTAGAAGTAAGAATCAGTGCAGAGAAGGTGAGAAAATGGAAACCAATAGAAATTTAATTTTTGACATCAACAGAGTTGGTGTGTGTGGAAGGTTAGATTTACTCCTGATCCTCTCTGACTTCAATGCCTATACTTTAATAAGTGTCATTTACTGTCCTTCTGAGATTAATGACTTGTACTTTCTAAAGGAGGGTGTTTGTAGCAAAAATGACTATTGATTCTTGCTACTTTTTTACATTTACTTAAATCCATAATTAAGCGTTAGGATAATATCGTATAAAGAAATATGAAGAGGAATTAGGAAACTGCTAATTCATTCTCACATCAATGTCTAGCCATGAGAGGGTTGTGAACAATGAATGCCATTGTAGTTAGTTCAGAAAAGTAATTCCCCCCTTAAGCATATATCACTGGAAGCCAGGGCATTCTTTTGTTCAAATTGTGTAGAATTGCCACATTTTCGAGAGGATTACAAGTATGTGTTTTATAAATTTTTATCTTAAGAGTCATATTACTGGGTAGAATTTATAAAGGAAACAGCAGGCATCATTTGTGATTGTGCTGATTAATTTGGAATATGCTGCAATAACATTGCTGGATACTTAAAAGTTAGGCTCCACGTGAAACATTATTAAGATTTCTTAACTCTGTTGGTGGCTTACAAAACCCAAGAGTGTTTATATGCATCCATCTTTGTCTCTTTCTCTATCTGTATATAACATTATCATGAATTCAGTTATTACAGCATTCAGAAATTTTCACAGAATTCACACATAAGTATATAATTTCATACTTAAAATCACTAACTCTCATTCAGATGGCTATCTAAGCATTGTATTCAAAGCATAGGTTGAAATATGTTTCTTCCATTACATTTTTTAAAATGGTTGAGCTTATGTATTCTACATCTTCATAACCTATATTGTTTGAATCACAAACATGTACCCAATACCACCTTGGTTCCTAAAAACATCCACTATCCAGGAAGGGAGAAAGGCTATATAATTTATAACATGGTTTTAAATCTCATGAGTATCATTCATGGTATTATACTAATGATATTCTGATATTTTAATATGCTGCATGAGGTTTACTAAACATTTATACTTCTTAAGCACATTTTCAATTATAATCCTTCAAGCTCAGAGGAAACTATGACAGATGTAACTACGTCCATCTCAAAGACCAAGAGGCTAAAGCATAGATACCAAGATATGCAAATGTGTTTCATTCTTAGTAATGTAATCTAAAATTTTTTCATAATGCAATCATACTTTTTTTAGAGTTTTTTTCCTTTTTTATGACAGTAGAATGTATTTTGACACATTATACATACACGGAGTATAATGTATTCTAATAAGGATCCAGTTCTTGTGGTTGAACATGGAATGGTGGGCCACAAATTTTCAACTGTACCCTTCTTATATAATATACATATACATATATATATATATATACACCTATATATATGTATACATATATACACACTTGAATGACTACACCCACATTATTATTTTAAATATGTGTATATAAAATATATGCAAACCAAAAATTTCATGCACATTTCTATTCATATTTAAATCTGCTATTATACTTAATAACTAATATATTTAAACTCATATTAATGTTTAGAATAGACAGGATTAGGATACTAGAAAAGAGGGGAAATACGTTGATTGCTAAGACAGAAGCAAATGAGTTGCTCTGACATCTCTAAATTGTTTTAAAATCTGTAGCAAAGCCCATTAAAGCTTTGTAAACAGAACCTCTAAATCTATACTGGGAAGAAGGACACTGAAAATAAAAGATTTAAAAGAGCCAAGAATCTTTAAGTAGGTTCTACTGTATTCCAACAGGGAATTTTCATAGAAACAAATAAATCTATAGAACCCTACAATTTGGGGACCTTTTCATATGGAAGTTCATCATTAGCCATCTATAGAAAGAGTCGTGATAACATGTATAGGCAAAACACTCTATCTTCCAAGTCTTGATAACAAAGGCTATTTTTTGTTTTATACAGAAGGCAAACATGATGGAAAATTGCTAATCATAGTGTATCTTATTAAAAGTAGTGTAAGATGTGAGTCATTTAATTGCCCTAATGATGTGCTGTAGTTCATTGCTTTGGGTTATTATTAACATAAAATGACATTGTATTAGAAAATAAACTAATAAAACAAACCAACCTTTAGAAAGGAACAGAGAAGAGTCATAAGTTGATGTATGCAAACACTTACATACAAACACATACATACACAAACACAACATGCATGAGACATAGATTTGAGTCCCAATGCAAATTCTCTCTGTAAAGAAAGGTGAGTACACTGTCAAGACCATATTTACTGTGAAACAGTGAAGCAAACATAACTAAATATATGAGTCATCTGATTATCTTTGTTTTGAACCTATTTTGTAGAAAACAATTTTTTGGTTATGCATAATTTTATAACTATATTTCTCTACAGAAAAAAATGTAAATTTGGCACCAACTTCACATATTTCATTTTCTTAGACATTTCCTGATTGTCTAAGAAATCCTGAGTTTTTAAATCAACATGTCTATCATACTGATATCAACCCCAGCCTCCAGGGTACTATAATGAAAAGCATATTAACCTCGAGGACTCTAGAAATTCCTGAGCAAAAAACAAAAGAACATCTTTGAACTACAAAGCTGATAGGCACAATATTCTAAATCTCTAGAGGATGTCACAATCACCTCCATCTCTCTCCTTTTACTGATTTCTAAAATACTGGTTTCCTCCTATTTGTTAAAAGAGCAAGAGCACACAAATCTCATAAGTGATATGCCACATTTTTACTTAAGATAAATGGGATACAAAGAATATGGCAAAATTGAGTGTTACAAAACTTCAGATAAAACATGTTTTATTTTTTTCAAATTGCAAAGCATGGGCCTTACTTACAGTATAGCTAATTGATGAGAAATTTTATCATTGTATTTTAACTCATAAGGAAATAGATGTGAACCATGAAGGCTTGTTTTGGAGAAAGGATATAGGGAAACAAAAATTATTCTAGAAATAATTGCATCATACAGAAGATGAAACAGCAAAAGTGGGATGGACAAAGATTTTATGAAATAAGTATATATAGAAGAACAGAAACTCTGGGGATCTTCAGAAATATAGTTAGCGAGATTGAACTATATTGAAATATAGTTAGTGAGATTAGAAGTATTAAGGAGTCTTAGACATTATTTTTAGGAAAAAATCATATTCTAAGGAAGGTCCTCACATTCTTAAATGTTATTAGTTGAACCAAGTCTCTGGCTCATTACTTTCTAATTTTCCATTTGAAAGAGAAAAATAAAATCATAAATTAAAAAATAATTTAAAAAAAGAACACCAAGAAAAGTTTGACTTGCCTATAAAAAAGAGGCTAACCTAAAACATAACTAATAGAAAGAGCAAGGAGTCCCCATCAATATGAGGAAATTTTAATTACAAAGGGTGAGACATACGGATGATAATGAAAGTGCGATCAGGTAGGACTTGTTCCTTGTGCTGCAAATTTGCAGCAACTGGAGTCCATGGTATTGGGAAAGAATTTTGAAGCATCCTCAAAAAACACATTCTAACCAAGGAAGCAGATAATTCATGATTATAGAGAGGTCTCCAAGATGGCCCCCTGCATGCAACACAAAGAAACCCTAATCTGTAGGAAGACATTTCTGTGAATTTCAATCCAGTAATTCACATTACTCATATGTTTAAGTAGAGACTTTTCCCAGCTGTGATAATTATGAAGACATTCAATCACGAGGAACACAATCAGCTTGCTCACTGTCAGAATCATTAAGCTTTATTTCATATCTTAGTGTGAGAAAATAATATGCACCATAAATGGGGGCATTGCTATTTAAAAGGTGTGAGATATATACCTCCAAGGATTCATGTAATGATTGTATTCATTTTCTCGGGCAAAAATTACTAAATACAAGAGACTGGCTAGTATAAACAGCTAAAAATTATTTTCTTACAGTTCTGGAGGCTGGAAATTCAAAATCAAGGTGTTAGTAGTGTTTAATTCTTCCAAGATCTCTCTTCCGTTGTTGCAGGTGGCTACTATGTGCTCTGTCATTGCAGTCTTGTGTTTGGTCTCTGTGTTTGCAGATCTGGGGTTCCTCAGGGTGTCCAAATTTTCTATTTCCAAGAATACATGTCAGACTGAATTTGAGCATTGTTAACAACATCATTTAAACTTAATCAACTCTTTAAGAAACATATTTCCATTTGAGTCATTTTCTGGTGCTGGGATTAGGACTTCAACATGAATTTTGATGTGATACAATTCAGCCAAATCTACCATGTCTGGAAAATATAAGAGACCAATGGCTAAAACAGATTTTTAAAAGTTCTTAAAAATTATCCTATTATTTTGTTAAAATGTAAAGATACAGATATTTTGTTCCATGTAACAAAATATTTCAGTTGATAGAAAAAAATATAAAAATTAATAAAGCTTATATCTTTTTAAAAATGTACATTTTTAAAGAGGTTGACTTCATGTTTTTAAAGCAGTTTTAAATCCACAGGATATTTGAGAAGAAGGTAGATATTTCACATCAAGATAATGATACATGAAAACAAACCTAAAGACTCATTCCATCTTTTTCAAATTTACTTGAATTTTAAAGCCAATCGGAAAATTTCCTATTGAATTAAGGTTCTTATCAGATGAATAACATATAATTATTTGTAGATTTGTCTTTATGATCTTCCTATAACTGACTTTTAAATTATTTTTAAGAAAGTACATGAACAGCTTTTGTGATTAGAGCTCAATAAAAATTAATATATGAAACAACAGCTTTTGTATAACTAGAAATTAAAGAGAGAAAAAATACCATTCTAATAGGAGGAAAAATCAGAAAGAAGTTTAGCAAGAAGTATGAAAGGTTTTAGGTGTAAATTTTTAAGAAGCACAGAAGCATTTGCTTTTCTAAAACTAGTAGCATAAGATACTTTAAATACGGAAGCCAAAAGGATTTTGGAAAGAACTTTAAATAATGAGTATAAATTATTTGTTAATAAAATAAGAGCTACAAAATTGTTTTAGGGAAAAAGAAAAAAAGAGAAAGAGATGGAAAGACAGATTGAGACTGTGACTTTGGAACCATGATAGGCCCTTACTCCTATAACTACACCTGCCAGTTCTGCGTGTGCACATGTGTGTGTGCCTGTCTGTGCCTATAAAATTGTAATAGGGAATTTTATTTATAGAAAGAATCTCTTAAGATTCAGCTATTGTTGCTATTACCTGAGCAATTATCTCAAGTTTCTAAAATGTCTTTAATTTAAACTGGTTGTTTTTCTTGATAATACAATTCTGATAATACAAGATTACTTGACATCTCTTTTTCTCTAAAATTATATATAATTGTACATTTGCTTTTTATTTCTTCTGTGTTCTGTGTATATTCACGAAGGCATAAAAACCATTTCTTTGTAGCAGTCTTAGTTCACACAAAAAGTTTGAACGTCTTTGTTTAATTTATAATCTTTTAGTTTTATATTGGCAGCTAAATGTCCTTTCTCCATTTCTTTGCAACATTGTTCTTCTTTCACAGAGGATAGCTCCTTGACAGAGAGTAAAATGTCTTCCTTTCCTTAATGATGATAAGTCCTTTAACCCACATCATAGCAATAAGAGGCAAGTTCTTCTAGTGCCCTCGTTTTGAAGATGACATGGTTAAGTGGATTGTGATTTCATGCAGTTGTCTACACCGGAGAAATGAAGAAGACTGAGTCATACAAGTTCCCGATGTGATATTCATGTTATTATATTCTTCTGCTTCATTTAAAAAATAATTTTTAAAAGTCTATTGTGTGCCCTATGGAATTAAAATTAAATATGAACCCTATGACAAAGATGATGTCTCCTTCTACAGGTTCAGGGGAAGGGGGCGTAACTCTATCCTTTCATTCTGTGATTTCAGCTTAGACCCTCTTTCAGGTGAAGTTCCAACTGGAAGCAAGGGAGAAAAAAAAACTGGTTTAGTATAAATATTTTAATTAGGGGGATGAGAAGAAAATCAGGATTTTTAAATAAATGGTAGGTGAAAAATGAAGTTGACTCACGTTCAAAGATGGCAACAGAGTTCATGTCTTCTCTTTCTTATTTCGACCTCTCCCCCTCTGTCTCCCCCATCCCACTCCTCTCTCCTCACCAGAAGACTTGCTCTTGTATTAGTATGTTTTCTTCATGGTCAACTGAGTTCATGGTGGATATGGGTATGACTTTGGTGATAAAAGATAGATAGAAATGTTGACCTGACTACACAGTAAAACGAAATTTATATCAGCTTCTTGCATAGGCAAAAGTAAGTTAGCTTAGACTTCAACAGGAGGTAACTTTGGTTTCAAATTATAATGCTCCAGTTTGTCATCCATTCTTGTGTTTATGCTAAGAAAGATGGGGAGGTTAGCCTAGAGTTACTCATGATTCATAGATGATATCAGGACCCTCGAATGTGTTTCAGTGTAATAGATGTTTCTATCAAGGAAGAAATTGATACAAGACTAAACCGTCACAATTTCTCTCTTTTTTTTTTTTTGGAACCAGGGATTGAACTCAGGGACACTTGGCCACTGAGTCACATCCCCAGCCCTATTTGGTATTTTATTTAGAGACAGGGTCTCACTGAGTTGTTTAGGGCCTCGCTAAATTGCTGAGGCTGGCTTTGAACTCGCGATCCTCCTGACTCAGCCTCCTGAGTTGCTTGGATTACAGGCATGCGCCACCACGCCCGGCACAATTTCTCTATTATGCGGACTCTTATTGACTACCTTCCTCATTGTTAACTTTATTTCAAGTGTTTTTTAATACTTAATATTAAGTATTTTATAATAGTCTCAATTACTTGTTTTTCTTTTTTATCGTCATCTCTGGTTAATTTTTATTAATTGATATGTATTCATAGCTTTCTCATATATAGAAATATATAATTAATTCAAATAGTTTTCAGTTATTTCCTTGGATTTTTCATATAATTTTCATATGAGCAAATAATGATAGTGCTGAGTACTACCATCTGTTGTTTTATACCCATTTAATTTCAACCTACTCCATCTGTGGAATGTTAAAATATAGTTTATAGTTTGGGTGATAGAGGTTAGTTAGTCCTGAATTTTAATGAGAATTTATCAATTTTCCAGCAATTAATTTATTGCTTATTAAATTATTTGTCCACTTTTCAAATGCCTGTTATTGACAAGACATTTATCTGGAACAGAAAATTCTTATTTTGGATTCATTTTTAAAATTGATATAAATTACTGAATTGAAGAAGTGTTGTGCTTTATGTTTTTTATGAATGTTTTTTAGAAATAGATGGTTAATATTTAATTCACTGTTTTTAATCAATTATATAATTAATAATACCTAAACTGTGTGTGGTGGCACATGCCTATAGTCCCATGGCTCAAGAGGATGAGGCAGAAGGATCATGAGTTCAAAGCCACCCTCAACAACAGTGAGATGCTAAGGAATTCAGTGAGACCCTGGGTCTAAATAAAAACAAAATGGGGCTGGAGATGTGACTCAGTGATTGAGTGCCCCTGAGTTCAATTCCTTATATGAAAGAAAAATAATAAATGCCAAAGTAAGTTTAAATGGTAAAATATCCCAGTTAGGATAATTAAATTTTCATAATACAATTTATCACTGGGGAAACACTTTGTTTTAAAATTTAAATGATACATGAATATTTGAGATTATTTAGTTGCCACATATTTGCATATAAAATTAGGTTATGTGGAATATATGATATAAGATAAATGTTAAAATAGTATATATATTTCAACATTGAAAATGGATACTATAAGCAGTAAAATTATAGTTTTTAAATTTTTGTCCTAATAATGTCAGTGTTCATTAAAATTACCGAAAAGAATATATATTTATTTTTAAATATATTTTTATTTATTCAAAAAAAGTCCTCTGGCTACCCATAGAAAGTAAAAAATATGAATTTTGAAAAAATTCACTGAAATGTGTATATAATATGTAAATATAGATATATCAGTATGCTTAAGTTCACTGGTAAATCAGAAAATTAAAATGGATTGAAAATGTCTGTCTTTATTTTAGGATTAAAAAATACTATCAAGTGTGAACAAGAACTTTGAGAAAGTTAAAAACCTTTTGCTCAGAAAAAAGGCAAGAAGGTACTCTTTCAACATCTTATATCATCCTAGCTAAAGATTAGGACAAAAAAGGAAATAACTGGTAAGAATAAAACTTTGCAGGTGACACAATTGTCTATGTAGAAAAATTATAAAACCAACAACAATAAAAAAACCTGGTGGAGCTAGTAGGCAATTATAACAAAGTTGGAGAACATGAAGCTAATATTAAAAAGTCCATTATTTCCTATATTTTAGGGAAAAAAGTGAAATTTGAAATTAAAAACTATACTATTTACCCTAGCACTTCCCGAAATGCAATGAAATATATCCAGGGTTTGTAGGGGATGGGAATTGCATCTAATGAAAGAATTCAGAGAAGAACTGAATCAGTAGAGAGATATTCCACATTCATAATTGAAAGACTCAATATTGCTAAGATGTCAGTTCTTCTGAAATTGACTTTTAAATTAAATGCCATTGCAATAAAATTCCAAAATTTTACTTTGAGGTCATTGACAAACTGATTATAAAGTTGTTTGGGGAAGATAAAAGATTCAAATTGAAAACACAAATTCAAGAAGACCAAAATTAGAATACTGAAACTTCCCAATTTCAAGACATACTGTGGATCTGCAATAGTCAAGGCAGTATGGTATTGCTGAAAGGAAGGATAATTGGACGAATAAGACAAAACAGAGAACCCAGAAACAAACTCACTGAAATATAGTCTTCTGATCTTTGACAAAGGATCAAAGGTAATTCAATCATCAAATATGAGCCTTTTCAAGTTCTTAAATAACTGGGCATTTGCACAAAAATAAATAATTTTAGACACAAAATTTTACAAAAATGAACACAGAAAGGATTATAAACCTAAATGTAAGGCAAAACTATAAAATTCCCGAAGATCACAAAGGAGAAAATTGAGATGATTCAAAATTTGGCAATAACATTTTAGATATTGTGGGGATCCATCCTTATCTAGCAAAATCAGATGTGATTGAGCCATGGGACACAGAGGCCTGAGTCCTAGGAACTGGCAGCCACAGAGGACTGTCCCAGATTGCCAGGGAGTATGTGACACTCTGTGGGAGTGGTTCCCTGTCTGGTTCTGTGATAGTTTCCCTGAGTAAATTGGCTCCCCTAACTCCTCCCCATGCTTTTGATCACAGAAAAAGCTCTTCCTGTCTTGGTCCCCTTTACCTGTGTGACTATAAGTAAAGAAGCGGTGGGCTACTCCCTGTTGTTAGAGGCCAGATCTGGTATGGCCCAATCTGTCTTGCCCCCTCTCATTTAAAAAGAGTATTGTCTTTTGTGTGTTTATTGATTAGATAAGTTTATGGGAAATTAATTGATTTATAGCCAACATCATCCTTATGCAGTTAATGCTTTTCTCATCCATGCAGGATGTGGCAGAAACCCGTACAAGATTCAACACCAAAAGTACAATCTATGCAATAAATCATTAACAAGCTTGTTATCATTTAAATGAAAACAAAACAAAACTTCTTACTGGCGAAAACACTGATAAGGAGAAATGTTTGCAAAATATAAACCTGATAAAGGACTGTTATCTAAATTATGCAAATAAATCTTGAAGTTCAACAATAAGCATAAAAAAATTAAAAGATTCACAAACTATGTGAAGAGATATCTCACCTAATAATATACAAATGAGCATAAGAAAGAACATTCAATATCATGTGGTATCATGGGATTACGATTTAAAACAATGGGATATCACTATGCATCTATTAAGAAGCAGCAAAACCCGAAACACAAACTTCAAATATTATGTGGAAAGTGAAGCAAAAGTAATCACTATTGTCGTAAAAATCCAAAATGGTACAGCCACTTTGGAAGAGAGTTTGGAAATTCTTACAATACTGAACATGCTTTTACAATAAAATCTGGTCATTATTCTCATTGGTATTTACACAAGAGAGTTAAAAACTTAAGCTTACGTGAAAACCAACTTCCAGATGTGTAGAGTAGCTATATTTGTAAATTGCCAAAATTTGGATATAAGCAAGATGTTCTTTAGTAAGTAAATTAATTAACAAATAATGGTGTATGTAGACAAAGGAATATTATTAAGTGCTAAGAAGAGATGTATCTTGAATCCATCAAAAGACTTGGACAAACTTTAAATGCCTATTACTATGTGAAAAAATCAATCTGTTAAGGATCCATTGTGCTCTACGATCCTGACTACTTGATATTCTGGAAAAGACAAAACTATGGAGATAGTACAAAGATCAGTGATTTCCAGAGGTTTGGGGAAAGGGAAGAATAGGTGGACCACCCTGCACTGTCAGGGCATTGAAGCTATTCTGTTTGATACGATAATGGGATAATGGTGAACACATCAGTATACATTTGTTAAACCCACAGAACACACAAGACAAACCCTTATAAAAATTCTAGACTTGAGTGACAATGGTCCATGTTACAAATGTACTATTGTAGTGTGAGATGCCAATATTAGAGGAGGCTGCAAGAGTAGAAAGCCAGAAATTTATAGGAGGTCTACACTTACTGCTCAATTTTCCTTTGATTCTAAAACTGCCCTAAAATTAAGTTTACAGTACATTTTTTGTTCTTATTAGTTACACATGACTATAGAATATATTTTAACATATTATACATATATGGAGTATAACTTCTCATTTTCTGATTTTACATGACATAGAATTACATTGGTCATGTAAACATGTGCACATGAAAAAGTGATGTCTGATTCATTCTACTATTTTTCCTATTCTCATTCTCTGTCCCTTCCCTTCATTCCCCTTTGTCTAATCCAAAGTACTTCTATTCTTCCCTACCCACCCCGCTTATTGTGAATTAGCATGTGCGAATCAGAGAGAACAATGGACGTTTGGTCTTTTGGGATTGGCTTATTTCACTTATCATGATAGTCTGCAGTTCCACCCATTATTGTCTTTTTTCTATATGCAACCTATAAAGCAGTAAAATACTATGCACAATATTTTGTAGCTTCTTTTCCTAAAGAATGATAATGATATTTTCATATTGAGTATAATGAGATTTCTTATTCTTAGGCATAAAATGCTATTATATTGATATATATCAAAACTGTACCATGCTTAAAGTGGAATTATATTTTTGGTATTAAAAACAATGTAATAAATTACTTTTAGCAGAGTTCTTTTTGAAAATGTATATGTGTCTAAAAGGAAAATTTTAGAAATAAAATATTGAGTTTATAATGCATTTTAATGAATGAATGTTCAAAGAAATTCTATCAATGTGCATTCTTACCAGCTACATATGATTTTTACCCCCATGACTTCTCCTTACATACCCCAACATAGGGTATTGTCAAACTTTAGGATCTCTGCCACCATAACTGGGGAAGGTGCTAGAATAAAATGGCTCCCCTTCATGTCCATATGCTTATTTTTCTATTGGTCCAATTAAAAATTAATTGGCAGGAGCCCATTGTGTGTTTTAAAATTATTTTGTCTATAAGAAGCATTGCTTATACTTTTGGGGGAATTAATCTTTTTTTCCAGTTGATTTATAATTTAAGTTATAGGTTAACTACTGTAAGAAAGTAGCTGATCTATTCTTTAAAGATTATTGATTCAAGTAATAATTACAAAGCTCTTCCTCAATCTGAGATTATAAAGTAACTCCTATTATAGTAGTTACATATATGTATACAGGTATTAATTTTTAAAAAATAAATCACTGAAAGGAATTCATGAACCTATGCAACAGATGATATATAAAACAATATTCACAGCTACAGTATCCATAATAGCATATAATTAAAAACTATTCACATGACTGACAACAATAAGAATGAATAAATAAAATACCTTAGAGTTGCTTATGGGAATAATATGCAGCAATTATAATGAATAAATTAGACTACCTTGTAACCATTAGCATTAATCTCTCAAACACTGTTGAGATGAAGTTTTTACTTTATTTACTTATGAATTTCAAATAATCAGGTCCTTATATATCATACAAATGATGCAAAGAACCAATAAATATGATATCTAAATATTTTTTAAAAATTTTTATTGGTTCATTACCATTTCATATATTAGCAGGATTTGTTGTTACATAGTCATACATGCACACAGCATAATTTGGCCAATTTCATTCCCAAATATCTTCCCTTTCTCTCCCCTCCTCCCATAATCATTATAAAATTGCTTTTTAAAAATACCTTATGTTCCTACCCTTACTGTCTTTATTTGAAAAATTGACTATTCATAAGGTTTGGTTTTTTTATATGTTTTTCTTATTTCTTGTAAAATAATCAATTTCCCCATTCTTTTCTTTATTCCACCTAGTTCTAGAGCATATACACATATATATTTAGTATTGTTTCCTGATTGTTGTGCATCAATTCTGTTGTCTTATTTTTGAATGTGATTAACTAATTATTATTAAATTCAAGGTCCTACATTTCTACTATATTTTTATTTGTTCCAACAAATTTTTTTCAATGTGTTCTCTTGTTAGGTTGGCCTATACTTTTTCTCCTCTATTTTTTTTTCCCTCTTCTTGGAATTATCATACAAGTGCTAATTTTTGAAAAATTAACTATTACTTGTTTTCAAAGCAGATAAAATTTTTCTGGTCTACTTTGGAGGAGGTTTCTGAAAGATGAGGAAAAGTCCAGAGCACTATTCCAAGTTTTGAGATTTTGCCCAAGGAAGTTTTCTTTTACCTATTTTTGTGTTCTTCAATTTTAACTTGGTTTTTCCAGAGGAAAAAAAAAATGTGTTGTTGCTAGTCTGCTTCCAGATAACACATTATTATTATACATTTATATATTTTAAGTCATGCATTTTGGAGATTTCCATCATAAACAACAGATAAAGGTATTTCAACTGTGAGCCAGGCCTTTCACTATAAGGAAGTGTATTTCTGCCGGCTCTTTCCCTTCTTGGAAATGCTTATGTTTTTACATGATATATGTGTCCTCTCAGGTTCTTCCTGCAGGATCCCTCTCACCTGTGCCAATCTATACCTTTATTTGATGTGTATGAAGTGTCAATTTTTCTAAAACTAGAGCTATTATTTCTCCAGTTTACTTAATTGCTAGGATTTGAAAGGGTAAACACTGAATTTTAGTCACTGTATTGAAGACATAAATCTAACACATCTGTTTTATGTAAGACCAGAGATGCTTGTGAATTTTGCATTATCAGTACAACTATCAGAAATGCTTACTGCCATCATCTCCTGAAAACCATGTTTCAGATTATGTAATACATTTGAGATAACCACCTGCAAAGGTATTTGTAAAAGATATCCCAGGGCAGCAATTCACATACTTGTGTTTGAGGGAAGATTGTATTTCTCTCAAAAGGAAAACTAAATTAGGAAGTGTATTTTTATTGAGATTATTCTGCAACAATTTCCATTCCATAATTGTTAAGGGAATATACCACTAATGTGTCTTTAATAAATGCAGTCAAGGATTGGGTTTCTTGGTATCAGTCAGACTATTCATGAAACTTTGAATATTGATAGTATGTACTAATTCTTTTGAAAAAAAAAAAGTAAATGCAAACTGAAATTTTCCTATAATAAATTTTGTCTATTTTCAGGTATATTGTCTGAATTCCACAAATTGATTTTCTTTAGAAATCAAGGATTGAAATATAAAAATACACTGGATTAAGGTTTTTAAGATATTGCCTTACATGAAAGAAAAGAAACTTTTTCATTCTCAAGTATACACATGCTAACTTTTGCAGAGGCTTTTCTCCTCCATTTCGTGTATTAATCCAACTTAATTAAAAGTTCTGTGCCTGTGTGTGTGTGTGTATATTCTGAACTGCATGTCTGAATACTGCCCTCACATTTTCCTGCTTGCAATGTTGCTCCTGTTGAATTCAAAGATCATGTTAGATTCAATTTGCATACCTCTTTGATACTAAGATTTTCTTAAAACAAAACTTTAATTTCCTTTTGATTTTTGTTAAATTTTAATTCATAATAACAATTAAAGGATTTTGATTTGTGTTATATGTGGAATGGTGTCTTCCCAAATTCAAATGATGGATCCCTAATCTCCAGTGGCTGGTCAGAGTGGAACTGTATTTGAAGATAAGCCCTGTAAATGGATATTGAAATTCAATTGAGGTCACTAGCATAAACCCTAAACTGATATGACTGGAGTCCTTATAAGAGAAGAAGATTAGTAGGACACACACCCAGAGGTAGAAGACCACAACACAGAGAAGGCATTTCTGTGTAAGTCAAAAAGAGAGAACTCAGAAGATCCAACTGTGCCAAGGTCTTGTTCTTACACTTCTATCCTTCTTCACTGTGAGGAAATACATTTCCATTATTTAACCATCTCAGTTTGTAGTGCATTTTCATGCAGCCATATCAGACAAATACAGTTTACACATTCTTTGGGGATACTGCTAGAGACCAAAGAAACAAGGGAATACCATATGGCCAATGCAATAGTAGGATAAAGAAAATAAGGTGACTCCAGGGATATGTATACAGAGTGGGTGTACCTTCTCTCTGAGATGTGGACATCCCACCCTCTGCCAACCTCTGAGGATCTCCATACCAGTCCCAACCATCTGGCAAAGACATCTGAAGTCTCAGTTTGGGTCAAGGGTCTCACTGTGGTGTTAATTACTAATGTGGTTTTGTAAATTTAAATGTGGTTTTCGGTCACTGGGCCCATCTATGGCTATGGAAAAGTGATAGGCCACGTCTAAAATTTCATCTTCTCTGATAATGTGTACAGATATTTTGTTTTTTAAACCAAAAAGAAGAAAACTTACTATGCACTCCTGTCCTGCTATAATTAGTGAGATGCATTTCTGTTTGCTCATTCTCCTGTGCTCCTCAATTTGGAGATTTAAACTGTACTTGTACAACTTAAATTCATTTAATATAATAAAACACATTTTTAATATTTCTCAACCATTTTTTGTTCATACAGTTTAGAAAAAGAATAATATCACACCTAAAAACAGAAGCTGTGATATCTAACCTTTCCCCTGTGGTTGGGCATTTGGGAATGTTATAGAACTTGCTATTCCTACTCCTGCTGGGGTGGACAGATGGAGGCTCCTTTTGGTGTTCGCAGGATGTGCCTGTTAGTAATCCACGAGTTTGCCCCTGGGGAGGCTGACTGCATTTCTCCTGTCTAGTTAACCATGGTGCTATCAGCCTGGCCACTCTGCAGGAAGTGGTTCTTAATAAATCCTTCCCCATATGTCCATCAGAAAGTAATGTCTAATTCTGCTGAATTAATCTGCAATGCTAAATGTTATACAATATAAATTTCTATGCCAATCAAGAGGTAAGCATGGAAAAGTAATATCTGCTATCTAAAAAGATAAAAATACATGTTTAATGAATGTTATATAGCATATATTATACTTCACATTTATCAGCAGTTTAAGAATAGAAAAAAATATCTGTTTTCTCAAAGTATAATACAAAGTAGCATTTTTATTGGTGGCTTCTTAGAACACATAATAAAATGTGTTAATGGAGGCAATCAAGATGAAACACTTTATTTTTTAAATGGGAGTAATATTTGACCTCCAGTGACAGAATGCAAGTGCTTCTGATCCTGAACAAATTCAGCGTGACTATATCTATAGTTTCATAAATCTATTATTTGCCTTTATTTCTAGATACCCAATTTCATATAATCTTGCTGAGTTTGGCAATGATCATCCACAATACTTATTAGATCAAATGTTTGTTATTTTTGTCTCTACAATATAAATACTTATGGTCAATGCACACACAATTAAAAGTTTTGTATGAGGGCAATGAAAATTAAGCCCATAATGTAACATTCTTGTGCACTCATTAAAAATGGCAAATATGAAAATGTGTATTAAAATATTTTGCTAAAGTGTAGACTATTACTCTCTTATACATAACTTTTTGAAGTGATTTGGCATTACTTACCAAAGTTGAAATTCACACATTCTGTAAAATTGCAACGCCATTCCTAGGTGAATAGCCAACAAAAATTATTGAATATTTGCACGAGCTCATAAGACAATGTTTATAGTAGAATGCATAATATATAGTAGAATAATGAATAAAAAATGAATATAATTCAAATAGCTATTAATAGTCCAATAGGTTATTAATTCATTATTCATAGAATTTACATAACAGAATAACCCATTCTATTTAAAATAATCCGCACCTACATGCAACATGGATAATTTTTTGAAACATGATGTTGAGTTTAAAGAATCCAGAAGGAAACAAAACAAAGCAGGATACATGTAAAACAATGTCCTCTTTATAAAAATTCAATGCATTTAAAACTGAATTAAACATTATTTTACACATATATGTATAATAAATAAACATACATATATTAGATGAACATGAATATGTGTATGTATAAAAGGAATAAAAAATGAAAAATTGAGGATAAGAATCAGAAAATGATGAAGAAACCAGTCTTTCAAATTAAAAGAAAACTATATCACATGGTTTAAGGAATTGAAATATCTGTAAAGTAAGAGATTCTTAATATCTCTCTCTACTCCTTTTATAGATATTTAGCGTTTCAAAATTTCTAGGAAAATACTGTTACCCTTTTGTATTTCAAAAATATTTTAACAGACACCTGCTGAAACAAAACTCTTTTAAACATGTATCATCATTTTTCCTTCCACTGATTTTTCCATGTGTTCTATCCAACAATAAGTCACTTCTCCCTCCCTTGCTGAGTCAGTAGGTCTCATCTACTCAGATTCACCTCAGTCTTGACCTTCAGACAAACTGTGGAGGTACACTTGACTCAGATACAAAAGAAAACCTGTCATTTTGATGTGTCTAGGAAATGGTTTGTAGTGGCGCCCAATCTCTGACTGATGAACCATCTGCTTCCCACAATTTTTGCAGTATAATATAAAAATGTTTGTGTGTTTGTGTAAATGTGTTTATGTAATATATATGTATATATGTGCATAATATATGTACATATGATATATATAAATGATATTATTTGAGTTCTTATTATTACACAGGAAAAGAAAATGAATAAAATATAACAAAAATATGCAAAATGATGTAATTTTTTTCAAATTACTAGTTTATAAGTCAAACACAGACACAAAGTAGTCATTATCCTTAATAGAATAACAAAGAAGGAAAGACAGAGAAATGCATTTAAATAATAAGTACAAATAATTTGGAGATAGTGGAGTTTCTTCAACCAATGAGTAGCATTAATCTAAATTTTGCCCCAGAATTCCATAATGAATAATCATTTCACAAATATTTCCTGAGTTCTGATTTTTATTCTATGTTCTGGTTTTATTTGAAAATATAAGAATAAAATATTTACTGTTCTCTAGCTGTTGAAAATTTAGTTGAGGCAAATAGTTTTGAAAAATGATTATAATATGTGTGATCTTTTTTTTTCTTTTTTTTTTTTGGTTGCTGGGGATTGAACCCAGGGTCTCATGCTTGCAAGACAAGCACTCTACCAACTAAGCTATATCCCCAGCCCTATATGTGTGATTTTAATTATTGAATTCTGTGCAATCAAACCTTTGCCAACAAACATTCACATTTAAAGATGAAAAGATTCTTAGATGTTATTTAGCTCCAAAAATTTGTCCAGTCTCTAAAAATTTAATCTCCAAGAAAATTTTTTGTTTTGACATTACTTTATCATCACAAATAGTGAAATAAAAAAAAAAATTAATAGTGGATCATCTCCTGTCATTCATTTTCTTCTGTGCTGTGTTGACCAAAATAGAAGTGTTCTTTTGTTACTGGAAATTTATTTTTATTTTTAAAGATATTATAAGATAAAATAATAAAAGTTGACCTGAATTGCATTAAGAAATAGATAAAAGATCAATCTTAATAAAAATATTAAGGAGAAATAATTTTTCCCATCCCCATTAAATACAGAATATATCATACTTTTAACAAAGTAGAGGAAATATAAATAAAAATTTAAGAACATGTAATTTTTTCCCCAAGATCCCTGGGTTTTGTATGGAATACTACAATATTGTTTCTTAGTTACTTTCTAAATGTTGTTAACTACACTTCCTAAATAACCTACCTGCAATTTTACCTTTGTCTCAAGACTTACTTCCAGAATGCCCCCAAACTGGTGGAGATTTCATTTTACTATAAGGATTAAGTTTTTAAAATAAGAATATGCAGCCCAAGGTCTAAGTGATTATTGGACACAGACATAACTTTCGGGAAGGAAAGTTTAAATGTGAACTAGATGGATCATGGGGAAGATTCTTAAATGTACTAAATATCACAGAATTATGCTTTTGGTAGAAAAAGAAATCAAACTTATAGATAGATATTTTAAAAAAATATTTTAATACTAGTATTTTCATCACAGTGTGGGTGAGACTAATATATTAGAGGAAGATATACTTTTTGAAATTTTGTATTCATGCTCCCCAATTTTTTATCACAAGACTATTTTTTTTAAATTCCTTGTTTCATTTGAAAATTCTGCATTAAAGCTTCTAATGAGAAGTTCAAAAGTAACTGTCTCTCTTCTCTCCTAAATCTAGCTACTTTTCTTTTCCCAAGATGAAATGAACCAAGCCGCCATTTTGGCAAAAAGATTTGATGTCCAAATAATTAAGTTCATTTATTTATCTCACCAGTTTTAAAATCAGAGTGTATTTTATAATTTGGATATTCTTTTCTGTCTGATCAAATGTCCTTGGAGATGGACAGCTGAGCAATTCATTTTATTTTGGACATTGGTAATTATTAGATGATTTTTCTTTAAATTAAAAGTAAACCTGACCAAGCTAAGGTAATTTCTTGCTTGCAGGGTCTGAAACATGTTCCAGAGTCTTTAATTCCTGTCTTTTCAATGCATCAAATTGGCTGATGTTAATGCAGATGCTTTCCAAAATTTATCTATAAGCTGTTAAGCAGCTTCAAATATCATGAAAATAAAATAATATAATTAGAGTATTATGCACAGATGGTCAAAACCATGTCCAAGGAAATGCTTTTGGTAATACAAACCAGTGGGGTTATAAAGAAACCTGCCATGCAAATAGTGTGCTGATGAAAACCCTAAGTTGCTTAGCATCACTCATCAGATCACTGACATGACTGAGAGAAATGAAAGCAATCTAAAATAAATAGGAGGTTTCCAGCACACTCCTTCCACTCTCCACTTTCTTGTATCAGTTCATATAAAATCAGATTTTGGATCTTGAGATGAAAAAATTTATCATTTTGCATATTATGGCAAAATACCAATGGTACTAGTTTGACAGTTTCAGGACATCAAAACTATAAATCCTATCCCACGGAGATAAAAGGACCTCCTCACCCTCCTAGCTGCCTTTAAGATAATCGGCACTATGTTGAATCATTTATAAAGGGCACATAGACACATTACATCAGTGACATTTTTAGGCAGAATAATTTATGTTATATACAGAGTTTTATTTTCTTAATATACTTTAAAGCAAGCATATGAACAAAAACAAGATTTTTAAATATATGGTTCTGCTGTTTTTATTGTTTTTCTCTCAATTTATTAGGCCATTCTCCATGTTAGTGACATTTGACATCAAGCCTGATCTATTATAATTCATCAGTTTCTGTTTTTAATTAAAATAGATGGGAAGCAATAGGAATGAGTTTCCTCCCACATTCTTATGATACCCAGTCAAGTTTATAATTGAAGTTAATGTATATCCTCAAGAAAGTTCACAGACGTATTTATAATATAAGCTCAGAATGACTAGATAATATTTTTCACCAATTATTCAGAAGTAAAATATGTCAAAATAAAAGCCTATGGACTCGTGGCATTTAGTATAGGTTTATGTATCCCTAAATGGTTTTCTCCAAGTGATAAGAGTAGAACTGGGAGATTCACTGTCCAATCTAAGCCATGGACCTACTCCTTGAGGCCAATTAGCAGTTTAATCACTTATAGAGTATAAGGTATCATTTTGAAGTAATATGGTATCTCCAATTCTCTTCATGTTAGTTTAAAAAGTATTGGTTAATGCAGTTACTGAAGAATATCAATCACAATCATATAATCATTTAAACCTCTCAGTGTATATGTAGTATGGTAGACAGACATTTAAACAAGATAGGAATTACTTTTCAGTTTGAGAAGTTTCTAAACCTCTGTCATGATTAATTTCCTTTACTGTAGAAAGAGGATCATAATTTCTTTCTTTGTGAATTGCTGTGAGATTAGAAATGACAACTTTACCCTATAAATGCCTAGCACTGAGTTTACCCTGTGCACAGGGCATAGGGTAGGGGCAGATGCTCTCTGAGATACTCCTTGAGAAGGTAGTCATGAATGCTCCTCTGACATTGCTCCATTGTCTCAGTATTGGGCACCTACTTTAAGTTTGATTGCCTGTATAGCATTCAGATTATTTTCTTCATCTTGGCTTCTGAATTCTCTAAAAGAAGATAAAAAGAAATCTATATCTTCTCTTGAAAACTTCTTGCACACTAATTCTGGTTATCAAACACCAGAGTAGACCTGAGGCAGAGAGAACCCTGTGGTGAAGCTAAATTGGCTGCAGTAGAGGGAAAGGAGAGGGCAAGTCAAAAGTGAGGGAAGATGTGGTGAGACAAACCCTGAGCTTTGGTTGCCAAGATTAAAATCAAGTCACAGTCAAGAGAGATGTAGGGCCCAGGTGCATAGGCAGGTCACATGGAGAGGAAGTTTGACTTTGAATTACTGTCTACCTGGGATGAAGACAGAACAGTCCATGGACAAGAGAGGTAACAACCAAAGCCAAAGAAGAGTTCCATAAACTGCTCCAGGGAAAGCCAGTAATGCTTCCTGAGGACTGACCCATTTTCTGTAGTAAAATTATACACTTGAATTTTTTCTCAGAGGCAGTTAGTTGTTTGAAGAGACTCATGCATTGAGGTCTGTGTGATTCTGTTGAAGACCCCCTGGGGTCCCTGTCTATGGTGGCTTTGCCTCTACCTTGGATACTCACTTTTCTTTCTCTGTAAGATAAATCTTTTGAGACTCTTCATCTTTATCCTTCAAATTCTTTTTCCTGAACCCCATTCCTTGTAATTTTATACCACATCCATGCAAATAATGTGTGTGTGTACTGTGCTATGGTTCACAAAGAGAAAAAAAAATTGTTTTTGATTTGTGATCAGGAAAATGGGCACAAAATAATTGAGAATGAAATTGTGTTCCTCCAACTCAATGCAGTATTTCCTTCTATGTTAGCCCTCTCTTACATACTCCATGAAAATCAGTTTTCTTTTGCATTTCTTCAGATATTAGTAGATCCATACACCTCTTTATATTCATCTGTTACCCTTTGTTTCAAATACTTACATGGTTGGTCTTTCAAAGTGTCAGACTTTGATGGTGATCACCCTTCCTTCCATCTCTCCTACTCTTTCTCCATAGGCAGTTATCACTGGCGGCATTCTCACTAACAAATAACACACAATGGATACTTTTTTTTCCCCTGTAGTCTCAGATTTTCCTATTACAAGGGAAGAATAATGATTTTCAGTTAAATGTGTCAATACTGAGTTGATAAATCAAGTAAGTCAATCTCATAGATCAAGTTAGTCTCTGACAAACACTTTGTTTACATGACCTTGATTTCCACAACTATGCTCTACTGATTTTCTTCCTACCTCTTTGGATATTGTCTCTCAGATAGCTTTGAGTCAAGTTTCCTGTTTCTATTTTTTTCTGTCAATTTTGGCACTTCTTAGAACTTTGTTATAGATACACTGCTCTGTCATTCCGTGTATTTTCTCAACAAAAATGAAAGGCTCAATGAAAGCCTCTCATTATCTAGAGACTTTCATTATCAGGTGTGTAATAAGGGTTCTCCTAAATCTGCCGCTCTGTTATCTCTTGAAATTTAACAAGTTTTACCCACCTACCTGCTAACATTGTTACATGAGTGCCCAATGTTATGATGGAGATTGCAATAAATCACTGTGTGGCTCTTAAAGCAGGAGATGGAACTCTCTTTATTCACCAGCCATCCGGCCACCAACTGGGGGAACAAGAGCAGACTGCATGTCTACACTCTTCAATCCCTCCAGGGGTTAGAGTACACCTTTATAATCCAAAACCACATTAATCATAGGTGGCTGTTGTTATGATTCAAAACTACAAACAAACATCATGACATCTAAAATCATAATCAGAAGGGGAAGTGAGTCAAAGCAGCCTTAGTTGAGTACAAGTTAAAGAATGGTTACTAACATCTAGACAAACATTCTCTGACAGGATAGATTGCCCAAAAATGTGGGAACCAAAAATAGAACAATTTTACATTGTATAAGAAGAACAGAAACATTTGAATTGCTAAACAAGGTGTCTAACAGGATCAGGATAACAGGAGGAGTTTTCTCATGGGAGAAGCATTTCTTCCATGTCATGGAGTCTCAGGATAACATGGAGTCTGTTTGGTCGTTGCCCATATAGCCTGGCCCATAACGCCATGAGAACATCAGATTCAGTGTTCCTGACTTGAATTCATCTTCTGTGTTGCTGGATTTCCCCTGCAGTATTCTTCATTGCCTCCTAATACTTAGATAAGAAGAGTAGAATTTCACTGGTTTCACCTTTCCTTCTAAAACTACAATTCTACTCAAAATGGCCAGAGGTAAATTTTGCTTCTCATGTACCTTTCTGATGTATTCAGTTTATTTTATTCATGCTAGCACCACGGGCAGCACACTCCATATCATTTCCCATTAGAATTGAAATCCACTATTCCTCCTCCCTACTCCAGTTTCTTCTTGGGAGATGTAAGGAGTTTCCATACCATGTTTGTGATCAGGGAACTATCACTGAAAGCCCTTTTGTGATTTCCCACTTTCTGTGTTAAATTTCTGATTCCTTAAATTTCCTGTAGGGTTCGCCATGATCTTTTTCCTTCTTACCTATACAAGTTATTTCTCAAGACCTTTAACATTGAACTGCATTTTTGATGGGTAACTGCTGCTTCATTTTCCCTTTTGCTCCATGCTTTGTTTTGTATGGAAATTCCTACATGGTGATTTATTTTACCATGTTCTGTT
Source organism: Glaucomys volans (assembly GCA_020662805.1). Taxonomy (NCBI): domain Eukaryota; kingdom Metazoa; phylum Chordata; class Mammalia; order Rodentia; family Sciuridae; genus Glaucomys; species Glaucomys volans. The sequence continues at coordinate 320,181 of JAJEJO010004971.1, read as the reverse complement.
AGGTCGAATTGGGCGGCTACAGGGGGAGGGAGCAAGGTCACATAGCAACACACTGTCCCAGAAGTGACCAATGAGGCAAACCTGCTGACCCTGACATCCACCTTGGGTCCACCTTTTCCTGGGCAGGACCCTTGACCCCCTTCCTCAGTATAAAAACCCTGAGCAGCCAAAGCCATGTGCGATTTCTTCTGGCTCTCCCACCGGGACTTTCACTCCAGGGGGCTGGAGATTTCGCCAGATACACACATTCCAATAAAATCAAGCTACTAATTTTGTCTGACTCTGGTGAACCCACCTGGCGAGCTTACTTCTTTTGCCACCCGCCGCCTTTGGGAGCTTTACATGCCGCCCTTTCGCCAGTTTTACATGTTCTATTTACCTGTTACCAAGTTCTCTCTTACTGTTCATTGATTTTTGCCTTAGCTTGCTTAATAACTTCCTATGAAAGACTTTTCCCATCCTTTTAGAATGTTGTACTCTCCCTAATAAATGTTTTCACAGAGAGATTTTTTTTCCATTTTGTCTAACTTATTTTTAGAGAAGTTTTATTATTATTCTTTCACTAGATGTTAGCCTTGGGAAGGCAAGCCCTCTTTCCACCATGTTCACCACAGAGCCACAGTGCCTTGATTAGTTAATGACATATAAGACACTATTGTATGATAAAGAGATTTTCCTGTTTTGTCTTAGATTTCTGGAAAGGAACTTCTAAATCCTTGGAATTTTCAGTGTGATGGGCATTTCTTTGTTATTTACGGTAGACTCTTGTACCACATCTGAGTTTTTCCTGCTAAGATAACTAAGAATAGAGTCTGATCATAGTGGAAAGCCTAGGCATATGATTACCAGGTTGGAGATATAAGCCACATGACATGGTTAACATCCAAACAACAAAGTGCTGCAGAAGATTGACTTTTGTCACCAAAGGCCAATGATTCAAGCAGTCTTTCCAGTGTAGTGAAATTCTAATGAAGAGAAACACATGCAGATAGCTTTCTGGTTGATATATACAGAGATGTACCAAGAGACTGGTATGCGAAGAGGACTCAAAAGCATGGCACTTTCAACCTTCCTGGACCTCACCCTGTGGCCTCTGATGAGCCACATCCCCAGCCGTATTTTGTATTTTATTTAGGGTCTCACTGAGTTGCTTAGTGCCCCACTAAATTGCTGAGGCTGGCTTTGAACTCGCAATCCTCCTGCCTCAGTCTCCTGAGTGCTGGGATTACAGGCATGAGCCACCACGCCCGGCTGATTTGTAGCCTTTAAAATAAGACAGCCACAATAAATAAAACACTTTCCTAAGTTCTTTCAGTCATCGTAGCCAGTTATTGAACATGAGAGGACTGTGAAAATTTATAGCCAGTTGGTTAGAAGCGTAGGTAGAACTTGTGTTTAGTGTCTAAGTGATGGCAATGAAGCCAGAATTAAAGTTATTATAGAATAGATAATTGGGTCGAATGGAGGAAATGGAGGCCCATCTGTGTCTGGGAAGTTGGAACCAACTCTGGGAGACTGGAATGTTCGTGTCTCCAGAGCCCTTGGATACCAGTCATTTCAAAAGGTGAAGCAACTCCTGAGCAGAGAGCTGCTAATCAATGGCCCCTGGGCTGCCACTCCCTTCCTGTCTAGCTCTCCACCTTGGCCCTTCTGGCCCACCTGCTCACCTGCTGACCATCCCACTGACATCTCCCAGTCAATATGCAGGATGGGGGGAAATGAGCAAGATAAGGGAGAAGAATGCAGGAGAACAAAGGAAGCTTTAGATGTATAAAAGGGACAGGACTTCCTCATCCCACAGGTTTCGCCTTTGGGTCCTCTTCTTCCACCTGGGAGAAGTCTGTTTTATTATTCTTTAATAAATCTTCTTACTTTCACTCTACACTTGCCTTAGTGTATTTCTCTGATGTTATACTTCAACATTTGAGGAAGCAGGACTCATTAAGGTAACTGATAACTGGCAGTGTCAGCAGTGCTGTGGGGGAGGGCGCCATGCCATGCATTTAGACTGCAAAGTCTGTGCAACTCCAGGTAGTTGGTATCAGAATTGTACGGCACAACTGCACAGGCACTTTCAAGTCCTTACTAAAAGAATGAATGAACAAACGAACGAATGAATGAAAAATAAAATTTCAACTTTCAGAGAGATGGGGAAATATTCACACAAACTTTACATATATCCTGTTGTGGGTGTCAGATTTCTAAGATGGTCATCGAAATTCTAGCCCACCTTAGAGTGTAAGCAAGACTGATAAAATGAGAGAGTCACTCCCTTGATTATGT
>JAJEJO010004971.1:256279-317498 GCA_020662805.1 Glaucomys volans | reverse complement strand
CAGTTTAACCTGTCCTTCCATGTTTTATGCCAGGGTGCATATTTTGTAATACTACTTTTGCACCTTGGGGCCATTATTAAATTAAATAAAGGTTATTTAAACATAAATGCTGAGATAGGGCTATTGTTGGTCTGATAGCTGAGAGAGCTACTGAATAGCAGGCAGGTAGTGTATACAGCATGGATATGCTAAACAGAAGAATGATTCCTTCCCTTTTTGGGATGGACAGGTATGGCATTAGATTTCATTCCACTACTCAGAATGACATGCTGTTTAAAACTTATGAATCGTTAGATTCTGGAATTTCCCATTTAATATTTTTGGACCATAGGTAACTGAAAACACAAAAAAATCAAACTACAGATAAGGACCAGGACTACTGTAATCACTATTGCTTTAGGAGACTGGAGATTTCTGTTGGTTTGTAGAAATAAGCTGCCATCGTGTGAGAATGCCACATGCCTAGATCCTGAGGCAGCTCTAGGAACAAGAATGAGCCCAGTCAACCACCAGCACCAAAAGAGGGAACTTGTCTCAGCTGACAGGAACTGAGTTTCTACAACAACCACAGTGAGTCTGTGAAAGCATCAGCTCTCCAAGAGAACAAGGGGGACACCACAGTGGACATTCTTAGGTGTTAAATTGTACACCTTCAATTTTTGAATCCCTGAGCATAATTTCCAGTCACACTGTGCCTGAATTTCCAACCTATGGCAACAAATAATAAACATGTGTTCTAACCCACGGACATTGTGGTAATTGGTTACAAACAATATAAAACTATCATACTTCTTCTTCACTGATTGAACAGAGGAAGAAATTGTTAGCAATATCATTGTTCCATTTTATAATCAAAACTTGAGAAAGCCATTAGTTTGTGTTGTTGATTAAAGGAAGCTCTATGCATTTCGCTGTGTAGGCCAGCATATGGAAAAAAAAATTGGGAGTATGTTAGTAAAATTAAGAGGAAAAATTCATTGTTTCCATGGCTTCTTAAAATATGCATCAGGGTAATGAACATTCAGATTTAGAGTGCCTTAAAAACATCAAGAGGAAAATAAGTAATGCTATACAAAGCCTTCATTTAAAGTGTTTAAAGTTTCCAGTTAGAAAGTTTATTTATAAAATAACCCAAAATTAGCAACAGTACAAATGTAACCTGTCGAAAGGTCATGCTCCTCAGGTACCAAACTAGAAGACCCATCATGTCAGTAACAAAAGGCAAATGTAAACAGAGGAGGACATTTTCTAAAATAAACAGGAGTTTGGGAAATTAAAAAAAAAAAAAAAAAGGAAGAACTAACTGGGTTTTAATAACAAGTAAACTCATGCATCTATGTATGATTATGGGATGGGACATATGCTTTAACAGCATTGATTTTCTTCTTCAACCTTTTCACCTCAAAGCCTCGTAATGAATAAATGATTTTCCTTCTTTTTCTAAATCTGGATTACAATTAATGCAATATAAGACTGAGGAGTTATCTGGGCAAATAACAAATACTTGCCCAGATGATTTATGTCACAGTCTTAAAATTTCAATATATTTCTCTATTTTGTATTTATAAAATTTAGAAAATAGAGTTACCTAGTGCTTTTTTCTTCTTAATCATGGGGATATATCTGTTGAACAATCAGAGCTTGCTCATTGCAAACACCAATGAGCTGTTCAGATATCTTCAGATGTATGCTGCAGTTGAGATTCCTGTGAGTAAATGTGTCATCTGTGCTATGATTTAATAAAAACGTTGCACAAAATAAGTCAAAGGATGTTAACATAAATCATTTCATAGAGATTCCCATTCAGTGGACATGTTTTTCTTACTCATCACTCTTTGACTATGATTGCTCAGACCATTTTTTATTGCTATAATCACAAGAATGAGCACAAATAAATCCTGAGGGATCTTGAAAGCAATATTGTTAAAACTCAAATAAACTACACATTGCAGGAGTTCCTGGATGAAACTGTGGACTTATGTAAATTTTTCGAATAGTTTGGCTTTAGCTTTCTTTAGCAAGATTTAGATAACAGCCTATGGAATAGGCCAATTCCTCTGGCTTGTATATGCTGACTATTCCAGACTTTATGTTAAGTGTCCTTTAAAGTTTCCAATTGTGTTTCTTTTCCCAAGTTTTCTTTTGGAAGAAGTCATGTGCCCATAGTTGTATATATTTTTCCTTGCTCCTCCCAGGACCTAAACACCAAGAAACATAGAGATTTATCATCTCATTCTCCCATTTACAAAATCTGCCTCCTCTCTATCCAGGTTTGTTTTGTTACAATATTAATTAAAAATGTTAAAGTGCATTTTTTGTACTTTGTAATCTGTTCAATAATTTTTAAATCTGATGTCATAGTTCCAATTTGCATGAACTTTCTTTTACTTCTTTCTGAGACAATTTGGTAAGCTTGCGTTTAAACATAGCCCCAGAGCTTCACACACTTTAAACTGGTGAAATGAAGCTGCTAGGACAATGGTGTTATTTATTATGGTGCGTTATCCCATTGCACTGCACCTGTCTGGATCATAGGTTTGCAATAATGCAATGAAAACGATTTGAATGGGTCACAGGTCTAATGTGTTAAGCACATAAACAAAGACTGCCCAGAGAGAGTGTTAATCCATGCTCATTAATTTTTGAATTCACATTCTGCAAGTTCATCCAAAAATTTATGAAGCACGTCAGAGTTTGGCTTCAACAGCAATAGAGACATCCTGAAACATATGGCTGGGGGGCAAAATAGAGTCCTTGGCAGTGCTCCTGCAGAGAGCCAGGTGAAGTGAAACCCATTAGAACTTCTACCACAGCCATGAGAGTCACAGCCCACAGAAGAGGAATGCTTCCCACAGCTCTGAGACATGAAAGACAAAAGAGACTCATTTCGATTATTCCCACAGAGAATAGCACTACTCTAGTCTAGTGGGTTCTGTTTATTAGAGTACATCTTTATGCATGACTGTTTAAATTAGGTGAAATTCATCAACCTTCTTATTCCATGTTCCGTGTATATACAGATATGCCTTTGTGTACCTGTATATAATACATAGATATACACACATAAGCCATTGCCTGACACATTATCTTGTTATAAGCAGCCTTTTATTTCCAACTACAAAAATATATTTCAGTATCATTTATTTTATAATTTAGTAATGGCATAAGCACTTTTTTAAACACTAACATTATTTTAACAATATTTTATTTTTAATGGCAATAAGTTGACTATATATGATTAATTTTTTAAAACCTTGGTTTAATACCTAGTGATATATGCTAGTCTGGTTATTTTTCATTGATAATTTTTCCTATGACTATCCTACTTTTTGTGACAATTCACAAAGGTATGAGGACACAAATGGAAGATCAAATCGTGCTACTCATTTTTCTATAATATAATCTGTTACAACATTTAGAAGTAGATAATTAGTGGTGTCAACTTTTCCCAATAAAATGGAAATTGTCATTTAAAAAAATTTGTGTACAGAAAAACTCCTTCTTTAATAGGTTTTGAAATATATTAGAAAAGTACAAAAGGTTTCATTTATTTAAATATTCAAATACAAATGTTCATATAGACAACAAAATTACATGACTTGTCCACTAACCTTCTACCTCTAGCTTCCATGGTAGAATGTTCCAGGTTAGAAGTCTTTACCCTACAGGTACTGCTCTCTTTTCTGTAGTTGTTGTGTACTTACACTTTTAGACTGGAAGCACTAACACTTCGATGACAGAAGCTGCTTGCATCCTATTCACCAACAGTCTGCCCTTTGTCATTCAGTGACCTTCACCTAGACTCTGAGTAAATAGGCATTTGAACAAATAAAGAAAAAATTCAAGCCAAATAAAATATTTTCAAAGATGGAAATGATTTATGTTAGAAAACCAAAATATTTATGAGATTAAGTAGAAAAGACTTATACAACTATGATAAATTCTAAATTTTTAAAAAAGTAATACACTCCAGTAATCCTTAGCATAACCATATGTTGGACCTATATGTTATGGGGTTAGAGATAAAAAACATATAGGAACTATATCTTGCATTTCCAATTACCTTTCAGTGGCTTACCACAGGTGATAGTAAATATTAATGGATGACTGAATGGACTTGACCCATCTAGACTTTATTTTTCCATAAAATGTCTGATGAGAATCTAGTTTGTTCCTTTTGTCACAGAGAGCTGAAGTGTTGCTACATATCATCAAAAATAATATCCTAAAATGGCTTCAATCTATACTTTATACTTTAATGAGATCTAAAGATATTGCACAATATCTGCTTCTTAGAAACAAGACCACAAACTCAACCTTTTGTTAGCTCCCTCTTTTACATATAGATTGAATTTTAATGCACCTTTCTGATTATTTTTTTCCTTCAGCAATTAGGATTATCAAATTATATTGTCAAAATCTTCACCAAATTTTGTATCCTTTTTCTTCCTTTTAATTTACTTATTGGTAAATTATTTTTTGTTAGCAATTTCTCATCAATGACTTGTAGTTAAGACTTTTTCTGGCTTTATTTTACATTTTAATTTGGCTGTGAAGTCCTACTTTGGTTATAATGTTCTCTGATATAATTGAATATATACATGAGAACATATATACATGAGAATATGTATGCATGTTATGTGTGTATTTATGTATATGTATATATGTATAAATATGTATGTATACAGTTTCTATAGAGCTATTGAAAAATCCACTGCAGGCCTGACTGCAGTGTATTCATAGATGTCTATTGTTCCTGGTCTCCTAAGTTATTAGCTTCATCCTTATTGCTCTTGAGACTCAGTGCTGACATATCTTTTATTGTGTTAAATTCTTTAGTTCTATCAATTTCTCACACATCATTATCTCTATTATTCTCTTGATTCCCTCCTGCAATACTTATCAGGAGAAGTATGGCATAACTGTGATTCTCCTGCATGTCTCACAGATTTTGTGTCATATTGTCAATCTCTCCATTTTTCTTGAGCTAAAATCTGAATGTTTAGCTTAATACCATTTTCTGAAAAATTATTATTGACATCTTATTTGGGTATTTCTGTTTACTACATTATTTTTTCCTTGATTTTTTAAACTTAAATTATTTTTAGCTTATAAATAAAAGAATAAAAATTGCATATATTTATGGGACACCATGTATGCTTTGATACATGTAAACATTGTGGAATAATTTTTATTTTCAATTTTTTTGAGGTGGGGGACTGAACCCAGGGCCTGGCACATGGTAGATAAAAGCTCTAACACTATGCTATACCCTCAGACTTATACTGCATATTATTTAAACCAGAGTAAAGATATGTCTCCTCAGTTATCATCTATTTATGGTGAAAACATTCAAAAATCTTTATTATACTGTTTTGAAATAAATAGTAAATTATCCTTATCTCCAGTGAGGCTACTGTGCAATAGCACACAAGAACTTCTTTGTCCTATCATCTAAAATTTATTGCCTGTTGATTTATCTTTCTTCACCACTCCCTTTTCCATTCTTCTCAGTCTTAAGTAATCACCACTCTGCTATTTTCTTCTACAAGATCAAATATTTTAAATTCTGCATATATCACACGGTATTTATCTTTTCTGCCTGGCTTATTTCACTACAAACAATGACCCTTCAATTCCAATCATGTTGTTGCAAATGAGAGGATGCCATTCCTTTTACATGGATGGATTCCATTATGTATATATGTGTGTATATATATACACACACCACATTTTAAAAGTCCATTCATCTCTTGATGATACTTAGGGTGGTTCCATGCTTGGCAGTAGTGAATGGTGATACAAGGAACATGGGAGTGCAGATGTCCTTCAATTTACTGATTTCATTTCCATTGAATATATACATACTAAGTCAAATTAGTAAATGACAGAACAGTTTTATTTTTTTAATTTTAAGAAACATCCAAATACTTTACATAATGACCCAGTTAATTTTTATTCCCACCATTATTTTAATCATTGAACATCATTATTTTTAACTCAGTAATATCTATTCTCTGTTCAGATTATCACTGAGCTGGTTGCTTCAAGGAATTTGGAAAAGTGTTCCATTGCTAGTATACCAAATTACCATAAAAATAGCATCTTAAAACAATAGAGATGTTTCATTTTTAAAGACTAGAGTCCACAGTCTTATGGTTAGTTTATTGAGTTTAGATTCAATGTGTTTTTAGGGCTGATTCCTTCTAGAGATTCTAGTACAGCATTCTTTTTCTTCGCTTTCCCAGCCTCTGGAGGCCACCTGCTCTTCTCTCGGTTCATAAATTTTCTTTATCTAGAGGTAGAGGTATCCCATTTCCTATTTCCTAAAAGAGAAAAAGTAGAGAAAAAAGGATTTTGTCAATTATGAAACTCTGTGTATATAATCAGGGCACTTTTTCCTCGGAGTATACCTTAACATTGGTGACCTCAATGAGCCACTTTTTCATATTATGACCTTTTCTAGGTGGATATTAACCAGCTTAGGTCATAATATGACTTAGTTTGGCAAATTTGACATTAGCAAAGCAATAAAAGCTGAAATTGGAAACACATTTGTGAATTGAGGTTTGTCCCTACTGAAATCTTCCTTGTTGGCACCAATTACCAGGCTGTTAAGAAACTTGAGATAGACTAAGATTAAGAATAATAAAAGAAACTATGAAGAAATGGATCTAATTTTGGATTTGAAATGTCTATTTGGAAGGCCTACCTTCCAGTCTACTCCCAGCTGAATTCAGATGCAGGTGAGATATGGTCAATACTACATAGAGCTGGTGAATGTCCCAGCTGATCACACTGCTGGATTGCAAGAAATGACAAAGCATTGCTATTTTATGCCATTAAGTTGTAAATTGGTTTTTCATGCAACAATAGATAAATTAAGTACTCATAGACATCATTATATTCACTAACAAGTTTTTCTTTCCCATTCAGTACAAGACAAGTCAAGTCCAAGTAAGATGTTAGAGCAAGTTTGCTCTCCTCATGTCATTTAGTGTAAGTTAAATAGACTAGAAGGTTCCACATTTTAATTTTCTCCCTATGTCATATCTGCATAAATTATCTCATGTAATTTCATGATTTTCTTAAGCTTCTGTATGTCATACTTCCAATGCCTATTTACTGTGGCCTGGATGTTCCCCTTTTACATGTCCAATAGATACCCTTCTGTTGTTCTATACAAACTTGATCTTAGTTAGAAAATTTCATCCCTTGATTTTACCACTTCTGGGAAACAGAAGAATTTAATAATCTTTAAATTATAGAAATTCTTCTGTTTTTACCATTATGAATGGTAAACTGAAATCAGGGAATATTTACTTCAAACTTAGCAATCATATGATATAGCAAATTTTGATAGGGATTCTGATTATAAATAGCTAACTTTCAAGGACTGAATGGATGGATCTAGGTAGACTTATTATTTGTACTTAGATACTTTCATTATCAAGTCATTAATTTGTCATTAATTTCTACTTACATCTTATGATAGGTTCATATGCCCAACCCTATAACTTCTCCTTCACAGAATAACAAAACCTTTAGTGCAAAATAAGCCATTTACACATCAGGTAGTTCCGATTAACATGACCTAGAAACCAAGAAAGAGCCTTGATCCTGTTGGTCACAAAATGATCCTACAAGCTCTTTGGAGCCCCATTTTATGAAGCCAATAAAGTACTACTATTATAGACTCTTCATCACCTTGAAGGTCAGACATAACCCTTTCAGAAGCACTAATAGCAAGTATAGAAGCTTTAATTAAATTGACCAAAGACACTTGACCCATTGTTAGAATTACTCATTATTTACCCCCATCAGTTTATGGAGCCAATATGGCTCTCGTCTCTTAGATCAAAGTTAAGCAATTTTATAGAACCTGCACTGTACCAAGACTCAAGGCTCTAGTTGTTAAGAAGAAAATGAACCTACTCTATCTCATGTAGTGACAGGTTAGGAAGCTTAATTGCAGAGTCAACTTCAATAGTCAAAGCTTAGATTCTGGATTTATAGCATCTGGATTAACTCCCAGGTCTCCTGATTTTTAGATGAGCAATTTTGGGGCAAGTTATTCAAATTCTCTGTGCCTTAGTTTCTCCATTTCCAAAATTATAATAATAGAGTATGTCATATACTACTGTCATGAGTTATAAATGTGTTCTTACATATAGGGAACACAAAAATCTGATAGGTTTCACTATATATTACCTATAATTATCTGGTGGCATTGTTAACTAGTGTAATTTAATGATTGTGAGTAATAAAAGTGAGCTATTTTATGTATTGTCTACTTATGAAGTTCATCCAATCATAGGAGACACATATTGTTCTAGATAATTGAGTAAAACATTAAATGATGTTTAATAAATATGTGCTAATTCTTAGCTTAATTTCAAATTCCAGATTTCAAACCACAAGTATTTTTTAGTTAGGCCATGAGGAAAAGTGAAGTTTAAAGCTAAATGATATCATCTAGAGATTTGTGGCCCCTTAAATTTTTATGTCAAACCCTAAACCCCAAGGTATTAGGATGCCTTCAGGAGATGACTGGTTCTATCTTGAGGGCTCCTTCTTAATGAATGGGAATGTTTGCTATGGCCTGAATGTTGGCATGCCCCAAAAGATTCATAGGCTAAAAACAATCCTCCAGGCTATAGTGTTAGGAGTTCAGGCTCTTAGGAATTTATTAGGTCATTTGGGAGAAGCATGATATTAGTGCCCTTGTAAAAGAGGTTTGTGGGAACCTGATTCTCTTTTCTATCACAAACTGAGTTGCTTAAGACAACACAAATTAATTGCTTCATAGTTTTGAAAACTAGAGCCTCAGAAGATTATTTTCAAGTCTTAAGATGTAATGTTTGCCCTGTGTAGTTTTAGATTTGGTTTGTACTTCTTACCCCTATCTTTTTGTTTTGTTTTGTTTTGTTTTTGTTTTTATGCTTTTTCCACTCATACTTCTCCCTTTTGGACATGGTATGTTTATCCTATTCTTATCCCACCATTGTGATTTGGAAACACATAACATCTTTGTTTTCACAGTTTTACATCTGGAAGGAGACAGATTTGCCTCAGGATAAAACACACCATTGAATCTGATGTGGATGATATTTGCATGAGACTCTGGACTTCAGTCTTTTGAGTTAGTGCTGAGACTAGTTAGTTTAAGACTTTGGGGACTACTAAGATGCAAGGAATGTATTTTACATGTGAGAATGACATGAATTTGGGGGCAGGAGTGGAAGGTTATAGCCTGAATCTTGGTACCCCCAAATTCATATGCTGGAACTTTACCCCCACTGCTATAGGATCAAGAGGTGGACACATTAGGAAATGATTAGTTCATGAGAGCTTTGTCCTCACATATGAAATTGCTGGTTGTATTAAGAAGTTTAAAGCTAAATGATATCCTCTAGAGATTTGTGCCCCCTTAAATTTTTCGGCCTCAGGGAGGTTGTTCCTTCTCCCATGTGAAGATGCAGGAAGGTATCATCTTTAAAGCATAGTAAGCCAACACCAGCTTACTGGCACTTTAATCTTGGACTCCCCAACCTCCAGAATTGTGAGAAATAGATGCTTGTTTATAAGTCACCTAGATTACATTCTTTTTTTTTTTTTTTTAAAGCAGACCAATGAATCAAGACTCCAACGAAAGTATCAGTAGCCATCATTAGAACGCATAGGACCGATGCCTATTCTGGAAAGATATCTGAGACAATCTTAATTTCTGATGTTGAATGGTCTTAATCCTACCACTGTTTAGTATTTAGTATTTTTTCTGATTGCAGCTTTTATAATTTAAAAGTAGACTACAGGCTCTGTCTTAACAGCTGACCAATCTGACTACTAGAAGATATAAATATGATGCAGAACACCCCTAGTTCCTTCATTTCCATATTCTATTGTGAATCTGCAATTCTAGAATCCAACAGTGTTAAGCACTCTCATGTGGTGGAGCAAAACAGTCTCATGGTTTTCCATTTGGCTTGCCCATTTTTAAAGTGCCTTATAATATATGATTCTATACATATAATAGTATAACTATATTGGGCCTCTGCCCCACAAAGAGAGTCTAGCACTGACTTTTAACAATGTGCCTCATTAGGTATTAAAATAATATCTTTTAGAAAACAGGTTGTCAGTTTGAGGGGACAAAGTCAAGAAACAATTTGTTTTTATCACAATGCCAAGGTAGAACATTGCTGTGATCTGGTTAGTAGATAGGTATATGGGAATTTTCCATTCTAACTTCCCTAATCCTATTTTATTTAGTGACTGTTTCCCCTTTTTCTTTATGTTGGAGTTAGCTTCCATGCTTCTACTTCATAAAGGTCGATATGTTTTCTTACCATTCCAATCCAGTTAAGCTGTGTTGCACAATGTTGTGCAACACAGCTTAACTGGATTACAATGTTGTTTCCACACAATCATGTCTTTTGCAATCATATTTCATTTTACACTGAAGTCAAAAAAGGGAGAATTTTAGTGATGTTCAGATTTATTTTCAATATTTGCTATTTGGTATCCTTTCTTATGAAATTTCTCATTCATCAGGGCATTCATTTTTGAACAGTATAATGCCAATCTCAAAAACTAGAAGAATAGACCTATCCAAAGACTTAGAAAGGAAACAAGAGGTAGATCCTGACAGTGTTGACTTAGCATTGAGCAGTGACAATTCAAGATGCTGAATGATGTCTTAAGAGGTGTCCCAGTTTTCAAATGCAACATCCTCTATCAGGATTTATTCTCATGTAAGGGGTTATTCTACCTTCCCTAGTTATTTCATTTTAAAGATCGCAAATATTGTTCTGCTAAATTATGTTTTGAATGCTCAACTCCCTTTATTATCTTTAGGTATAACAGAGATAATTAGTAATTTTTTGATAATCACATTTTTAATATATTTTCAAGAACTTTTTACATATTGCCAAAGTTTTTCCATTTAATTTCACCTCATTGGAACCAGTTTTATCTTACAGGTGAAATATGTGGTGACCCCAATGTCTAAACCCCAATTTGTGAAGTATCAAGTTTTTTAATTACACTTTTTAAATTTCATAACTGCCTCCATAACTGGCTAATAGAAAGGGTATATATTAAAGTTCTCCCAAAATATTGCTCCTAGAGGATTTTCTCCTACAAAGAAAAATTGAACAAATTCTTCGGATTTTGTTGCTCTTGTGAGAGCACAGCACTTTTTAAAAACACACTCACAAACGCACACACAAAATAGAAAAGGAAAAAAAAACAAATTACATTATTATCAAATACATTTTAAAGAAACATTTTTTGTTTGCAAGATGATAAAATTCCCATTTATTCAAGAGTTTGCTAAATTTCTGGATTCATTCACAGCCTTTTTTTTAATCTGCGTAGGCAAAATACATTGCCTGAAACTTAGTGAATTAAAGAAACACACATGATCTCAACCTTTCCCATCCACCGCTGCTCCCCCTCCCCAGACCCCGTCCCAGGCCCTGACCGCAACGCCAGCAAGGTGGGGAGGAAGAAGGTGAAGGCGGCGGGAAGGAATAAAAGGAGCCTAGGCCTGGCGGCAGACGCCATTGCCCCGCCAGCACTGAGGGCAGGGCCACAACCCCAGAGCGGAGACCGGCGCCTCCCCAGCGGGAGAGCTCACGAGACCCCGCTGGAACCCCTCCCGGTGGAGGGACAGGGGTGCGCCTCCCTCCCCAAGTGTCAGTCATCTGGGTCTGGTTTAGCTGGGCTTTCTAGGTAGGGTCTCACAAAACTGCAGTCACTGTCTCAGCCAGGCTGGATTCTCATCTGGAGGCTAAACTGGGAAAATCCCCTTTTCAGCTCATTCAAATTGTTGATGGAATTTGGAATTCCTTTCCTGGAAATTCTAGAACTGATGTCCCCATGTTCTTATTCATATCAGTTGCAGACTTACCCTCAGCTCCCAGTGCTGCTCACTGTGTCGGCATCACAGGCTAGCCCTTTAAGTCAGATGAAAATAGGACCTCTAGAGTAAGTCTGCTATCCAAACAGTGTGTGATGCAGCATAATCCCACAGGTGGAATCCCATTCCTTTGCTATATTCTATTTTTTAGAAGTCAGTCAAAGTTCCTTCCAATACTGAAGAGGAGGAAAAACCTTCAAGGGCATAAAGGAGGTGGGGCTCGCTGGGAGGGTGGGGACACCTGTATCTCTCCAATGCAAATAGCATTTAGGTGAATTCTAGAAAGTATCGAGCATCATGTATCCGTCTCTGCACCAGGATACCTGAATCCTTTAGCAGAAGTTTTGGCCTAAAATAAAATATTTGATCTGTATCAAGTCAACAATAATTATTCTTTTTATAATAAAGTAAGTAAGCATTTCAGAACTCTAAGGGAAAGACATCTGTCAATATGGTTTCCCAAATGAAATGGCTTTATATTTAAATTATATACAATGATAATTAACATTACCAGCACTAACTATTCATATTTCAATTACCAAGATCTTTCTTTTTTAATTATCTGAGGTACTTAAGCAAAGCTCAAGAATCCATTTTATGAAATTCCCTCATCCCAGAGGCACACCATCTCTCTGCTATTTTATTGCACGCATGACAGGGTTCTCCAAGATACAGCTCTGTGAGGACAACCTTAATTGCTTTTGTCCCAAGTTACCAAAATGACTAAGGAAAGGACATGATCATATGCCTTTTTTCATGTTTAAAACAGTGAAATGCATGTTTCTTCCTAATAACAATAGTACAGCATAATAATTCATGTAATAATTTTATGACACAGTGCACAATATAATAAACACTTTCAAGTATCTCATAGATGCATCTTTTCCACCTTCTAAACATTATATACATTATTCAGGAGAAAAGAAGCAGTCAGCTTCTTGCTGTTCCTCACCCTGTACGTGTGATACAATAGTCAAAGCCTTTCTTACCTCACATGTGACTTGTTTAAGAAATTTCTGACCTAGCAGTCTGATGTTTTAATGTAAATGCCAATTTCAATTTTCTACATTTCTTTTATGTTTTTCTGCTTAAACTTCTGCTGCTTTTGATTTGCATATGTTTTCACAATTTCCTGTCTTTGCTTTATCTCATTAAAGACTCTTTTCCCATTTATCTTAGGGGAAACTCAAGTTCCACTGGCATGTGAAGAAACTACTCCTTGCTATATAAATAAAACAGGAGTGAAGAGGACACTTATTTCACATTGTTGGAGCACAAAATGTTGGTTTGACCACAAATTATTTTTGCAGCCTCTGGAGTAGTGAAGGGATGTGTGACATCTGGTTCAGGTCAATCCCCATACCATGGAGTTTCCAGGCAAGATGGCAGGAGTCAAAGCTTTATAAGAGCTTCTTGATAAAATTCCTGCCATGTGGTGTCAAATGTGGGATGGACTCTTTCTGGAAGCTGTAGATTTGTAGAGCACTGCCAACCACCAACTGTTGGCTGGCAAAAATCACTTGTCTGGTCAATAGGGTGCCTCCCTTGTCTCAGATTATTACTTTGACCATATGGATAGTGTCATGTGGTTCAGTTGACTGCCAGGGTCCTCACAAAGACCAGTGTGAATGAAACACCATAGCTGTTGCTTGGCCACTGTACAGAATAGAGAGAAGGTGGCAGGCATGCATATTTTTTTTTTATTTATTTACTTATTGATTCATTGAACACAAATGGAGTACAGCTATTGTTTCACTGGTTGTACACAAAGTAGAGTCACACCATCTGAGGCATGCATATTTTTAAATTCACATTTTACAGAATTTTTCTGAAGTTCTTTCAGAATGACATACATTCTTGAATTTGGAAGATTTTTTTTCACAATGTAGTTTTCCCAACATTTTTATAATTCAGTTTACAACTTCATCTTTATTAGAGTTGTCCCACCTGTGTGTGTGCCTGTGCACTCCTGTCTGATGACTTTTTCATGCTTTCTCTATCTTTTTGTCTTTGTTCTTCCTTCCCTGCTCCAGCATTCCCATTTCTACATGAAGTCTTGATTGAAGTTTCAAAACAGAATCTTCTTTCTAAGTCGCTGGGTGACTTGACATAAAGTCCAGTTGCTGGCTATTTTTCTTTTCCCTTTGTCTACTTCATGCAGCAGCTAGACACATTTGGTTTCTGGGTCTGGCAACAGCAAATGACAGCAATTTTATTTCTCCTCTGTTTAAATTTAGGGAAGTTGGAGGGAACCTGGGGATTTTGCTTTTCAGTTCATTAATAATTAAGTTTCTAGGTATGCATATTTTTGTATTTATACTACTTGGAGATCAGTGAGCTTCATGGATCTGTAAAATAATGATTTCATCAAATTGGGAAGTTTTGTCCCTTATTTCTTAACAATTTTTTGGCCTCTTACTCTTACTTGTTTTCCGTTGTCCCATCTGTGTCTGAGATGCTCTTATTTTTCTTCCACGTTTCTTCATTTTGTTTTTTAGATTCTATTTTTGTCAATCTGTAGAATTGATGATTCATTCCTTTGCCATCTTAAAACTTTTGTTGATACCTCCTAGTGAATTTATTTCAGTTACTGTATTTTCTAACTTCAGAATTTGCATTAAATTTTATTAAACTTCATTTATTTATTTAGGTACTGGGGATTAAACCCAGAAGTGCTTTACCACATTGAGCTACATCCCCAGTCCTTTTTTATTTTAAATTTTGAGACAAGTTCTTGCTAAGTTGCTTAGGGTTTCTCTTGGTTTCTGAGACTGGTCTTGAGGTTGTTATCCGCCTATGCTACTTCCCAAGTCAATGGGATTAACAGCATGCGCCACCCTGCTCAGCTTTTCATTTATAATTTCTGTAATTTAACTGAGAATATTTGTTGTTTCACTTTGTCATACTTTTCTTTAGTGCTTTAAGCATTATTTCCATTAGGTTTTAAAACATATATTTTGATAGTTTCTTTGAAATCCTTGCTAAATGGAGACATCTAAGGATACCTAGACAGTTTTTATTGATTGATATCTTTGCTAAGAGCTTATTGAAATAAAATTGATTCATATAAAGTATTGGATTCAATTATTTTCAGTATGTGTGCAGTAACATAAGTTGAACTGTGTCTTCCAAAATTTACATGTTGAAAGCCCTACTCACCCTGCAATTCCTCAGAATGTGACCATATGAGGAGACTGGATTTTTGCAGAGATAATCAAGTTAAAATGGGCCCTAATCTAATAGACTGGGGCCGTTAAAAAGAGAAAGTCGGAAGACACATAAATAGGAAAAATGTCACGTGCAGAAGACAGAAATCAGTGATTTTTTGCAAACCAAGGATGACTAAAGACCAGCAGCAAACTAACAGATCAAGAGGTACAGATCTCTCACAGCCCTCAAAAGGGAGCAAACCTGCTGACACTTGACCTTGGACTTACAACTTCCAAAACAGGGGGAAAATAATTGTTTATTGCTGAAGGGACCCACTTTGCAGTATTTTGCACTGCAGCCCTAGAAATCTAATATACAACATAGGCAAGAATCTCCACAGCCAGTTTTGTACTATTTTTATCATCTGAAAGGAACCTTTGTACATATTCCATTGCCCCTACCCTGTCTCCATATTTTACCCATTTTGTGCATTTCACATAAATATATTGTTTTTGTGTCTAACATTTTTCCCTTGAGTAATGTTCTCAGGATTCATCAATGTTGTAGTATGTGTCAATATTTCATTACTTTTTTATAGATGAGTAATATTCCACTGTATGAATAGTCCACATTTTGTTTATCTATTTATCAGTTGATGAACATTTGAGTTCTTTCTTGTAGCTTTTAAGAATAATGTTGCCATAAATATTCAGGTAGAAGTTTTTGTGTGAACATATGTTTTCACTTCTCTGGGATATATGCTTAGAAGTGGAATTGCTGGTTCATATTTCAAGTCAATATTTAACTATTAGAGGAGTTGTCAGACTATTTTTCAAAGTTGTCCCAATATTTTACATTCTGTCCAGCAGTGTATGAAAACCCTGACTACTAAGTGTACGCATGAGCCCTTGCATATGAATTTTTGACTCTAGAAAATAGATCATAGATTTGAAATGCTGTCTTACTGTGCTTTTGATTTGCATTTTCTAGTGATTAATGACTTTGATCATATTTTCATGTACTTGTTGCTCATTTGTATGCTTTTATGTGAGAAATGAATTTTCATGTTCTTTGTTCTTTTAAAAAATGTGTTATTTCTTATTATTACTGAGTTGTATTAGTTTTTTTTTTTTAATTTGGGGTTCAAATTCCTTAACAGACATATGATTAGCAAATAACTTTCCCCACAGGCTATCATTTTACTGTCTTTTTATTTAAAATAATCTAAATGTCAAATAGAGATTGAATATCTTCAAAATCTACAACATGGTGGTTTTATATACATACCCTTTATGTGCAGGTCTCTTCAAGATGCTGATTTCATTTCTATTGGATATATAACTAGATTTGAAATTGTGCTATTGAACCTTAGTTTTGCTTTTTGCTTCTGAGAAATCGCCATGGTGTTTTCTGCAATTGCAGCATCAATTTACGTTGCCAGAAGGGAGTGTAGAAGGGTGTCGTTTTCCCACATCCTCACCAAACATTATCTCTTGTATATTTGATAATAACTTATATAATAACAGGTGCAATTCCTCATTGTGATTTTAATTTGTATTTCTATTGATCATTGGTTAAGCAACATTTTATATACCTCTTGGCCATTTGTATTTGTTCTTTTGGAAAAATGTCTACTCAAATAATTTTCCCCATTTTTAATTAGGTTATTTCTTTATTGTTCTTGAGTTGTATGAATTACTTATACAATTTAGATGCTTTTTTATTATCTACATGATTTTCAAATATTTTATCACACTCTATAAGATTGCCTTTTAATTATGTTAATTATTTTTTTTCACATTAAGAAGCTTTTAAGTTTGATGGCATCTTATTTATTTTTGCTTTGGTTGTCTGTCCTTCAATGTTAAGGAGATTTTCCCTGCTGTTTTCTTTTAAGAGTTTTATGGTTCAGCTCTTACCTCTGAGTACTTTCTTTAATAGTTCACTATTTCAGGTAAAAATATTTCAAAGTTTGATGATGTCTTATTACTTGTTTTTTTCTTCTATCACTATAGATTTGGTGTCACACCTAAAAATCAATTGCTAAATTCCAACTCTTTAGAATCTACTTGTATATCTTATCTATATCTCTAAATATACAACTGCATGTATAATTTCCTTCTGCAGTACCATACTGTCTTTATTACCATTGTTTGTGTTGCAATCAAGTTTTAGTGTCTATAGCTTGTTAATTTTCAAAATTATTTTAACTATTCTGGCTCACTGGAGATTACATATAAACTTTTACATTTAGTTTATTATTTTTAAATGCCATGTATATGTGACACACGTATGTGTGTGTGTATACATATACACACACACATATGCCATTTTAAAGACTACTAGGGCTTGAAACTGCCTTTCTTCCTTTATAATAACATACATAGAAATTGTTTCTATTACCTAGTAGGGAATAAGCACAATTATTTATAACGCTATAATGTTGGTTCGTGTCCTTTGGAGGATTATTTCCTTTTTTGACATCTCTACTAAGACCCTAAATAAAACAGTTTTATCAGTAATTATATGACTTCCTAAGAAAAAAAATGACCAAAGAAAATAACACCAAAATTAATTTAAGAAGAAAAACAACACGCACACAATTTTAAAAAGAGAAGATGGGGAAATGATAAAATAACCATAACTATGTGTAATACTGGGATAATAGGTTGTTTTAACAAAAGTGTGTTCTTAATGTCTTTCAGTTACAAAGACAGCCACACATTTTTATTTTTTCTCACAGTCATACAGAACCTTCATCATGGCTATTTCTTTGGCTGAGATACAATTCCTTTGTTTAGAAAACATCTAATTTTGAGGTGTGCAAGGCACTCATCATTTTAAGAGTTTGCGTTTTCTCATGGCCAGTAATTCAGAGAATAATACATTGTGAAGATGCATGATGAAGAGGTAGAAGTAGTTGTGAGAATATAATTTTCAGAGTTGTACAATGAGTCAGATAAACATTTACAAATATGCTAGATAGCTTCTAAAGTAATCTTGTTTTTAAAGAAAATATCGGTGTGACTAGAGCAATAGAATACAAATTTTATACACTTTACAGATTGCATAAAGTTGAATTTAATTCTTTTGTCAATAGTGTGTTGAGTTGAATAGTTTAACAAAAACATTCCATTTTATCTATTAGGAAAAATGAGACATTTTTACCAAAAAAATGGGAAGAAATTATACAGATTCAGAAATAAATTAGATTTTTGTATGGCTAAAAAACAAAAAATAGTGCTTAATTGGAAAGGAGAAGAAATTAATAGCATTTCCAAATCCAACTACACCTTACTAAAGTTTTCATCATCAGCCTTGAGTTTTACTAAAATATCACATTCATTGTGGGACACTTTGGTAGGACTGCCTATAATCATTCAATTTCAACACTTTCTTAAAATTCCTATGGATGAATGACTCCTTCACAGAAGCATAAGGTCTATCATGGAATCGGAGGTTTTCTTTTGTTTTATATTCTGCTAAATCCCTAGTACCTTACAAAGGTACATCTCAATGGAAAGTGCTCTATTAAGACTAAGTAAAGGTCATCACTTCCATAAATTTCTAACACTTTCAAGATCTTTTTAGGTCAATTATTGCCACATATATAT
This sequence comes from Glaucomys volans, assembly GCA_020662805.1. NCBI lineage: Eukaryota > Metazoa > Chordata > Mammalia > Rodentia > Sciuridae > Glaucomys > Glaucomys volans. The sequence goes on along the minus strand of JAJEJO010004971.1, from coordinate 298,811 downwards.
TTCTATGTACAAAATATATACAAAATAATGTATGGATGTACATATTTTTAAGTATGCATCTTTGGTTCTGGGGAAAGTTTTTGGGTGTTTGTGGCAGGAATGCTTAGTACTCATGATACAGCCTTTTGCTCTACTGTATTTCCAGGCTCCCTTGCAGAGCTTTGGGCAGATGTGTAGTGCATTATTTTAAGGCTAAGACTTTTGAGAAATCATGTGTCCACTTCATTCTTCTTGTCACCTAATGCAGCATCCTTGAAGAGCCCCTACTCTTAAGTATCACAACAGAGAGGGACTGGACACACTTCATTTGCCTTAAAGATTAATCTCTTGAGATCTTGAGTTTTGTGACTATGCATAGTCTTTCCTATCCTACTTGATGCAATTATTCAGTGCTACTGTCCAGCTAATGTGTTAAGTTACCTATACTCCTTTCTATATGAACATTTCCAGTAAAACCATGGTCCATGGGAAACATGTTTATGAATCCAGGGTTCTTTGGCAAGACCTACACACAAAGTAGGCAATCATGGAATATAAATTGAGTGGATTAATGCTTATTTCTCTACCTCCCAAATGTTCTCTGTTCTCTTCTCAGTTGATGGTACATCTAGACATGTTCTATCTGGCCTATTGTCTTAATCCCAACCTTTCCTACTTTGACTTTCTCTGGAATTCATCTTCACAATCTAACAATTTGTCTCCAATTCTTATTCCTTCCAACTTTTCTTACTCTATAAAGAAGAGCTTTTTGGAGTGTTGGCATGCACTTATAATCTCAGTGGTTTGGAAGGCCGAGGCAGGAAGTTTGCAAGTTCAAAGCCAGCCACTTAGCAAGGCCTTAAGCATCTTAGAGAGACCCTATCTCAAAAAAATAAAAATAAAAATAAAAAATAAATTAAAAAAAATAAAAAGGGCCAGAAATGTGGCTCAGTGGTTAGGTACTACAGAGCTCAATTCCTAGTACTAAATAATAATAATAATAATAATAGTAATATATGATTATAATAATAATAATTATTATTATGCTATTAATGTGGCTGAAATGGAGAAAACTATGTTATATGCATTTATGAAATTGTCAAAACAAACCCACTGTTACATATAACTATATTCAATTATTCCTGCAATTTGGCTTTCATGCTCACCATATTCTTTAAGCAATGTTGCTACTAATGTTTTCTGATCCCGGTGTCCATGACCTATTCTCAGCCATTTATTTCTTCATATCCCATCAGCACTTGAAAAAGTGGATCATATTTTAGAAGACTGTGCTTTAGTTTTAAAATACCAACTATGTTCACTTTCCTCCATAACACAAAATTTTCTCCAAATCTGCATGAACATGAACCATTACAAAGTCAAAGTTGTTTGCATCTATAAATTTTTTTTCTAATTCTTTCTTCCCTTGATTTCTGTTTACTCAATAAGAAAAAGCAAAAAGAGAAAGGGTGAAAAAGTGAATACTCTCTAACTATGTTAGGATTCTTTAAAGACTTGAAAATGAGTGTATTATCAATGAAATTTCTAGACCAATTATCTTTCCAGGCAAACATGAAATAAATAGACAAGAGGACTGACACTGGTCAAGAATAAGGGTCTGAGGAGTTGTCTAGGAGTAGAGGGCAATCTATTCAAACCCTCTAGGCTCTTGACATTCTTGGCAGAAAGGAATTTCAGGATGATGCTTCAGGTTTCAGAAGCAGAGGAAAAGGTCTATTGTGAAAGCTAAGGACACACTCTAGATGGAGAGAGTGGGTGTACTCAGGAGTTGAGTCATGGCACAAAGAGATGGGTTGTGTTAACCAGGTGCGGTGGCTCACGCCTGTAATTCCAGCAGTTTGGGAGGCTGAGGCAAGTGGATCTCGAGTTCAAAGCCAGTCTCAGCAACTTAGCGAGGCCCTAAGCAACTCAGTGAGACCCTGTCTGTAAATAAAATACAAAATAGGGCTGGGGATGTGGCTCAGTGGTGGAGTGCCCCCCTGGGTTCAATCCCCAGTACCAAAAAAAAAAAAAAAAAAAAGGAGGTGAGTTGTTCATATTAATAAGGGAGTTAACATTCATAAGCAAGAACTGAATATGGATGAAATTGTCTGAAATTATGAGGGCCCTTTGTGGAATCCAGCTCAATTTTATTAGTATCTCATTATGTAGCTAAGAGGTGTGTGCATACATGTGGCAGTTTGTGTAATGAGAAGAAAGGTGAAGTTTGATCACAGGATTCTTCTGATATGGCTGCAGGGGAAAGTAGCTGGAGCTGATGCAAGAGTGTAGCCACCTGTGGTTATTTGGACTAAGGGTTTGTGCAATCAGAAGCTGTTAGAGTCCCTGCTGTTAAGACAGCAGCTTCTGCATGAGATATACAACCCCTATGGTTAAGCCAAAAGCAGCCTTCACATGAACCCTGATCAAAAACTGTCTTCCTTTCTCTATTCTCTCTATTATGGTTTCAATATGAAGTATGCCCCCAAATGTTCCTGTGTCGATGCAGGAATGTTCAGAGGTAAAGCAATTGGACCGTGAGAGCTGTAATCTGCTCAGTCCATCCTAGTTTGATGAACTAACAAGGTGGTAACTGTAGGCAGGTGGGGCACAGCTCAAAGAGGTGAGTCACTGGAGGCATGCCAGGGAAAGGTTCAACTACCCTGAGGGCCCCTTCCCCTCCCTCTCTTTCTCTCTCTCTGCTTCCTGAGCAGCTTTCCTCTGCTGGGTCCTTCCCTCATGATGTTCTGCCCTGCATTGAGCTCAAAGCAATGGAGTTGGTCATCTATGAACTGAGACTCTGAAACCATGAGCCCCAAATGAACCTTTCCTCCTCTAAATTGTTCTTGTTGAGTGTTTAGCCACAGTGATGCAAAAACTGACTAAAACCACTACTTTCTAGTATTTCCTATCTCAGTACCCTTGTTGCATTTGAATTGAGATATTTTATAAATCTGTTACACTGTGGGTGTCTTTTTCAAATACATTGATTTTCAAGTATCTTTGTTACATATGAATTTATAACTGAATCTGCATTTTCTGTTGTGTTGTATAGTTCTTGACCTAGAATCAGACCTTCACTACTCCATTTCTGAATTGATCATTCATCCATTTTGTCTCTTCTAAATTAGAGCACTTTTTTCTTGGGGCAGTAATTTGCCTCCCATCCTTTAAATAAAATTTTTATTAACTTTTAAGCTATTTTCAGAGATCTAGTTAAGTAATCCTGTGTCTTCAAAACTAGATTTATCATTTTCTTATCCTTCTCTTTCATTTCTACTCTAAACTATCTGATTTAGTCATTCCATTTAATCCTATGTTCAATTATGCCTTGCATGAAAATGATTCTTACATCAATTTAGCTAAAATTGAAATCTCTCTAGGAAAAACAGATCTGGGTTTTTAAGTGTTCTTTAATGGAAGTTTATGTTAAGGAGTAGAAGTTAATATTAAGATGTAGCCTTTTTAGAGTAGCTACAATTCATTTATAGGGGAATTCATTGTTGCTTATTTTGATGGATTCATAGACTCCCCAAGTAAATTTTCTTTTGCATTCTTGTTCATTAGAAAGTTCTGTATAAGATTATGGCCTGTTTTTGCAGTCGATGAGAATAATATTTAAAACTTAGCATACAGGCTAATGATCTAAAATGACCTCAAGAATCCCCAAGAACAACCTAATAATAGCAAAGTGAAAAAGATAGGTATATTGCTTCTTAAATTTATTGCTATTCAGGACAATTTCTCTGTTAGGATTAGAGTTTTATTCTCATGGGCATATAACTGGTTGTGTTAGTAAGCTTTTTGTTGCTGTGCCCTAAATATCTGACAAGAACAAGTTAGAGGAGTAAAAATTATTTTAGGCTCATGGTTTAAGAAGTTCAGTTCATGGTTGGCTTAACTCCATTGCTCTGGGCCTGAGGTGAGGCTGAACATAATGCAGGAAGGAAATTGGAGGTAATTCTTAGTTCATGACTGCTAGGAAGCAAGTGGTAGGCACAGTACAGATATAGTCCAAGTGCACACCCCCAATGACCTACTTCCTCCAGCCACACCTCATGTTCCTACAGTTACTACTGAGTAGTCCATTTAGTTTATTAATCCATCAAATGGGTTAATCTGCTGATGAGATTATAGCTCTCCTAATTTAATCTTTTCATCCTGAACATTGTTATGTTGTGTAATGTGAGCTCTCTGTGGGACATTGGTAAATCAAACCATAATACTGAAAGACTTGATATATAATCTTGATATATTAACCAACCCATATTTTATAATATCAAACATAAATTTCATGTTTTGTTCTTCTATAGGCTCCATTTAGTCTTTATACAAGGCTTATATATGGCATATATGTATATACGACCTATACGTAGGACTTATATAATCTTACATAGGCTGATTATTTGAAGATCTCTTCTATAATTACTGATCTTTCACTTTCTATCATGGGAAGATAGACACAGGACTGAGTCACAAGTTTAATATTTACATGCACATAACCCTCTCAAATTTGACTCGATTTCTTCTGTAATCACTTATTTTTCATTAAATCATGCATTGGGCCTCATTTAACAGATATTCATATAATGGTTTCCATGTGACAGATTCTGCTTTTAGCACTGGAGATTCAAAAAGTATGGTAAATTTCTACTATGATCCACATTCTCTAAAGGATTTCATTTCATAATAAAGTCAGTGGCATCCCTGTTAGAGAATATTAGTTGCACAGCTTCTAAGGTGAACACTCAGGTAATGAAAGAAAAGGAAGCCCTTGTGACTGAAGCACCCTCACCAAGTAAAGGAGCACATGGTGTCAAAGCAGGAAGAGCAGGATTGTGAAGGATTTTGTAGACAGTTGGGAACACTGAAGGATTTTTCAAAGGCAATTTTACAGAAATTGATTTTTAATAATAGGTTATTGTTTTAGTCCCATTTGAGGTTACTGTGACCAAAATCCCTCACAAGAACAACTTAGAAGAGAAGGAGTTTATTTGGAGCCCACAGTTTCAGAGGTCTCAGTTCACAAATGGCTGACTTCATTACTCTGTGCCCCAGATGAGGTAGAGCACTATGGGGGAAGGGAGTACCAGAAGAAAGCTGCTTAACTCATCTGTGGGATCAGGAAGCAGAGAGAGAAGGAGAAGGAGCAACAGGGAAGATGCATCCATTTAGGGCATACCCCCAGGAACCCTCAGGCAGTCACACCTCATCTGCCTATGGTTAACATCCAGTCAGTCTATTCAATCTAGAATGGACAGATTAGGTTACAGCTCTCATAATCCAATCATTTTGCCTCTATGTCTGCATGAACAGGAGCTTTTTGGGGACACCTCATGATCAAATCATAATAGTCATTTTGGGTCCTGATAGAAAATAGACTGCAGAAAGCAAGAATGGAAACATAGGTACCAACTAATAGGTCTCCTGAAAACCAGTGAGAAATATGTGCATCTTTCTTATGAATACTCAATTTACAGTTCACACCCCAGTATGGTTCTCCCAAAGAAATGTTGCTGTAAATATCCCTTTCTCCTATATTAGAAGCACAGAACAGGATAAAAAATAAAAATAACCTAAAATAAATTGAGTAACACCCCTCCCACTTTCATGATGAAAGAAACAAAGAGATAAATAAGAAAAACAAGGAAGATAAGGTCAATTTGCAATCTCATTTCTGTTCCTTCCATTAATGTTTTGTCTGTAAAAATGTAATATAATTTTGATCTCTTTCTTGAGGTACTAAATCCTGGTTTCTTAAGTGTGGGGAAAACATTTAAATAGAAAATTGCCAGAGAAACCAGTGGCTTTCAAAATTGTGCATGGATTGGAATCATCTTGAAGTCAGTACATATCATTCCGGATCTCACGTAAAATTTCTGTTCCAAGAGGCAGACCACAGGATGAAAGAATTTTCCTAAAAGTGAGGCTGATGAGGCTGGTCAGGAATCAGTATTTTAGAGCTATGTTTTAAAAATTATATGATTATCTTTGGAATATAATTAGAGAAGAGCTGTTTAATGAAGGTGTTTTAGTTTTCTTTTTATTGTGAAAACAATCAAAGAAAATACTCTTGCTTTCAGAAATTATTTTGGACCATTCTTCAAGCTTTGTTTCTTAATTTCATCAAATTATTGACAAATTATTGACAAAATATAATAATGCTATGCTAATATAATAGTTATTAATTATAATTATTAATAATAATTATTAATTATAGTATAATCCCAGTATAATCCTAATTATAGTTATTAATTATAATTATAATTATTAATTATAATTATTAATATATTGTGTACTTAATGGAAATATAATTAATGTATAAAATCAATGTATATAATTAATGCCAATTCTTAAAGTTAGGTGTTGAATATATCCAGCTATTTTCTGAAATCCAGGAAAGAAAAGGAAAAAGTGGAGGAAATGAAAGGCTAAGAGAAGAAAAACCAAACATGAGGAGGAGAAAAGGAAGAAAATGAAGAAGCATACACTTGATTTCAATAATGGCTTTGTGGTAGATGAATATTGCAAAATATTATATTAAACGAATATATTATATTAAACGAATGATACTTTCTTTACTCTTGCAGATTTGTTGAGAATTTGCCATTGATAATTTAATTTTTATAGAATCTATCTAGATTTCCAGAATTAACCCAATTTTACAAAAATCAGAGTAGCAATATGGTATTTTTCTGTGATTTTAACTTGCCGTGGTCTTTAATCATAATAAGATTCAGTTTTTATGTACAAAAAGGAGAGTTGCTGTGAGTATGGAAATAGATATGGTATTTAAGGTTTTAAAACCCTAACCCTTAACCTTTTCTTTGTTATGCTCAATATCATTTATGGATTATTTTTAAACAAAACAAGATTAAACACAAACTGTAATGGGTTAAATTTTGACTTCCCAAAATTCATGTCCATGTGAAATCTCAGAATGTGACCTTTTCCAGAATTAGGGCCTTGGACGATGCACTTGGTTAAAGAATTAGAGTTCATATTTAGAGTAATCCTTAAAACTAATGACTGGTATCTGCATAAAAAGAGGATCGGATCACTTTCACACAGAAGAGAAGGCAATGTGAAGATGGAGACAGATTCCAATATTTGTTTTTCTACATGACAAGAAAATTTGGGGGCAGCAAAAGCTGGAAGAGGCCAGAAAAGGTTTCTCCCAAAAGCCTTCAGAAGAAACTTGGTCCTGCCACTATCTTGATTTTCAAACTTTTAAGCTCTGGAACCATGCAAGATTGTATTTCTGATGTTTTAAGACATTAAATGTGTAGTAATTTTCTATGGAAATCCTAGGATATTAACACACATCCTAACCACCACTGTTTACAATAATTTCTATTTTTAACTTTGTAGCATATTTCTTTTGTCTCATTTTTTCTGTCCCAAAGTGAGTTGTATTAGGTTCTCGTGACTACTGTAACAAATTATCATAAATTCTGTTGATTAAAACAATATAAATTTATTCTCTAACAGACTTGAGGCTAAAAGTCTGAAATCAGTTTCACTGAGTTAAAATCAAGGTATTACCCAGGCTAAATTCCTTCTGGAGGCTCTGTGGAAGAACACTTTTCTATTTAAACTTCCAGAAGTTACCTGTATGCCTTGGTTACTCTAAACTCTTGCTTTCATTTGAGCATCTCCTACTTCTCAAATTTCAAAGATGAACATGTGGGGTTATCAAAACTTAATGCCGCCAGGCATACATAAAATACTACCCGAGTTTGAGTTCTGTACCAGCAAGTTATGCATTGCGAATGCATATCCCTTTCTTTACCTGCTTATCAAAGATAAAGTGCTGACCGTTCTGATACATGTCTGACTTGGAGTATGTGCAGAAATTAAATGAACTGTCTACATGTGTTTGTATGTAAACCCAAACTGAGGTCTCAGAGATTTTACTTTTCTATTTATACACTTTAACATATTATACAAATAGAATTGCATCTCTTACATAATTGAATAATTATAAGCAATTATATATTTCATGTACGAAAAAAGGCAGAAAACTTATAAGGAAGCTTGGGTGAGGGATGGCATTCTCTTCTCAGTACAGTCATTCCTTGGTATTCTAGGTCATTGGTTCCAAGATTTCCATGGACTACAAAATGCAGATGCTCAAGTACTTATATAAAAAGATGTAGTATTTGCATATCATCTATGCACATCTGTTTACTTCACGTGAACTCTACATTACTTATAATAACTTGTGCAATATAAATGCTGTTCAAATAGTTTTTTCCTAATATTGTTTAGGGAATACTGACAAGGGAAATAAAAACTTTTTACATGCTCAGTACAGACATAATTCTTTCTCAAATACATTTAATTTGCAGTTGGTTGAATCTGTGGCGGTGTAGTTCATGAATATGGAGAGCTGACTTCAATGTCATTGGACAGTAGGTAAGTACCAGAAAAAACACAGATGTGATTTTGCTCCCTTGTTAGTTTTTGATTTCATGTCTATTACAAACACAAATGTGTGTCTCAGAATTTCTTTTTCTGTTTATACTAATATTAGTTTACATATCTGGACAAAGAAACACTTTCTTTAGTACTGAAAGTTACTGTAAAGTAATTGAGAGGTGCATTCTTTATGAGCTAGCTGTTCTCTTGGTTTCAGTGACTTTTTTTCTGTTAATGTTCTCTACAGTATAATGCAATTATGATGTTGTAAATATTTTAGTGAAAAGATTTTGGAAGATATTAACCGAATGAAAATGGATCATTCATACAGTCATTGAGGAAAGCAGTTCCTTGTCCTAAATAAAGAGAAAGGAGAGTTTTAGGCAGGTCTAAACTGTCTAGGGGGTTAGGGATTACAGCACTAGCCGTCACTGATCTCTGCTTCATGGGAGCACATCTGCACCACAAAACCAAGTAAGGGTGAGGTGAACCTGAGCCTCTGTTTTCCATGCATAGAATCTCAGAGCCTAAGTGAATCACGAAAAAAATGCAGAAGAAAATAGTACTTTGTTTATACTGTTACTAGTTGGATTCCAGTGAACCTTTTATGGGATGGTTCATTTTAAACAAATTGTTAAGAAACTACAGTAAAATTGCACCATGATTATAGTGTAAAATTAGAAAATGACATCTTATAATGAAACCCACACTTTTGCTATGATTCTTTTTAAAAAATCATGTATTTATATGCAAGGTACCATGGTAGTCATAAACACATGGAGAAAATATTAAGGAATACCAATGAAGTATTTGTTTTGTTAATAGAAATAAGTTATTTCCTTGTCCTCTCAATTTTGGCAATTTTGTTGCAATTCAGTTAAAATATTTTTGAATTAGTTGTATCTAAAGAAAGAAAATAGAAGATAAATAGAAAATCTTAGAGAGTTTTAATATCGATGGTGTTGACAAGTAGATATGATATTGATCTTAGGAGAATTTATCCTGATTCTCTAAGGGTTTCTAAACATACATTTTGTCCTTTGAAAAATATGTAATGTTTTTGAGTATTTGATGAAACGTTGAAAGAGGCTTTCTTGAAGTATGTGAATGGACAACTTCCAGTACTAAATTTAGATTTTTGACTCAAAAAATTATTTTCTTTGTCTACTCTTTGTCACTCCCTCTCATTAAATGGAACCAAAAACAACACAATCTGGTGAGTCACATTTGATACTTTCTCTCCTCTCTCTCTCTCTCTCTCTCCACCCCACCACAACCTCTCCCTCTTGTTCTCTCTCTCCTTCTCTCTCCTAATTCCTTCTTATCCCATTAATCTCCCCTTAAATCAATTTGGTCTTTGAAATATATCCAGTTTTTCAGTGCCTCTGCATCTGTGGCCACCTTGTCAGTATACACACACTCATTGTTCTCACGAATAGCTAATTGTCCTGCTTGCACATGTTCTCTGTGGAGAAGCAAGAATGATTTTTAAAGTAAGTGTGTCTTGTCACATCCACTTGAGATATTGCAATGATTTTTCTTCCTGTGCACCAGAAATAAATTTAATACTTTTGGAAATCCTTGCAAAGCCTGCACACTATCATCCACCTTCATTTCCAGTTTTATCGTTTTGTTTTGTTTTGTTTTTTGGTACCAGGGATTGAACTCAGGGGTGCTTTACCACTGAGCCATATCCCCAGTCCTTTTTAATTTTTTGTTGTTGTTGTTTTTTTGCAGTGCTGGGGATTGAAACCAGGGCCTTGTGCTTGCAAGGCAGGCGCTCTACCAACTGAGCTATATCCCCAGCCCTCTTTTTAATTTTTTTTTTTTTTTTGTAAACTTTAAAGTTTAGAGACAGGGTCTCACTGAGTTGCTCAGGACCTTGCTAAGTATCTGAGATTGGCTTTGAACTTGTCATTCTCCTGTCTCAGCCTCCTGAGCTGCTGGGATTACAGGCATGTGCCATGACTCCTGGATCCAATTTCATATTATATCAGTATCTCTCTCTTGCTCCTGTCTCTCCACCTATGATGAAAGTTGAAAAGAATACTTTAAATAAGAGTTCCTATCCAGGACAAGACAACCTGGAGCTGACTGTGCCTCCAGAGATTCATTCCAGGCAGCCAATATTTCTTGGGATAGTTCTTATCCCAGACTCCCAGTGAGTGGCCCTCTGTTGTCCCATGGTCATGACAGCCAAAGGGCTGTCTGAACTAACTCAAACTCAGTTTTTCATCTGACAGAGAAAAGGGTTTGTCATGTTAGGCCACATCAAGATGGAAAGAGCACAGCTCATGGAGGCTGAGGTGCCAATGGGCAGTCTTGGCAACCCATAATTTCTGGCACATACTCATGAAAAAAGTAGAAATGCGTTAGCATTTATTAGTGCAAGTGAAGTCTGGAACCTGGACAAGAAATTGAAAAATTCTAATATGATACTGTTGGTTGATATCACAGAATGATATTATTATTTGAAAGTTGTTTTATTACAATTCTCATTCTGTGTTTAAAATTACTTTCTGTCTTATTCATATTATTTATTTCTCTTTTGTTGGTAGCTCAGCACTTGCCATGCTAGTATAATTACATGTTCTCTAGGGAAAAATAAGACATTGTCAGTAGGAAAGATAAAAAATTGGGGGAATTAGTCTTAGTTCATTTGGAATGATTTAGAAGTAAAACTGAAAACGGTATGTAAAGAAAAAGAAAATCAGGAAATACAAGAGATAAGTCTGGGTAAGAAATGTGAGTGTTCATGTGGTGCCAATTAAAATAATCTTAATCTACAAAGTTGTTAGCAAAGTACCATTCTTTTCTTCCTTTGTAGGTGGTAAAACAACAAGGGATCAATTTTGTCATTATTATTTATTAATAACAATTGGATTTTTAAGTCACTATGAGCATAATAATTCTTAGGGCTTTATGTGGCACATGCAGAAAAAAATAGAACATTTTATTTGTAAAATATTTTCTTAATAAACTCAGACATTGTAAAATATAAATAAACTACAAAATAATTTGCAATCTTCAAAAGTCCCCTAAAGATGGTTTGTTTTTTTATTATTATTATTATTATTATTATTATTATTATTATTATTAGACACTTTTATTAGGCATGACCTCAGAAAACTGGGTTAAGACTCAGAATTGTTCTTCTCCACAGAAAGATTTATAGACTCTGAAGGGAAAGCAAAGTATAAATTTACTTTCTTAAACATGGGTATGTCCATTAGTTTTCATATGCAGTGCAATAGTACAGATATGAATAGGACCTATGAAGAGTGAATTTTATTTATAATCTTTTGAATATATATACTACTGACTGAATTAATACATGTCTCCCAGTTCAACCAACAAGCCATCAAGAGAGATGACCAAAACTTAGAGCACTTTAACATTTCCAGAGACTTATATTCACTTTTGTTTCATGAATTTAACTTTAACTTAATATTTCTAATTTTACATTGCTCCTTAATCTTAAAAAAAAAAAAAAAAAACAAATTAACAGTCTAAATCTTCTTTTCCTTTGTCCTTATTTTACTTTCCATTTTCCTGAGGTGCTTGCATGGATGTTAAGTGCTATAGCAAGTGTTGCGTCCCTTTACAGGGCTTTCAATTGCATTATGTGATGACAACCATCTGCTCAGGATCTCTTATCTTTTCCACTGAAACAACTTGAAATTAAAATTGACAGTAATGCTCTTCCACAGGCACTTACCCGGAAAGCAAAGTGGTGTACACTTATGCTGATCGAAAATAGAGTATCTTAATACTTAATACTTTCGTATTTAATTACAGTGTCGTATAGTAAGCTTTGTAAAAGCAAAGTGATGCTGCTGACAAAACACAGATCTAATCAAGGAAATGGTATGGGTAGTTCAGCAAACCTTATCTCCATGCCAGAATATTAAACAGGAAATGCCGACATCTGGATTTCTTGGACTAGTATACCACCCACTTAGAATTGCAATCGCGCAAGCATAAATTAACTCGTGTAATTAATTACTTTTATTAGTAAGTGAATTCAAATTAACAACTTCTTCCAACATCACTAAAAGCTCTGTGATAAGAATAATATTTACTTGGATTTAGAATGACTGTCTTTCAACTCCTATCCTGTGACTTTTCAACCCAGTATAATTTAGTAAATATATTTAACTTCCCTCTATCTGGTGCTCTGTCAAATGGGGATTGTTTAGAAAATTAAATAATACAGTATATTAAAATTTATTTAACAGAAAATAGCATATTGCATATCATTTTAAGAATATTTGCAGGGTTGAGATGTAAAACCTGTCCTTCTTGATCCTATGTTACTTTCTTCACAGTGGACTCCAAGGCAACTTTGGTGAACCTTAGAGCTCGGTAATGTTGATGGGGAAACACTGAAATGTGGTATGGAAATGAGTTGAAAAATGTGAATCATCACACATTGTCCACATGTTGTTAAAATTAAGTTTAATACCATTTTAATATGTAGTTCAAAATATAGTTTTCAAATAAGAGCAAGCTTATATGATGGGAAGTAGTACATGCAAACTGTGTTATGCCCCCTGACCCCAAATACTTCTGTAAAATTAAAGATATCTGTCCCACTACTGCCAGGATGGTTGACTTCCCAGTTATAACTCCATTCCTCTCTGAGAATTTGCTAAAGAATTTGACTTCTCCATAGTCAAAACACCTTTGATCTCTGCTCTATGTAGAATACAAAAATCTGGTCATTTAATCTCAATTTAGGACACATTTTCAGTGTGATCCCTGATGTAGAATTCTCCATAAAGTCAGTCATTGTTTATTGCATCTTTGTCATAGTTTTACTTAGCCCTCTGCTCAATCCTATTTCCCTCAACCAGTGTTGATATTGTTATCCAGAGATCTCTTTCAACAAAATTCTCATATGCCATGCTTTCTCCCAGAATCTAGTTCCAGTAGTGGTTCTAAAACATTTTTAGAGCAATAAGAGCAGCAATAAGAAGAGAACTCTGAAATATAATTTTTCAGTTCTATCATCCACTAGTTCACCGGTCCCCATTGCTGGTGGTAGATAAAATACAGAGTTCTTGGGAAACCAAAATAGTCCAATTAAGAAAATTTTCAGTGGTGTGAACTGTGATAGGATGCCTGTGACTGGTATAATATCTTAGATGTTTGAGGAGTTTAGGGAATATTCTTATAAACTATGGAATTGGATATGTGTTCTTGAATGTTATTGATAATTTTAAAAATATAATAAAGGCTGAGGTTATTAATCATCAATTTTAGGGCCCCTTGGAAGCTTAAAAAATACTCTAATCTCCTCAATATGAGTAATGAATATGCTAAATGTCAAATCCAAGACTTAAATTTAAAAGTAAGTAAGTTCCAAAGAAAGTTGAATTCTCCACCCAGCAAATCCCTTACATATAATTCAAGGTTGTGACTTTAAGGACAGTGACCTGATAGTTATGACTATGATGTCCAGATTGATGTGTATAAGGACTTTGAAATTCCAGATGTGCTCTAAACTTGTGGGTCTTTATGTGTAGCTCACTCCTTTCTGCCAAATGCTAGTGGTTACTATTTCCCTGTAAACAATGAAGAGGCTTCTGCCTTGCAAGTCATCAAGTACCACACACACAGCATCTACTGCTAACTCTGCTTCTGCCCATCAGACCAATAGTTAATTTAATTAGACAAGAATTGTGTTTGCTATTGGAATTAAAAGGGATTACAGGATACACCATGAATGACACAGAACCCGGCTTATATGTCCAGGGTCAAACACATGCATATGATGAGTCAGGGGAGGGGAATGCATACTTAGATGAAGGAAAATTCAGAAAAGTAGGAAAAGAAAAAAGATGAGTAGGAAACACCCTCATAAAGAATCCTATATGTACCTAATATATGCTAGGTGGTTCTTGGAATTTTGTTCCAGTGGTCACTCCACAAACATGAAGTACATCTGTGAGAACTTCCAACAATAAAAGTAGAGGAAAATAATAGAGTTAGGAACATTGCCCTACTAGAATATTTTTATTCCAAAAAGTTGATGAGCAAACCCGTTGACTATACTTCCTGGAAAATCTTTGAACACATTCTGCCTGTAAGGAATGTTCTTCGATGAGACCTCTCCTGTTGAGAGGATTAATAGTCACTGACCTCTTTTGACTGGGATGACTGAGGGAGATACTAGGCTTTCTACAACACTGGACATGACAACAATGATGTAATAATAAGGCCAGGGTGCAGAGCTTAATGTTAGGAAACAAAACAGACACAATTATAATGAGCAGCAAGGTCTGAGTGACAGCCGTGGGTTCCTGACCTGAAGAACATTGAGATGTTTAATAAAACATGGTGTACTTAGGGACAAGAGATATGGACATCCTAGGGAAATAATACTTAATTTATACAATAAAAATTAAATCAAGGAAGGGTGTTTTTTAGTTTCAAACTCAAAAAACTAAAAATTAACAACTTTTCATAATATCATCAGAGAAATGAAGTCACCTTGCAAACTGTCACCTGCAAAACTTGGGATATAAATAAATACAGACTTGCAACTCACATCGATTTATCAAGAGCAGATGATGCTAGAGCCAGTAACTGGTAACGACACTGAAGTGAGGATTTGGATAAATGCTGGAAGGTGAGGTGGGCTAGCTTGATAATTAAAAGCCTTCAGTGTGAGAGAGGGGCACACTTCCATGGGTTTTACCTCTAAGAGTAGGATCAGGATCTCATGGTAAAGATTAAGAAAAATATCTCTTCTTTTTCCCACAAGGAAGAAAGGGAAAAATAACCCTTTGAAATACTTCCAGAGTTTTCTCAATAAGAAAAACTGTTCTCCAAGGAAAACTACTCTCTACCAAAGTCTATCTGACATGAATTAAGGATAACACAAAAATGTCAGCCTTTCTTGTCTTACTGTCTCATATAAAGGGAAAGAAAATAAAACTAAGGAGGACTTCTAAACTTCATAGCCCAGAGACTCAGAACCAATTTAAAAATAAGGTATAATCATAATCTTACAGAGCACTTCCCCTCCTGGCACCTTACCACCACCTATAAAGGGTTCCAGCACACCCACAGCAAAGAACAGCTAAGCGTTGCAAGACACAGAGCTGTTCAAGGAGATCTTGGGGAAACAAAAGGTGCCAGAGATTATAAAATAAACAGAAACAGGAAAACTAAATAATCTATTACCTAAAGCTAGAGAAAACATTAAACATAGCAAGACTCCTATTCAGATTAACATGAAAACTGACATTAAAAGCTGGAAACCCCAGATTCTATTTTGTAACACATCATACCTAGCTTCCAACATAAAAATACAAGGCATACAAGAGAAAAAGTATCAATTATCAAAGTGAGTATCAAAACAAGATTCAAGTGTTAGTAGATTTTGAAATTATCAAGTAGGAAATTTAATATAGCTATATTAAATGTAACACCAAAAATAGCAAAATACGCAAGAACACATGTATAATGTAGCCAATGACCCACAAAGCTCAGAGAACTAAGCAAGATCAATACTCTCTCAAATTTCACCTATTCATCTCAAATTCAAATGGTAGGAAAACCAATGAATGCTTTGACTCTTCATGGTCTTCGTGATTCCACAAGAATTTAAGAATTGTTTTGTTTTTGTATTTCTGTGGAAAAATACAATTGAAATTTGGTAGGGATTACACAGAATTTACATGACTTGAGTCATGTGAACATTTCAACAATATTTATTCTTCCATTGTATGAATGTGCACTGTTTTCTATTTCTTTGCATCTTCTGCAACTTCTGTTCATTGATGTTTCATAGTTGTAAGTGTGCAGATCTTACACTTCTATGGATAAATTCATTCTATACAATTTATTATTTTTGATACATTGTAAATGGAATTGATTTTTAATGGATTATTATTAGTGTAAAGATATGCAAATGTTTTTATATGCCAATTTTTATACCCATAAGCTATATTGAATTTATGAAATAGGACTAATAACTTTTTGGTATGCATATGTACGTGTGTGTGTAAAATCTTTGAGATCCTGTATGGAGGGATAATTTTCTTCTTCTATTGGATTTAAATGACAATACTTCTTTTCTTTGTCTGATCTTTCTTGCTAATACTTTTAGTACTATGTTGAACACAAATGACAACAGAAGAGATTTCACCTCATTGATCCTGATGTTAATTATGGGCTTTTCATAAATGATGAGAAAACTTCATTATGTCGAGAAATTTTCTTTCTATACTTATACCAGGCCTGGATTCTGTTCTTATCCTTCTGGGTAGCAGAATGTCTTTCAATATCTGTTAATAATATTAATTGTCCCCTGAGATGTAGACTATAGGACAGGCTACTTTCTGGAGTTCCTCAGTTGTGCTAAAGTTGTGCATGGCCAAATGAGTTTGTATCAACTCTGAGCAGCTTTCTTGAGCATTGAGGGAACAACTCACCTTAAGTCCTAGGTTTCTACTGTCCTGTGCTGCCTATATGTAGGCAATAAACACACTAGATGAAATTCAAGTGTGAACATGTTCTTTCTCACCAGACTTCTTTGAGTAGTAGAAATTTCAGCCCAGGATGTACTGGACTGAAGAGGTGACCCATGCATGGTAAACGAATTTTGCACACATGAGATGTTATAATGTTATTTGAAAATGAATTTAAATTAGTTATGTGTTTATTGCAATTTGTGATCACTGTTTTTTTATTATAATTGATGTAGAAAGAACAGAAAATGGAAAAATAACATGTTCAATTAAAACTGGATAATAAATAATTTTATAAAATAATTGAAATCAGATAATAGATGTAATCTATTACTTGATAGATAGAACTATGAAGTACTATTCAGGCTTAAACAAGGAAGTAGATTCCAACGCTTGCTACAATTTAGATGAAAATTGAAGACATGCTAATGAAATAAGTCAATTAGTCAAATATCACATGACTCTACTCCTATTCAATTCCTAGAGGAGTAAAATTCATACAGACAGAAAGTATAATGTTTTTTCCAGATGCTGAGTGGAGGAAGTTAGGGAGATTTGTTGTTTGATATGTTAAAGATTTCAGCTGTTTAAGATTAAAAGAGATCTGGAATTAAAAACCAGTGATAAGTGCCCACTAATGTGTGTGAACCTAATACCACTTAGGGAAATGAGGGCGGGGTTGGCGGTATGAAAAATTTTGGAATGAGACAGACATCATTACCTTATGTACATGTGTGATTAACAAGAATGACATGAATGTACATGATGCATAACCATAGAAATGAAAATTTGTACCCCACATGTGTACAATGAATCAAAATGAAGTCTGTAAAAAAAAAATGGTGAAGATGATAAATTTTATGTCATGTGTATTCAATATATACATTTATGTGTATAAAATATACAAGGGTATGTATAACAGCAACAAAAATTGTTACCCATAACATACATAATGAACTGAGTTAGTATGTTGATTTTTACATTGATCTTTTTTTCTTTCTGTTATTTATTTTGGTTGGAACTTTTTTTTAAAATAATTTCTTAAACTGGAATCTGAATTAACTTACCTAAAATACTTTTCCTTTCTAATTGTACAATTAGTACTACAAATTGTCATCCATATTCTCCTTTATCTGCATTCCACAGATTATAATATTTTTTGTTTTGATTTAAGTTTGGTTAGAAATACTTCCTTACTAACTTTTGATTTATTCACTTACTCAGGATTATTGGTAGTGAAGTATTTTGTTTCACATATTGGAGATTTGCCAGAATCATTTTATTACCAATATCCTTTTTAATTCAATGGTAGCAAAAGAATGTATTTTGGATTACTTAAATGATTTTAAATTTAACAATGCTTACTTTATAGCAGCAAAATTGATCTATGTTTGTAACTATTTTATATTCAAAGTTTTTAAAAAGTGCATTATGCTGCTTTTGAGTGGAATGATTTATTTATGTCAACTATACCATATTTGTTGATTCTGTTTTGTATCCTGATCATATTTTTTTCAGTGCATCCTATTAAAAACTGAAAAAATAGTACTGAAATTCCAGTTATAATTACAGATTTTCCTAGTTACATTTTTTTTCTATTAGTTTTTGTCGTATATTTTAAAATTCAGTTTCAGATACATAGAGTGTAACTTCTTGATGAATTTAATCTTTTCATAATGGAAAGTCCTTCCTTTTCCCTGATGATTTTCTGTGATCCTGACTGTACTTTCTTTTTCTAAAAAAAGAAAAAAAAATGTGCTTTTCAAACATTTTTTCTTAAGACGCTAATTGGATGTATTAAGTGTGCACTGATCAAATCCAATCACCTTTTTTCCACCTTGCCTCCCAAGTACACTTCCCAACCTCTAGCAAATACATATTTCTACTTTTATTATTGTGGTAAAATATGCATAACCTGCAATTAAATATTTTAACTATTATAAGTGTATGATTACACGACTGTCACTATCCTCCATCTCCGGAAATCTTCATCTTCCCCAACTAAAACTCAACACCTGTTAGAAGATAAACTATCATTCCATCCTTGGCAACCACCATAATTTCTACCCTTATAAATCTGGCTATTTTATTATCATGTGTTGTGCTGGTTAAATTGCATAAATGGAATCATGCATTGGTCTTATTTCAGTTAGAATAATCATCATCAAGCTTCTCATAGCATGTTTCTGAATCCTCTCTCTTTCCAAGGGTAATAATCCATTGTATGTGTAAAACATGTTTTGTTTATTCACCCATCCATCAGTGGAAATTTGTGTTGTTTCTACTTTTTATATATTATGACCAATGATGCTGAGGTGAAACAGATGTCACTCCAGAATATGCCACACTTGCATGAGAAATATTTTGAGCTGAAGGTAACTAAGAAACATAAAAAATGCCTCCCTCCATTTGCATAAAATGGGATATAAATATTCACAGGTGTCCCTCCTCTCTTATCTGTTGGCAAGGATTAACTTTGATCAATTAGATAACTTCAGACCTGTAGCAATCTGGAGATGGCACCAGAGGAATCTATACAACAAGCTTCACTAGCGGTCCTTTATTGGACATTAGTTTCCCATATATTTACTGCCCTGCAGTTCTGCTGCTCCTAAGGACTCAAGGTTGTTTTCCTTGTTTTGTCATTTCTCTAAAATTCATTGTTCTTTGTTGAAGATGCTATATGAACTAGAATTCTAAACCACCTCTTTGAGAATTACTGACTGCTAGGTACATATGAAATACACATGTTAATAGACTTGTGTTTATTTTTGTCTTGTAATGTTTCTTTCATTACAGGGATCCCAGAGAAAATTCATAGGATTAAAGGGAAATTATTTCTATCAATAAATGAGGACAGTGATTGTTTTGCATGCCCATTTTAGTCAGCTTTTTCTTCAATCTGACCAAAAGACCTGCTAAGAACAATTAGAGGAAAAAATGTATACTTTGGCTCACAGTTATAGTGGTTAATTCCATGGTTAGGAGACTCTATGTACTGGGCAAAGTAGAGGCAGAACACCATGGTAAAAGGACATGGCAGAAGAAAGCAGCTGGGGACATGGCCACCAGGAAGAAGAGAGAGTTCATTCACCAGGAACAAAATTTAAACTCCTGAGTCACACCCTCAATGACCCATCTCCTCCCAAAACTTCTCACCTGCCTAGAGTTAACCACTCAGCTAAATTATATCAGTGGATTAATCCACTGATTAGTTTAAAACCCTCATAATGTAATCATTCACCTCTGAATGATTTTGCATTGTCTGATTCATGAGCTTTTGGGGGACACTTAATATCTAAACTATAATAATAGCCAACACTTATCTTCTGGGTTGTTTGTAGATTTAAATGACTCTGCTAAGGGCTGTGACCTGCTTTATTTTAATTAGTGTCATCGCAGTATAGGTTTCTTCTAGAATTTTCCTTTGATGTCATTTTTGCCTTTACATTTAACATCTGTATCTTAATATCAGGTGATTTGGGTCTTGCTTTTTAATCAATCTATCTTTTAATTGGGACAAATCTAAGATTTATACTTGATGATATTAAGTAATTAGGTGTTTCTTTTATCTTTCTATTAGTTTTGTATTTCCACTTTATGGTTTTTGTTCAAAACTTTCTTTTGTCTTCTTTTGAATTAACTGACCATATTTTATGATTTCATTTTATTAGTCTGTTTTGGCAATTATCTTCCGCTCTTTAATCAGGACTTTTGTGGTCTAGTTTCAGGTTAAAAGCCCATTTTATCTATAGAATAAGAAACTTACAATACTATATTTCTCACTTCTTTCTCCCTTTCCAAGACTTATATAAGCTATTATTTTCATGATTTGTTCATGTGTTATATACTATAGAGTACACTTACTATTAGGTTGTTTTTTTGTTGTTGTTGTTTTCTGTTTTTCTTTTGGTACCAGGAATTGAACCTAGTGGAGTTTAACCACTGAACCATATCCCAATCCCTTTTGTATTTTTAGATTTTGTGATAGGGTCTCACTAAGCTGCTGAGGCTGGCTTTGAATTTGCAATCCTCCTGCCTCATCCTCCTGAATGGTTGGAATGACAGGCATGTGCCCCTGTGCCTGACCAAGTCAATTATTTTTTCAAAATATTTGAATTGTAAAGAGATTATTTATTTCCAAATCTGAATTTTTTCTTGATCTTTGTTTTCTTTGTGTAGGACTCTTTTACCAAATGGTATAATTTATTTTTCTTTACCAGAAGAAGTTTCTTTAACATAGCTTATCATTCAGTTGTTCTGATGATAAATACTTTTATGTCTTAAAATTATTTTATTCATATTTTATTCATGTTTTAAAACATTATCTTTGTGAATAGCCTTCCAGGTTTGTAGTCTGGTCTTATTTTATCTTAATTATATTAACATCCTTCTCATTTTTTCATTTGCATTGTTGCAAACAAGAATATTCTTTCATCTACCTCTTTGTTCCTTTGTAGTAATGTGCTCCCAATACCTGACTAGTTTAAAAATTCAGCTCTTTAATTTTGTGCATTTTATTACGATGTGCTTTCAGTTTATAGTTTTCATTGAATTTGGAACATTTTTCTCCAAGATTTCCCTAAATATCTTTTCTTGCCTCTTCCTACCAAGAGATTTAAAACTTGAGTTGTCTCATGAATCATTGAAAATCTTTTAATTTTTTTAATTTTGTTTTGTCTAATGCTTTATTTTGAATGAAACAGAGAGGAAATAGAATCCTTCTGTTCTCTTCTTCAATATCAATCTGTATTAATGTCAGTGAGCCTAATATTCACTTCTGAAATCTTGTCTTTTTTTCCCCTATGGAAATTTGGGTTCTTCTGTCTTCCATAATTTTTGACTTTTTGAATACATTTAATGTATTTATAATAATGGCTTCAATGCCCCTTTCTACAAAATCTCACTCTTGTATCAGATTTGATTAAATAACTTTTTTTAATATGTCATGTGTTACTGCTTTGCCTGCTGGATAATGATTAATTTGATGGCAGGTATTACAAAATTCATTTTAGCACTGTCTGATTTTGTTTTCTTACAAATATTATTGAGAGTTTATGCTTTTAGACTGGTAGCTTTAGCATTCAGTGAAGGATTATTTATTCCCTCCTGCTACAACAAGCAGGTTCTGAGTGTTCCCTTCAATGCTGTATTGGGATCCTGATGAGGATTGAGACAAGATAGGTGGCAATATTTGTAACATAACAGTTTATAATGTAGGAGATGCATGTATTAGTCAGGGTTCTCTAGAGGAACTGAATCAATAGGAAGTATGATTATAAAAAAGGTATTTATTAGATTGACTTACATGACCAGAAGCTGGATAGTCCACAATGGCGCTCTGCAGGCTGGAGAGCTGGAAGAACCAGCAGTTGCACAATCCAAGAGCCAGAAGCCCCAGAACAAGAAGGATCAGTAGTGTTACCCTAGTCTGAGACCAAGTCTTCTGGAAACTACCTGGAGAATCACTGGCAGAGTCTACTTTGGAAGAGTGAAGAAGTAAGAGTCTGATATTCTCTGATGATTGAAGCAGCAATCAAGAACCTGTTCAAGAAGAGTGGAGCTTCCATCTGCATCTGCTTCCTTGTTCTTCCAACATTTATTTCATCTAAGCCACCATCCTATTGGGCAGTGCTGACCATGGTTAGGGAGGGTGTCTCCACTTCAACTCACTATCCCACATTCCAAGCAGTCCTAGACACACCCTCATTGACACACCTATAGGCCTCTTAATCATTGACATGTCTTAATCCAATCAAATTGACAATTCAAATTAACCATAGCAATGCATTTTAAATTCTTGTACAATAGAGCTCAGTGTGCACTTGCCATGGAAGCTATTCAAGTAACTGGACATGGAAATACCTATTATACCTTTAAAAATAAGAAATTCAAACTTGGAAGAATAGAGACCTTCTATGGCCAGAAGCTTGAGTGTGGACCATTATGCTGATTTATTAATTTGTCATAAACATTTTACCTGTAAAAATAGCCAGGATATTCAGATTGTCAAGATCAGCCCCTTCCTTCTCTGTAAAGGCAGGTAAAGGGAAAAATTAAATGATTAACATATTTTTCAAGAAAAATGGCTAATAATTTTGTATGAGCAGGAAATTATCTCTTTCCATAAAGAGCAAAATGAATTCTAGGTGAAAAAAAATGCAGGCACATATACACACCCACAAACACACACACACAGAGCACTGATAACTAGATGCTTTGAGAGCTCACAATATCTAGTTCTCAAACTCTGACAAAGGATTTCTTCTCTTTTCTTTTTATTCTGTAGAGAGGTGAATACTGGAAGTTAGTTGCTAAAACTCCTCTCAACATAGCCTCTACCAATTTTTCCTTGTAATTTTCACTTGTTTTATAATTCTAAATGATTTCAGTTTCCCACCTGTCTGCTGGGTGTGCTCTTGTCTTAGATAGATTTATAGATTCCATCTGAATGCATTTAACTTGTAAGTCATTTAATCCCTCCTGATGTATTTTCATTTTTGTCTGCTAATCCACTGTTAAAATTTGCAGCTTAACACAGGAAAGCAATCATCTTTTCCTCTATTTAAAGCTCTTGGAAAAAAAATACCTATTTTAACTTGGAATTAGTGACAAGAAGGACCTACTTTGTGTTAGATTCTTCCTGAGTCATAACCTAACTTAAGTTAGAGTACTGCTTGAGATATCATTGAATATTTTAAGTGGTTGAATAAAATAAACAGATCACACCTGGCATTCAGAAGGGAGTTCTAACCACACTCTAGAGAAGTGGTTCTGCTATTCACAGCATTATTTCCTGGAATGGATTGGGCAGTCCTTGATCAGAATGGGTGTAGGCCCTGGGAATAGGGGCTAGTCCCTGAAGGCTGAAAAACATGTCATACAAATCCATGAGTAGTTCTCATGGAAAAACAGAAAATTCTATGAACATTTTATTGAATATGACATTATTTCAATATTTTAACTGCTATGACCTTAGCAATGGGTGTTTGTTAGATATTGTTCCAGTGGTGAAGTGATTGGGAAGAGGCCAATGTATCAGTAAATGTAGAACAACTCTAACAAAAAACAAACAACAGCAACGATACAGAATAAAGTCCTGAGAAAAGGTTTTTCATTATGCATCACTCTGGAGAGCCCATATATAACACATAATAGAATCATTTTTTTTTTTTTGCCTCCCAAGTCATATAATTTTAATGTATTTCATGGCATTTTCACATTATTTAAAATGCAACACATTCACCATTATTCATGGCTTGAATTTTGACATAGAAACTTGCCAAATTTTTCTCTTCCATAGAATTCTCAGTAAGTACACAAAAAAGAAACCTTCAACATGTAATTTGTTCACTGCACAAATGCAAAATTTCTTTTTTTATTAATTCCTAGATTTTAAGGAAAACGAAGGCCAGCACCTTGTATAACTGATCATTTCAGTGACAACGTGGCCTGGCTTTAATTACAATTCTGTTAGAAGATAAAGTTTGTCTCTTGCACATTTATCATAATAAAGGAATGCTTTTCAGAGTTCACAACATTCAAAATCTATTAGAATTTAATCCAGAAACTATCAAAGTAGTTTACATCATATTTGGTAATAGTGGCAAATTCCCAATACAATGTAAAATTTATTCATTGCCAGGAACTGTGGAGTTATTTAAAAGACAAAATCCCATCAGTCTAAATAAAGCTGTAGGGCATGTGCCAAATACTTCTCCAATGTACATGCACTGGGCAGTGAAACCACCTTATCTATGAATATCTTTTCTCTAAGGAAGTTCACAACCTCATGAACAAAAGAAGCATCTCCCATGGTAACATTTGATGACTGATGTTCATTTATTCCATCAGCTATATCACTTCATAAGACAAAAAAGATAACTAAATTCACTGAGGTACAGAAAACTGCATTTTCTGAAAACAAATCTAGTCATATATCACATTCATAAACAGTGGCTTGTGTGACCTACTACGTTATAGATTGTGTTATGTACCATGGAGAAATTATGCTGTATGTTTTGATTTTGCTTAGTTGTTTTTCTCAGTTATATCTGGTTCTATTTTGTGTCTTAATTTGTAGATTTTACACTATTATACCAAATTGTAACAGTTGAATAAAATGCACATTAAATAATAATTAAACATTTTATAAATATTAAGAAATATCTGCTTATAATTTCCTATTATTTAAAATTCTTTTTTTTCCCATGGGCAAAGATGTTTGGTGTAGCTTTATTTATAAAATAATTTAGAAACTGGAAGAAACTCCAAGGCTGAATTTGGTTAAGTATGTTGCATCATATCTACTTGGTTGAATATTAAACACTGTTTTTGTTTTTTTTTTAATTTTTTTAATTTTAGTTCATTGTACACAAATGGAGTGAAACTATCATTTTTCTGGTTGTACACAAAGTAGAATCATGTAATTTGCCCATTCATACATATATGTAGGGTAAAGATATTTGTCTCATTCTATTATCTTTTCTTCCCCACCCCTCATTTTCCTCTATACAATCCATTCCTTCTCCAATCTTCCTGTACCTCCCCCCACCCCCACCATGTGTCTTCGACCACTTATAAGAGAAATCATTTGGCTTTTGGTTTTTTGAGATCGGCTTATTTCACTTAACATGATCTTCTTCAATTCCATCCATTTACCTGCAAATGTCATAACTTTATTATTCTTTATGGCTGAATAATATTCCATTGTGTATATATACACCACAGTTACTTTATCCATTCCTCTATTGAAGGAATCTAGGTTGGTTCCACAATCTAGCTATAGTGAATTGGGCTTCTATAAACTTTGATGTGGCTGCATCACTGTAGTATGCTGATTTTAAGTCCTTTGGGTATATGCCAAGGAGTGGGATAGCTGGGTCAAATGGTGGATCCATTCCAAGTTTTCTAAAGAATCTCCACACCACTTTCCAGAGTAGCTGCACTAATTTGCAACCCCACCAGCAATGTATGTGTCCCTTTTCCCCCATATCCTTGTCAACACCAATTGTTGCTTGTACTCTTGATAATAGACATTCTAATTGGGGTGAGATGGAATCTCAAGGTGGTTTTGATTTGCATTTCTCTTATTACTAGGGATCTTGAACATTTTTTCATATATCTCTTGATTGCTTGTAGGTCTTCTTCTGTAAAGTGTCTGCCCATTTCCTTAGCCCATTTATTGATTGGGTTATTTGTATTCTTGGGATAAAGTTTTTTGAGTCTTTTATATATTCTGGAAATGAGTGCTCTATCTGAAGTGTGTGTGGCAAAGATTTTCTCCCACTCTGTAGGCTCTCTCTTCACATTGCTGATTGTTTCCTTTGCTGAGAAAAAGCTTTTTAGTTTGAATCTATCCCAATTATTGATTCCTTCTTTTATTTCTTGTGCTTTGGGAGTCTCGTTAAGGAAGTCTTGTCCTAGGCCGATATGATGAAAATTTGGACCTACTTTTTCTTCTATTAGATACAGGGTCTCTGGTCTAATTCCTAGGTCCTTGATCCATTTTGAGTTGAGTTTTGTGCAAGGTGAGAGATAGGGGTTTAGTTTCATTTTGCTGCATATGGATTTCCAGTTTTCCCAGCACCATTTATTGAAGAGGCTATCTTTTCTCCATTGTATGTTTTTTGGCAACTTTGTCAAGTATGAGATAACCGTATTTATGTGGATTTGTCTCTAGGTCCTCTATTCTGTACCATTGATCATTGATTTTGGTGCCAATACCATGCTGTTTTTGTTACTATTGCTCTCTAATATAGTTGAAGGTCTGGTAATTTGATACCCCCTGCTTCGCTCTTCCTGCAAAGGATTACTTTAGCTATTCTAGTTCTCTTATTCCTTCAAATGAATTTCATGATTGCTTGCTCTATTTCTATGAGGTCCATCATTGGGATTTTAATTGGAATTGCATTGAATTTGCATAGCACTTTTGGTAGTATGGCCATTTTGACAATATTAATTCTGCCTATCCAAGACCATGGGAGATCTTTCCATCTTCTAAGGTTTTCTTTAATTTCTTTCATTAGTGTTCTGTCATTCTCATTATGGAGGTCTTTCACCTCTTTTGCTAAATTGACTCCCAGGTATTTTATTTTTTTTTGAGGCTATTTTGAATGGGGTAGTTTTCCTAATTTCTCTTTCAGAGGATTCATCACTTATGAATAAGAATGCATTAGATTTATGAATGTTGATTTTATATCCAACTGCTTTACTGAATTCATCTATGAGTTCCAGAAGTTTCCTGGTGGAATTTTTCGGCTCCACTAAGTATAGAACCATATCATCTGCAAATAGTGATAATTTAAGTTCTTTTCCTATTCAAATCCCTTTTATCTCTTTAGTCTATCTAATTGCTCTGGCTAGAATTTCAAGGAGGATGTTAAATAGAAGTGGCAAAAGAGGGCATCCCTGCCGTATTCCAGTTTTTGGGAGGAATGTTTTCAGTTTTTCTCCTTTTAGAATGATGTTGGCCATGAGCTTAGCATAGATAGCCTTTACAATGTTGAGGTATGCTCCTACTATCCCTATTTTTTCTAGTATTTTGAGTATGAAGGGGTGCTATATTTTATCAAATGGTTTCTCTGCATCTATTGAAATAATCATGTAGTTCTTAACTTTAAGCCTGTTGATGTGGTGAATTACATTTATAGATTTCCAGTTGTTGAACGAACCTTGCATCCCTGAAACCCACTTGATCATAGTGCAGTACCTTTTTTTTTTAGACTTTCTTCTTATAATTTACCCCTTTATTCAAAAGGAACATTGTATGTATTTCAGACTGTTTAAAGTATTTGCATTCCCCTGCCTGTCACTTAGATTTGGCCACATGGAAATTTGATTTGGATTGCATATCTGATTATATTGTAAACATCAACTGCACATTCCTTTAAGAGTCTAGAGTCTTCTGACTATCTCCATACGTGAACAGGAACTCTATGTCATACTACATCCAGTCTAAGAGATTATTTCTGCATGCAGATCTTACAGATACACATTTTTGTGATGTTAGTTGATGGGGGTTAGTGTCTTGGTAGACTTGAGTTTCCAGAGCCAATGCTTTTGCCACCTTCAAAGTTTGTTTGGAAGACACTTGGATGCTATTCTTTCACTATGCACTATTTTTTAAATATGTTTTTGTATGCGATTTGCTAAAATTTTGTTAAGGATTTTTGCATCTATGTTCATTAGGGATATTGGTCTGAAATTTTCTTTTCTTGATGTGTCTTTGTCTGGTTTTGGTATCAGGGTACTATTAGCTTCATAGAATGAGTCTGGGAGTGTTCCCTCCTCTTCTATCTCATGGAATACTTTGAGGAGTATTGGAATGAGTTCTTCTTTGAAGATCTTGTAGAACTTAGCTGAGAATCCATCTGGCTCTGGACTTTTCTTGGTAGGTAGGCTCTTGATGACTTCTATTTCATTGCTTGAAATTGGTCTATTTAAATTGTGTATGTCCTCCAGATTCAGTTTGTTTGGGTCATATGTCTCTAGAAACCTACTGATGTCTTCGAGATTTTCTATTTTGTTGGACTACAGATTTTCAAAATAGTTTGCAATTGTTTTTTATTTTGATAGTGAACGTCATGATAGTTCCTTTTTCATCTCGAATTTTAGTAATTTGAGTTTTCTCTCTTCTCTTTGTTAGTGTAGCTAAGGGTTTGTCAATTTTGTTTATTTTTTCAAAGAACCAACTTTTGGTTTGGTCAATTTTTTGAATAGTTTCTTTTGTTTCAATTTCATTGATTTCAGTTCTGATTTTAATTATATCCTGTCTTCTACTACTTTTGGTGCTAATCTGTTCTTCTTTTTTAGGAGTTTGAGTTGTAATGTGAGGTCGTGTATTTGTTTATTTTTCTTTCTTTTGTTGAATGTGCTCCATGTAATGAATTTTCCTCTTAGTACTGCTTTCATAGTGTCCCAGAGATTTTGATATGTTGTATCATTGTTCTCGTTTACCTCTATTAATTTTTTTATTTCCCCCTGATGTCTTCTGTTATCCATGCATCATTCAATAGTGTATTATTTAATCTTCAGGTGTTGGAATAGTTTGTTTTTTATTCTATTATTGATTTCTAATTT
Organism: Glaucomys volans; assembly: GCA_020662805.1. Lineage (NCBI taxonomy): Eukaryota > Metazoa > Chordata > Mammalia > Rodentia > Sciuridae > Glaucomys > Glaucomys volans. Next base: position 269,850 of record JAJEJO010004971.1, on the reverse strand, counting down.
CTTTCCATTATGATCTGACAAACTGCAAGGTATTATCTCTATCTTTTTGTATTTGCTAAGAGTAGCTTTGTGGCATAACATATGGTCTATTTTAGAGAAGGATCCATGTGCTGCTGAGAAGAAAGTGTTTTCACTTGTTATTGAATGGAATACTCTATATATGTCTGTTAAGTATAAATTATTCATTGTTATTGAGATCTGCGGTTTCTTTGTTCAATTTTTGTTTGGACAATCTGTCCAATAGTGAGAGAGGTGTATTAATGTCACCTAGTAATATTGTGTTGTGGTCTATTAGGTTCCTGGAATTGAGAATTATTTGTTTAACATACCTGGATGTGCTATTGTTTAGGGCATAAATATTTACGATCATTATGTCTTGCTGATTTATGCTTCCCTTAAGCAGTATGAAATGACCTTCTTTATCCCTTCTGAGTTTGGCTTGAAGTCTGCTTATCTGGAATGAGAATGGAAATCCCTGCTTTTTTACTGAGTCCATGTGCATGGTATATTTTTTCCCGTCCTTTCACCTTCAGTCGGTGGGTGTCCTTTTCTATGAGATGAGTCTCTTGAAGGCAGAATATTGTTGGGTCTTTCTTTTCAATCCAATCTGCCAGTCTATGTCTTTTGATTGATGAATTTAGGCCATTAACATTCAGGGTTATTATTGAGATATGACTTGCATTCCTGGTCATTTTGACTTATTTTTGCATTTAACTTGACTTGGTTTCTCCTTTAATTGGCTATTCCTTTAGGGTAATTCCTCCCTTTGCTGGGTTACATTGTTGTTTTTCATTTCTTCCTCTTGGAATATTTTGCTGAGAATGTTCTGTAGTGCAGACTTTCTACTTGTGAATTCTTTTAGCTTTTGTTTATCATGGTAGGATTTAATTTCGTCATCAAATCTAAAGGTAAGTTTTGCTGGGTATAAGATTCTTGGTTGGCATTCATTTTCTTTCAGAGCTTGAAATATGTTGTTCCAGGCCCTTCTTGCATTTAGGATCTGGACTGAGAAATCCGCTGATATTCGTATTGGTTTACCCCTTTATGTAATCTGATACTTTTCTTTCGCAGCCTTTAAAATTCTATCTTTATTTTGTATGTTAGGTATTTTCATTATAATGTGACTTGCTGTGGATCTGTAGTAATTTTGTGCGTTTGGGGTCCGGTAAGCCTCTTGTATTTGATTTTCCATCTCATTCATCAGATTTGGGAAATTTTCTGATATTATTTCATTGAACAGATTATTCATTCCTTTGGTTTGTATCTCTGTGCCTTCCTCAATCCCAATAATTCTTAAATTTGATCTTTTCATGATGCCCCATATTTCTTGGAAGTTCTGTTCATGATTCCTTAGCATCTTCTCTGGTTGACTTTGTTTTCAAGATTAAATATTTTGTCATCATTGTCTGAGGTTCTGTCTTCCAAGTGATCTAGCCTGTTAGTTATGCTTTCTATTGAGTTTTTAATTTGGTTTATTGTTTCCTTCATTTCAAGGATTTCTGGGTTTTTTTTTTTCAGAATTTCTATTTCTTTATTGAATTGATTTTTTTGTTTCCTGCAATTGCTCTTTTATACCTGATTATTCATAGCCTGCATTTGCTCTGTCATCACATCGTTTGCTTCTCAGATCATTTTAATTATGTACGTTCTGAACTCCTTTTCTGACGTTCCTTCTACCATGTTGTCATTGGCTTTTATTGATATAGCATCTAGGTTTGTTTGGGACCCTTTCTTCCCTTGCTTTCTCATGTTGCTAATGTATCTTCCCTGCTAGCAGTGTGAATCAGAGGTATTGCAGTTTCCCTTTTAAGAATTATCATATCCCTGAAGATTTTCAATACCTCACCAAGAAGAGATTAATATAAGCAATACACCATATAAACAATATGTGTTCTTAATCCATATATACCCTATTTAGATATTAATTATTGTCATAATATACAGAGATGGGTTCACCTTATTATCTACAGCAAAAAAATAAGAGAACCATAGAGGGATAAGAATATTAATAAAAGAAAAAGAGTGGGAATATAGTAGGTATAATAGGAATAATCATAACACTATTTTTAAAAAGTTCTGCAATAGCATTATACTGTACTGTTCAAACCTCCTATTTTTCAGTAGTCTGTTACTTGAGAGGTGATTGATAATGCGGTGCTCAGGCCTGTGGGGAAGGGGGAGCGCCTGGTCCTCTGGCCTCCTCCCGGCTGGATTTCCCACCCCCCGCCCCCAGCAGGCCTGGTCTTGGGCCTTCCAGGAAGCTCCAGCAGCGGGGAAATTCCTATTTTTAAAAGTTCTTATAAAATAGCTTAAAAGCAATATTGAGAAATTTATCTAAGAGCTAAATATATAGTGAGGTCAATTCCAAAAGTTTGGAATTTGGAGGTGACCATTATCTCAATTGGCTAAGAATGAGTGGGGAACATATGTAAAGTAAAGAAAAGGACACCTTGACAGAGGTAGTACTTTAGCCAGTCATTTGAAATTGAGTATTTGTGGGTTGGGGGTATATGAAGTGGTAGCTCAATTGTCCAGCATGCATGAGGCCCAGCACAAAAAGGAAAAAAATCAGTATTTGCATTATGGAGAGGAATAAAAATGACATTAGATCCAGAGCTTTGTTGTGCCAAAGAAAAGGAAGATAACATGAATATATCAAAACCTGAGAAGAAGCATTTAACAATGATTAGTATTGTTGGAAGTTGTTTCCCACTAGGTTGTACTGGGATTTTACTAACAGTGACCTGGAGTTGTGGCTCAGTGGTAGAGTGCTTGCCTAGCATGCATGAGGCCCTGGGTTTTATCCTCATCACTGCATAAAAATAAAGTGAATGTATTGTATCCACCTACAACTGAAACAGAATGTTTTTTAAAAAATATGACTAAATTGTTAATTTTGTAGAATAGATGGCATTTTGGGCAATGAAACACCTAGCTGAAAATATGGTTTATTCACAGTTTTATGTACCTAAGTAAATAATTTCTTGTGTCAGTTGCTCAAGTTACAGGGTATTTCCACTAATTGCTATTAAAGCCACAATTTGGGGTCTTATCCCTGTACATATCTTTGAACTTTGGGAAGGTCATGTCTATTAGTCTTCTCAGGGAAAAAAAATGCACACAGACACCAACACCTTCTTTATACCAGTGGTACCAGAATTTGTATCCCCCTGTTGTTTTCTGTTACAGATATTTCAATTGTGCTTTCAACATTTTAATAAATGTGTCTCAAAAACTACAAAAATTGATATATCCGTCATTACCCTATGTACATGTATGATTACACAGAGTGACTCTACTTTGTGTACAACCAGAATAATGAAAAGTTTACCCCATTTGTGTACAATTAATCAAAAAATAATAATAATAAATTGATATATTAAAAAGAAAACTGTGATTTCCCACCCATATCTGTCTTTCTACCAGGAATTCTATCTTAGAGAATGTCCCACAGTCCATCCACTCTGTAAAGTTCACCTCTAGAAGTCCCCTCCTTGACACCTGTCTCTATCTTATCTGTCATCACTGTATTTAAACACTCCACAGATTGTCTTTGTCTACTACACTTCCTAATTCTCTTTACTTCCTTCAGCATCTTAGCCTGAACTGCCTCTATCTCTAAACTGACCACTTCAAGTCCATTTTTGGTCTTTTCATTTCCTTAAAGTAAAAATGAAGTTTGCACAACACACCTATCCCTATTCTCCTTTGAAGTTTTTAGTGACTTGCCAATTGATTAAGCATAAAGATCAAAGTGCTTCATAGCAGACTTCAATTTCTGCACAACCTAGCAATGAATAGACCTCTAGCTAACTTGAGATGTTCATGTTTCTTTTTCTCATGTGAACCTGTGTTTTAGTCATTTTTGTTTGTTTGCCGCTATGACCAAAAGACCTGACAAGAACATAAGAGGAGAAAAGTTTATTTGGGGGCTCATGTTCTCAGAAGTCTCAGTCCACAGATGGCCAACTCCATGCTTCAGGGCTCCAGGCAAGGCAGAATATCATGTCAGAAATATGTGGCAGAGGAAAGTAGCTGGACACACGGCTACAGGATGAAGAGAAAGAGAATTCTGCTCAAAAGGACAAAATATATACCCAAGGGCACATCATCCAAGGACCTAGCTCCTCCAGCCATACCCTACCTGCCTACAGTTACTTACCACCCAGTTAATCCCTATCAAGGGATAAATGCACTGGTTAAGTTAAGACTCAAAACCCAATCATTTTACCTCTAAATCTTCTTGCAGTGTCTCACACTTGAGCTTTTGGGGGATATCTAATATCTTAACCATAACAACTCCCTTCACCATTTTTTTTCTCTGTAATAAACATTATGTTCTCTTCCTCTTTTCCAGTAACGTCATTCTCATTTTTGCCAATAATTCTTTCAAAACTTAGTTCATGTGATTTCCTTAATTAAGTCTCCTCTGAAACCCAAACACTGTCCAAAAGAGGTCAGAAATATTTATGGTTGGGGCCTGGGGATATAACTCAGTTGGTAGACTGCTTGCCTCGCATGCACAAGGCCCTGGGTTCAATCCCCAGTACCATATGGTCTCAAAGATATTATATCAATGAATTACTGTCCACTTGCTATTTTCACTTCGGTATCTTTTGTTTAGTTTCTTCTTCATTTTGTGCAAACTCTGTTGTTTTCTCCATCGGACGGAACAATTAGCACAGTAACAGTGATAACTATGGTTAGGAGAGTAAACAAGAATGAACAGAAAACAGAGGGAATGATGAAATGTCTGAAGAAACATTGCTTCTTTGAGAATAAGGGAAGTCAAAATCATTTTGATTTCTCCCTAACATATTCAAAAAGCATGATTTACTGCATATAAAGCAAATTATAGTCATGCATGAAGAACTGCTTAGTCCTTATTAATAATATTCAAAACATAAAAACCCCTTGTAAAATCTGAGAAAATCCATGGAGTGTTCAAATCCTAAATCTTATATGCTCAAAATCCATAGAGATTTACATCAAGTTATTAAGTATTTCCAAATAAAAATCAGATTTTGAATAATAGAACTGCTAAGCTGAACTTCAGAGTCCATACCAAAAGCCCAAGTCCTTAATTAAGAAACTGAATATGTAATTAGTTCTTAATGCAATCCCCAATACTCAGTTGCTATTCCTAAAGATTTAGGGGCTTATAACATAAAATTGGATTAATCATGTACATACTAGCATATATATGTGTATTTGTATATATATATGTACACCTTTTGAATTTAAGGTTTATGTAAATACTACAAGGTCAGGATTTTTGTCTGCTTTGTCCATTGCTTTCACTGGTAACCAGAAGAGTGTCACATACATAATAATTGCTATTTTTGAATAAAATTCTTTAATGTCTTTGTGTGAACATTTATTTATATTATACATATCTATTAAATACATACCCTGTGCAAAGATGTATGTCTGGTACTGATGATGAGATGTAACCACTCCCTTTCTGCACTCAAAAGACCCTAAATTCAGTGGAAGAGATTATAGGACACTAATTTTGGAGAAGCAAACGCACCCAATTATGTGAAAGAGACTGGGGCGGATTTATTGAGTAGAAAGTGGAGTTGTATGTTGAAACAGAAGCCAAGGAAGGAGAGAATATATCCCAGGAAGAGAGGCACAGAACAAGGAAAAACTCAGTAAGAGGTGATTATTTAGGGACATACAAGGCATTTATTCTTGAGAACTGCATCAGTGAAATATCAGTGTCAGACTTGAATTAGAAGAACCCTCCCTCAGTGGTTCAGAGAATGAGATTCCGGGAGACATGGAGGCCAAGGTAACAGGGAGGGCAAAACTGAAGTAATTTAGTTAGGAAAGAATGTGGTATACGTGGGACAAAAGTGGATGAACTGGATTTGGCATAAATTAAGGAGTGGATCTTTTCAGGTTTGGAGAGAACTCTTAAGTGTACTTATCAGGGAGGAGAAGCAAAGGAAATCATGAAAAATTTCTCTGATCAAATATATGGATAGCAATTTTGGTGCCCAAAACTATGAATGGGTATGGGTCTGTATGCAAGTCAGGTAAATGTTTTGTACCAGAAATCTTATTTTAAAGCTAAAATTATGGTAGAGGCTGATGAAAATAAATTCACATGTGGAACATTGGGAAGATAAAAATTTAATTTACATGTGAAAATTCTAAGACGGAAGGTCAAGCCAAGATGAACATACTAAATTTGGTATCACAGGAATCAAAGACAATGTTAAGACAGGCATCTTTAACATAGAAGTAAGTTAAATTTACATGTTCTTTTTAATATTTGCTAGTTCAAGAAAATGAGAAGTCATAAAATATATGAGTTTGGATGAAGTCATACTCTTGAATGGAAGCATAGTATTTTATGTATAGTATTTTATTAAAGTACTTTAGTATTTTATTAAAGAAAACTATTTTAAGTTGTATGACATTGCCATTCTGGTAGATGATTTCTAATTCTCTAGAATGAGAACTACACCCAATAATAGTCTCGTTGGGATAGGAACTATATTGACTGAGCAAGTGAAAATTAAAGCAGCCCTTTGGAATACAGTTACTTTCATAGATTATACTTAAAATTTTTAAAATTCTTCAATGCACAGTGTCAAATTGACTGATACACAGCAAAAATAGTACTTTCTTATACCATTTTCTTATTTGCTTGCTTGTTTTGAGGCCAGAGGGAGTGTTATATCCAGTTATGGACTGGTATCTTATAATATCTTCTCTATACCCCTCAGTTACCTCAATCTGCCCCCCACATTTTGTTACTCATACTATCCTTTGAATATTTCATAAGTGAATTACAATTTAATCATTTTAATGTTGTGCAGCCTCATTCAGTCACTAAATATATAAAAAGGGTCTAGTATACACTGGAAAATCCTAAGTATCCAGCTATTAGAACAAAATTTATAATTTTGGAACTCAAAGGCTTCATGGCCTAATGAAAGAAGAAATGTATAAGTTTAAAAATAATAATAATAATAATAACTAATGTAAATCTCTTCAGGGCTAAAGATAAAAGTAAGCTAAAAAAATGTAAAAGAAGAATGTGTCTCTGAAGCTATCTGCTGGAGGCACCATTACCTGCAGCATCTGAGAGAGTCATCAAACAATCCACAAAATAGGAAGAAAATATAGCTCTTCAATTCCAGACCTGTGTATCATTAAAGTTGAACAACTTCTCAGTTATCATTATATCTGTCTGTAGTCTTAAATATTAAAAAAAGTTCAGTTTAGAATCTCATGCTTGTCTTTAGAAGAATATGAAAGATTCCATAAAAAGAACTTATTCATACACAGATATTGCTTTTTTCCTAATATGCCAAAAAGCTCTTTATACCATGTTCATTTTATCAAGATGTTTGCCTCTTGACAAAATTATTATTAGCAATGTAATTATATTCACAAAATAAGAACCTATTGTACAAATGACCTTATTTTACCTCTTAAATGATAAACCTCTTTATCATTTTAGCAGGGCAATTGCAGTGCGAATACATAAGGATTCAGGAGCTAAAATTCCTAACTACACTATCATCAAAAAGCACCAAAATTTCAGTTTTGAAATAGAAGTTCTCCTGGTTTCAAGGGAACTGGACATGGTAAATGAACAGCGATGTAGTTGGGTGCCTTCATGTGCAAGTCAGCAATTTTTCCATACTTGATTTTGGCACTTGCTGTTACTGAATTGAATTAGACATTTTTTAAAGTCATGTCTAACAAGAATGCAGAAGAGAAAACTAGTTTGAACTCTACCTCTGGTGCCAACAGTATTATATAATGAGGTAAATGCTGGTAATTGTATTTAGTTCAATAACACTTTTAATTATGGTTGAGCTCTCCTTCAGAGTCTATGGATTTTACTGATGCAAAATAAACAGCTGAAAGCCAAGTGAAGGCAGCTTCATGGATTTCTACTGCATAATTAAAGTACAGATACATTGCTTTTCCCCCTGTGACCTTGAGAAGAATAAGCTGTTTGCCTATAGTTTCATGGTCAAAACCATGCTTGTTTAGAATAGGAGATTAATAGCATGATATCTTTAGTCTCTGTATATTCTGTGCACTTATCTTTGTCTCTGGAACATAAGTTACTTTATTAATTTGTACTCAGTAAAAAAGGATAAAATTCATATGTAATGTAATTATAATTTTTTTACTTGCATTAATTTGACTATTTATGGGGCACAGACAATGAAGGGCTAATGACTCCTATTTTCAAAACTAATTTCCTCCATACTGGTCCACCTTAAACACGTTAAATTTCCTCAGACCCTCTCCCATGTTCATCCTCAAATGAGAAATGGAGAGGAGTACTAATAGGCCTGAACTCGCTGACCTCTTGGTTTCCAGAAACTTTTATTTCTCTTGCAAAGTTTCATCTACATTTTCTAAATACAGTGACAAAGCATATCTATGACAATAATTAGGAATAAATCTTGGCTTCTTGGCTTTGATTTTTTTTTTTTTTTTGCATGGAGACCGGGAAGGGGTAGAGTTACCCTCCAGCATTCCTTCTACTTTCTGTGAAAAAGTCCAATTCCTGGGGAAAGACAAATGATCCTGTGGCTATGCTCTCATTTCAGTATCTCTAAATGAAGCATGCCAGCAGAAATGATGTAAAATTTATTAAATAATAATATTTGCACTTTTGTTTTTCTTTTTTCACCTTAGTTTTGGGCCGTGTCTCTGGCTAAGAGAAATAGACTCATTTCTAGAACTAATGGAGTCAATTTATACATAAGAATTTATATAAAGTAGATGAAAAATAATTGAATGCACTTTCCAAAGCACTGAAAGATAGAGGAGCATTTAATTATCATTGCTGATAGGATCTTTTTTCTTGATTTCCTTTTGTTTTTCACACAGTCAGACAAGTTGTCAAGTTTTCTCCCTAGAAATAACATTTCCGGAATTGGCAGCATGTTTACTGAATAGGAAATTACCACTAAAACATATAGCAACATGACAAAATATTCAGAGATTGCTGGTGGAAACAAAATTGGGATCAGTAATTATTTTTTTAACCCAGAAATTGCATAATCCCATAGGTAGTTGTTCATTAAGATCCATTTTCTCAGCAATCAACCTGAAGACTGTATGTGTACTCTAACAAGTCATTCTCAAATAAAAGAGAACATACTCACTTTATATTAAAAACATTTAAACACCAAAATTCAGAGTTTTGTCTACATGAGAGGAGGATTAAACAAAATATTTAGCTCAGATTTATAGATGCAGTTATTTTATCCCAGTGGCTGTTTAAAGTTAAGAGGTTTTTCTACTTGCATCACAAATTAACATTTTAGGGATTTGTAACTAAATAACAACAATAGCAATTCAAAAGAAAATATTGCTTTTTATGTTCTAATAGGAAAGATTCAAGAAATGTATCATTTTGATGATGTTTGCTTTTGCATAATATGAGCTTTATTTAAAAATAAATGTCATTTTTATTCTGCTGTTTAAGTGAATTATATGTGCTCTTCTTTTTCTCACTGAAATTCAGTGAGGTTCTTCAGTGTTTCAAAGTAATAAATATAGTTCTCAACATGTGGCTCACAGAACAATCTGTTAGGCAGTCTGTGAGTTGGAAAAACTGTGAAATGAAGAAAATACACATCAGAAATTTAAAAAGGATTTTAAATGAATCTTTTCTATGTCAATATAACTATATCATAACATAGATGATTTTGCTTTGGGAAGTAAATCAGCTTTCAAAAAGAAAAAGTCCCTCATTTGACCTAGGTTCAGTTGAAGCATTTTGCATCTATCTCTGCTGATTTTTATTCCCCTATGTTAACAAACTGACAGGGAAAAAAATGATGTGATGATTTTCCTTATTGGACCATTCAGAAGAGATTTTATTTTTGGTCACAATTTAATGAATTCCTATAAAATTATGTGGAAGAATGGATGAGAAAAATTAAAGTTTTACAGAACTAGTATTATCCATGACAGATGGTCTACAAGAACATCTAGGTGTGAAGGTGCATCTGTCACCAACACAAGAATCAAAAGATAAAAGTTTCTACCAGTAGTAGATGAACCGGGAGCAAGAGGTGCATGACGAATTTGTGATTATACTGGGAAGGGAATTGGTAGGTTCCAAGAACAATCCTTTAATCTTGGCCCAGTGTACCCCAATATCTACTATAAAGGTTAAAGGGAGAGCAAATAAAGAGGCAAGCACACAGCAAGGTGTATAGGAAGAAGAGGCTTCCATGGGAAAACCAGTTAAATTTCATTATCTATTCCAGGATTATCAAGATACATTAGGTTACATTAGTGCAGTTAGCTTTTGCACATGTGCAGATCATGTAACTTGCTTGCTTCTCAGAGTCACTAGTATCAAATGTTTTTATAATAAGACAATGTCTCCAAGTCTCAAGGACAGAGGAGTTGCAAAATGTTTCTAAGTCAGACAAACAGAAGGTCTTATTGTCCTGAGGAGTGTCACTCAAGGACTTATGCTCCTCTGTACTTTGTCATAGCCTGAACCTTTACACTCTACTACATAAAATTTCAGAAAATCACAAAAAAACAAAGCATTAACAGTGAATCAGAGTACCATTTGCTAAGTATATCAACTTTCCTCTGGGCAATGATTTGATAAAGGGTGAAATGTAGAAAATGCTTAGCTGGTAAGATTTTAGAGGAACTTGCATGTGTCAGAATGAAAGGGAGGACAAAGGTCAGGATGCGCAAGCGAATGACCAAAAAAGTGTAATATAGAATTAAGAAGAATATCAGAAATTACTTTAAGAGATGTAAATGCTGGTGCATATGGAGTTTAATGAGCTAGAACCTCAGCATCATAGTTCAGGTAGACAGAGGAGAAAAAGGGGCAAGGGAAACACAGAGTAAAAGAAGTGTATATTAAAAGAGAGACCATAGTGCATGTCAAACATACACATAGACTATAGGAAAATGTTGTTTGCTTATTCTTTGTTCTGCAGAAGATAGGGGAGTTGGGTCCAATCCAACTACGTAGGAGACTAAGGCAGGAGGATTGCAAATTCTAGGCCAGGTCAGTCAACTTCAAGAGACCCTGTCTCAAAAAAACAAACAAACAAAAAAAAAAAAAATTATATATAAGAATAGAATTACTTTATATTAGGTAGAGGGGAGTGAAGGGAGGGGAAGGGATATGGGGTAGGGAGGACGGTAGAGTGAAACAGACATTATTACCTCATGTACATATATGACTGCATGACCAATGTGATCCTATGATATGTACAATAAAAAAATAAGAAATTACACTCCATATATGTATGATCTATCAAAACATATAAATGCATTCTACTGCCATGTACACATAATTTGAAAAGATAAAAAAATTTTTAAAAATTTATATATGTATTTATATATGTGAATATATATATATATGAATGAACACACACACATATATATATATATGAATACACATAGAAGGCTGGTGATGTAGCTTAGTGATAGAGCACCCCTTCTTCAATCCCCAGTCAGTAGAGGGACAGTCAGAGAGGAAGAAGGGATTAGAATGGAACGCAAAATAGAAAACCAATTTCCTCCAAAAAGTAATTAAACCCAGGATTTCAGAAACACTTGAGGCATCCTAATTTTTATTTTTATTTTTGGTACTGGAAATTGAATTTAGGGGTTCTCTACTTGCAATCTTCCTGCCTCAGCCTGGGGAGTTGCTGGGATTACAGGTTTCTGCCAATGCACCCTGAGGCAACCTAAACATTTCTAAATATACACAGTAGCTCAGAAGTCAAGTGCTTAGGGAAGCTCAGGCTGTTACTAATTCTGACACCTGGCTTCAACACTCTACATCTGAAGTAAATGCAATTATGTAGGAAGGAGAATAGTAATTTTAACGTATTTTCATTTTCTTTTTGAAACTTTAGATAATAAAGGTAGAAAATGCATTAAAAATACATTCTTGTCTCCAAGAGAAAAATATCTTTCCAGTCTTTCAGTTTATCTTAACCGTTCCAGAGTTTGTTTCTGATTCTACCACATAACTATACTTTTAAATATAATGACTTAATGGTGGAGAGCAATAAGCCCCTAAGAAGATGCATTATGGATGTGCTGTGGTGTGAATTACACAACACTACATAAGCAGAGGGATATGCTGATGCTTTCTGAGAAAAGAGATGCTAGTCTGTAATGAAATAATAATTTACTACACCATCATTGAAGGGTATTGATTCAGAAGCCAGTATCCTAATCAGCTTCTCCCTAGCTATTTAGCTAATATAAAGTTAATTAATCTTTCTGAATCTTAGTTACTCTTTTTTTAGTTATCACAAGGGTCATTTTTAAAGCTTTTCTAGTATACAGATAACAATTTTTCTTCACTGTAGCTGCTATAAGTACAGCCATGCACCAAAACACTGTCTCCCCTATACTCAACACATCAAAATAGCAGGGCTTTCACAGAGCAAGGACCATTTCCCCTGACCACTGGGATTGGAATTAGGTGATTGTTTTAAGGAGGTCTCATTTTTATCCCTACTTTGCAAATAAGCACACCATCTAGCCAGTGGTAGGACAGTGAGATTTCATCCTATGGAATGGTTTCCTGAGCTCTTATTCTCAAACCCCAGCTCTGTGTAACATGAAAACTCCTTGGGGTGTGGAGAGGACTACTCAGTGAGCATCTATTCCTGCAGTGAAATCAGACCCTTCCAAGTCCAATGGTCATTCTGTTTTCCAGTGTGTATGATCACTTGAAGTCATTTCAATGCACAAAATTGCAAAATACATAAATGAACTCATGCCAGAAGGATTGTTGAACCTCATGAGGTCCAACAAGTGAAGTTTTCCTGGTTACACCAAGAGCTTGGTTGTCATCTTTGTGCCTTTGTCAACTTCCTTCTCACTTGTGATCCAATTTATGCATGTCTTTCAGACATTTCAGATTGTTTCCTCTGTCTGATAGGAGTTAAGAGAGTTTGAAAGTCAGATGGAATCCATGGTTGCCAGGTCACAGAAAGAGATGTAGAATACAGTAGATTGTGAAGCCAGGAGAGAAGCTGAAAGTATGTTTTTGTAACTCCAAATGTGTTTGTAAGTATTATGTGACCTCAGCCTGGTACGGGAGGGAAATGATTAAGGGTATTTTGTTGTTGTTGCAGTTTTACTGTTTATTTGTAAGTTATTGATTGTTTTAAATAATGAAGTTTTTTTTTTTTGTTTGTTTGTTTGTTTTATTTTTAAACACAGAATTCCAGTACCTTACAGAATTACTCCACAGATTTTGCATTTTTGAGGGGTTGGGGGTGGAACTGAAGAGATTAAAGAATAGTAAAATAATATTTTAATTAAGTTTTCTTTACACACATAATAATTTGATATAGAATATTTCCACTATATAGTTCTTAAGATGTTAATTTTATTGTTACTACATTAACAGTTAAAATCATAGGTTGAATATCTAGTACTTTTAAAAAGTTAACCTGTAAAGGAAATGGTAATAAAGAAATAAAAATTTACACAATGGAATATTACTCAGCCATAAAGAAGAATAAAATTATGGTATTTGTAGGTAAATGGATGATGTTGGAAACTCTTATGCT
>JAJEJO010004971.1:192636-256179 GCA_020662805.1 Glaucomys volans | reverse complement strand
TTATCACAGAAACATTATAAGCAATTTATGTAAGCTAAAATTTGTAAACTTCTATAGGGTATGTGGGTGAAAATAGAAACTCACAGCTCAAATACACTGGAAAACCTTTGGTTGTTAATTTTAAAAAGTGTGAGGGGGATTTGGGGAGCAAAGCTCAGTGGTAGGATGCTTGCCCATCATAGGCGAGCTGGTGGGTTCAATTCTCTGAAGAGCAAAATGTTTTGTTTTCCACAGAGCAATTGGGCTAATTTTAGAGGGATCTAATGGAAAAAAAAGCAAATTCCAAACAAACAAAAACCCACTGATGTGGGCAGAGAAATCATCTTTCATCCTGGTACTAATTTATGATGTGTCCTGGGAAAGAGAAATTAACCATTCTGTACAGAGTCTCCATCCAGGAGAATCTGATGTTCACTCTTTCTGAGTCCTACAGATTTTCCATGATGTTAAGTTTGACTGTGGTGCAGGGCAGAAATGTCAGGAATTACCTCCCTTGCCCCATTTCCATTGTTCTACTTACTTTCCTCTACTATTTAGTTCCAAGATGGCACCTGGCAAATAAAACTACCCAACCAATTAGTCTCCATATCAGTTAATGTTGTTAATTAGTTCTCAGAACCTAAAGCTATTAAAAATCAACACATACTAAGCAACAAATTTTGGTAGCACAAAATGAATCCACACATTCTTTAAACTGTGGTCCCAAACTCAGAAGATTTTACATCCTCCTTCCTGAATGCTTTTTTTTTCTATTCCTTCCTTATGTTTCTTATTAAATATTAAGGAAAATGCCAGACTACTCTGATTTGTCTGCTCATTATATGAAAGTCACAGAGAATTTCAAAACACTTGCATACATAGTAGAATGAATAAGCATTAAAACTAAACTGCTTTAAAACTTAAGCATAATGACACAGATGAGTCAAAAGTAAAAGAGTGAGCAAAGAAATGATCACACTTGAACAAAAGTGAAAATATTCACTGGGAAGATACTAAATGTCCTTGAGCAATTAGTGCATTTACATCTTATTCATATAGATAGGAACTCTAATAGACGAATGAGTAAATTATAAGTATGAAATAAGTTCAAGGAATTAGCAAATACTTTTTGTCAAATCACATCCAAATATACTTTTTAAAAATTTTATCATTGGTACATTATAATTAAACATGAGTAGAATTTTGTGACATTCATGGATGCACATACTAATTTGGTCAATTTCATTCCCCAATACCTCATCTTTCCCTTCCTTCCTCCGTCTTCCTGGTCCCCCTCCTCTACTGGTCTCTCTTCTATTTTCATGAGATCCCACTTTTTTCCTCCTTTTTTTTTCTCTCTATAAGTTCCACACATGTCAAAAAGCATATATTATGATTATCTGTTATTTCTTTCCTCCAAGTTAATTTCACTAAAGATGATTTTGTCATTATTCATTGTACAAGTACACAAACCTCAGGAGAACTAGTGGGCTGGATGTACAAGAGACTGTTCAATGGTGGGGTGAAAGAACAAACTAGATATTCCCTTAAGAAATTACTTATGCTAAACTAATGTGTTCATTTTTACCCAAACAATGTATATAACAAATTTCCTAACCAAAATTGAGTTGGAGCACTGCTATGCAGATTAAAATCTTAACATTTAAGGAGAGAGTTGAAAGAGATGACAAAATGTATTTCACTAAACTTTTTGTGCGATATAGAAAGAATCATAAAGTGGTTTTATTAATAATGATTATGACCAGAAGAGGGTAAATAAAAAGTTCTTGTTTTTCTATACCATCAGCAAGACTTACTATGTAACTATAAATTTTAGCCTGGACAGATAGATAGTGGTATCTACTGCTATTTTTAATTTGTATTTCAATGATAAATACTGTTATTATGCTTATTACATGGATATCTTCTTTCTTATTATTTAATTTTCATGTTGGATTTTCTGCTTTTCTCTTACATGAAAGAAAATGTTACACATTCTGAATATGAGTTATTTGACAATTCTATGTGCTACATATGTCTTCTTCACCACTTTGTCTTATAACCTTCAATGTTAGCTCTATATTCCATCTCAAATTGATTTGAGATGTGGTATGAAGTAGCTAACAAGACTAACTTTATTTTCCCCTATGGATATCTCATTGTTCCAATATATTTACTAAAAAGATCATTCATTTACACTGCAGTGCAATGAACACTGTCTCATGTTTTTTTATATATATTGTTTGTTACATCACATGTGTTCATGGATATTCTTATTTCTAAAATTTATATTTTAATTTTCTGTTCTATGCCAATATATCTTACTTTCATTGTTAAACCACTATCAGTGATAGGCCCTTGAGATTTCTTTCTTTAAGATTCACTTGATCATTTTTAAATGATCTTTTTAAATATTCATACCAATTTTAGTATTAGATTTTCAGTTTCCACAGTGTATTGCTTGTGTTTAAATTCTGCTTATAATTTTGACAATTTTTATTTTGTATTTGTCTATAATCTATAAATCTTACCCTTAAAATTCTCTTCTTACAGTAGACAAGTTATATGAGTTTTAGAAAAAATATTTAATGATTTAGTTTCTCTAAATGCTTTATTTGTAAATACAAACCTGTATATTATCTCTAATTTGAGTTTTTATGGAAAACATAGTAATAAATTTATAGTTTTGAATTTTTATTAGATTTTCTAAATAAGTGATCAATTAAGTCTTTATATTTTTTGAATTACATATTTTGAGAAAATAAGAGATAAACTCTTGGAAAGAGATCATATGGTGGAATTGGTTGGATGACTGTTGTGGTCACATCAAAATCTAATGTTTTTTATTATTACTTTAAATGCATTGCAAAATTGAAAAGTAGGGAATATTTGTCTTCTTCGAGTACACAGGTGTTAAATGCTGATGTAAAACAAAACAAAACAAATAAAACAGCACTGCATGACTGTCATTCAGGAATTGACACTATAGAATGCACAATTTAATACTAAAATTGTAGTTTCAGGAAAAACAGAACTTCTCTTCATTTCAACTGCTTGTGTATTAGTCCTAAAAATGGGTTTAAAAAAATAAGAAAGGAATGAATGATATTAGTTTTCAAACATTTTTAAATGAGTCATTTTATGTAATTCATTTAGATAAATGGGAAAATTTTCTAAGAAATGAATAACATAGTTCTGTCTGATCTGAATGATATTTTTTCCTAATAATTTATTCACAGCACTGGTGTTTTTTAAATAGCTAGAGTTTAGATTATCTCTTTACTTTTGAATTCTAAAATCCTTACTATTATTGGAAAGCTATAGAAGAGACATTTTATTATTATAATAGCAGATTTTAATTCAGATTTGATTCTTTTTTCAGTGCACTTCTATCCAGGAGAGTGATAAAATGAAAACCTTATGAGAACTTATTTTATCAACAAGTAGAGGGATGGGAAAACAGGTTTTCAGAAACAAGGATAATACATGTTTGAGAGTGTTAAAAAGCTTTCTATGGTTAACTTTTTTTGGTATGAATAAAAGTTAAATTCCACATCTCAGAAGAATGTAACAGACAAATGTTGGGGCCTATTGCTCTCAGGGATAACTTGTGGGCGAAGCCAGGTCTTCTACCATGGTACTAATGGCTTACAACCTGCTCCCTGAGGAAAGTGCTCATTTCAGAACAACCTTTGATTAACCCGCTCAGGTCAAAAATATCAAAAGAACAAACAGCAGCAGAGAAAATCAAATGTTCCTATGGGACAAATACCAGAGCAAAGATCAAATTGACAGGACCTTAGATTCTCAGATTCATCAGGCTTATGAAGCTTGAAAGTCACGAACCTTTCAAAGTTGTGCTGCTGAAACTGATAGAGAGCATGTTCCTGGAAACAGTAGAGATTTCTCTCCACTTTCGTCTTCCACTCAGTTGCAAGTTGAGTATAGTTCTCCATAATCCACCAGTGAATTATATCATATCTCTTACCAATTAGTGAAGCACTGACCTTTATATTAATATGCTTTGTATGCTTCAACCAAGATATTAAGATGATAAGACATGATGGCCAAGCAGATTGCGCCTGTCTAATTAGGTAATATCCTTGCCTATAAACATGTGTTCTGATGATATGTAGGGAGCCCTTTTGCTGAATTTCATTCCTGGGACAAAATGTGAATTTCTTGAACTCTTATGAATCCACCCTAAATACTACACTAAATGTACTTGCTCTGTAATTGCTAAATGTATTCATTACCACCCAGAAATAACAAACAGATGAGAAAACTTCCGTTGACCTGGTGTTGTCACACAGTTCTACATCACAGACACCCTCAGGAACAAAGATTAAGGAAGCTGAATAAATACAGCATGCTCACATTTTATCAAAGTTTAATTTTGGGATAAATAAAAAATCCTTTGAAACCGTGTTTATTCATTCTTCTGGATCCTACTGTCATTATTTCATGGTGGGAATATACACTCATGAAAAATTTTTATTCAGTGGGTCATTATGAGATAAGTAAACTATGTGACACAAAAGAAATTTGCAGTTCAATGAACATTTGTAATTACTCTAGATATTCCTCTATAAATCAGAAAACTCAGTGGTTCAAAAATGTTTGGATATGCTTGTGTGTTGGTTCTTTAACTGGGGAACAACTATAAAATCATATTATCTGGGTGAACACATGACATGTAATTCCATTTGATTTACTTATTGCATATATTCTATGTACTTCATGTAAATACATGTTTAGGTATTTGGGTCTGTGACATAACACTTTCCCCTTTAGGAGCATATGTATCCTTGCTACACTTAATGAGAAGGCCAAGACAGCGGATATGTTATTTTGGGGTTTGAAAATAATATGTAGTCTTAGTTATCATCATTCTCTTAGAATATAACTTTAAAAGCCCCAATTTAAGATACCCTGATCAAATCAACCTTTCCATAGATGAATTTTGATGATCTGTATATCACCTTTCATATATGAATTAAAATTAATGTTTCCAAAATTGTCACATGCTGCATTCAGTGACCAGTTACAGTGACATAGCACTTTTAGCATAAATCTTCATAACCATTCAGCTGTTTGCTTGTTGATTCTTCTTTCTCAACAGCAAGGTCATTTTAGCTGGGCATCATGCCCCCAAACAGTTTGTATAATGTTGTCCTAACTTTATAGATGTATGGGGATGTTCTCAGATTTTAGGTGCATAAATTAAATGTCTACATATATTCATCTTCAATTTAAGCCAGTTTTGCCATTTACTTCCAACCAAATTACTGCCTTAAACAGAAAATCTAATAAATGGATTCTTTTCTGTTTCCATCTGTGAAGTTAATTGACTTGATAATCTTTCTAAACTGAAATCTTTCTTACTATATCATTTATTTAATTGATTGCTACCTTAAAAGACCAACTTTCCTATTTTCACATCTCAGGCGTATGCCTGGATCATGCTTACCTAACAATGAATCTACCTAGAACTGGCCACCTAATTCTTTCTTTGTAATTTGTTTCTTACCTTATTTTTCTTTCTTTTCACTGGTGAGTGGAGAATATTGAAATGGAGTATGTTGTACATAATGCTTGTGTCCTTCTAACAACTTCTCTGGGGAAAGACTCTAAATTAAATAGACTCTGGTTTTGTATTTGTCTGTCTTGCTTACATAATCAGCACTTCACAACTAGAGCTATCAAACGTCAGCCATTCAGGACAAAACTTTATTTTCCAAACAATATCTAGAAGCTGATTTCAAACATACACTGTCCACTTTCTAAATCCTCCAATTCCACACTGGGAGAAAAAAAAAACAAAACAAAACAGCAAACTAAAACAAACCAAATAGCAGGTGTTTTCACTTGGTGCTGCCCTTAGCTGCCAAGCAAATAACATTGTCACATCATTAGATTTCTAGTAAAGTTCACATCTGAGGTCTTTACAAGCAAAATGAAAAATTTCCACAGATATTACATGACTATATTGAAATATTTAGAAGCATCACTAAGTACCCATCTGTTTTTTATGGCAATGTCATTAATAATCCTCATATGCTGGTATGTGATACTGTTGTGGTATGGATATGGTTGTGTCTCTCCCACAGATTCATGTGCTGGAAGCTTGATTCTCACTATGGTCTTGTTGAGGTAGTGGAACCTATAAAAAGTTGGCCCTTGTAGAAGGAAATTAGCCCAGGGGCCACCACCTTAAAAGAAATTAATGCTCATCCTGCAGAAATGGATTAGTTTATAGTTGATTTGGGGGAGTGAGCTCCGCCCCAACCCCCACCCAGACTCCTGCTTCATTGCTCTCATAGATGCCCCTTCTGCACTAGCCTGGCTGTTTCCCTTTCTGCTTCTCCATCTTGTTGCTATGTAATAATGGTCACACCATTCTGTTTGGATTTCCAAGTCACCACTTGGAGAGCCAAATAAACCTCCTGTTTAGACATTATACAGTATTAGGCATTTTGCTTTAGCAGCACAAAACAAACAAAGACAGATGAAAAGAAAGTTAAACTCTGATGCAGTCTTTGATTTTGCCACTCTTAAAATAAGTAACATACTAATACTTTTCACTTTGTGTTGTCAATTTGGAAGATACTTAGCCTGTAGTTGGACTTCGTATTCAAAATACTACTTGCTGGGTTACAGAAAAAGACTCCAATGAAATCACTACAAGGAACTGCACAAGGAGTTCAACTAAATTAACTTGGTTTTCAAGAAACCCTCTCAACATTGTCATGCCAGGATAATAAGAAATGGTTTTCTTTCATAGCCACAGAGAGATGGCAAAATAGCACTGCTCGATGAGGCTTGCAGGGATTCACCAAAAAAAGTAAGAAAAATAAAAATAAACAGAAAGATCAGGAAAATATAATTTGAAATGTCAAAATGTTCACTTTTCCTTATACCCTTTATTTTCCTCAAGGCTGCTCACAAAATGCAAAAAGAAGTGGGAGTAATGCACTCAAAAGTATCAGAACAAAGAGTCAAAAAAGATCAGATTCTTTTTACCTTATAGCCACTGATTTCTGGTTTTTCTGACCCTCTTCCAGTAATTGCACTGACAGATCTGGGAGGGACGGGGTTGTAAAGATAAAGGGTGCAAGGTCTAGACAGCTCAATTAGTACATGTCATAGTTCATGAAGGAAAGAACTGGGTGATTCTTTGACTGGCAAGTTGTGGCTATACTGAGATAGAAGTGTGTGTTGGGTCTTTTGATCTACCCAGGAGAACACAGAATCTGAAGGAATATTATGGATTATCCTGAGGACACACTTACCTCTCAGAAAATACTGGTGATACATAGAAGTACTGTATTGGACAAATTCCATATGGAGAAGGCGACCCAGAATTGTGACATCTCAGGCAGAGAGAGGATGATATCTTTCCAGTGAATGGTGGGTTGTCAAGTGGCTAAGCACAGGAGACTGTCCTTTGATGTTTCTCAGATTAAAATAGCTGAAGAATTTCTGAGTTTGACCGAATTTACTGAGAGAATACTAAATACAATTTGAGGACTCAGAAAGAATAGATGATCACAACAGATACTCAAGAGTTGAGTTGTAAGGAAAAGGTATGTTGTTGCATTACGAAGTGGTAACTATAAAACCCAGAGCCACTTCTTTCACTTTTCTATTTTTTTCTTTCTGTTTTATTTGGAAATAGTGGCTAAAGTTTGGTTATAGTAGGAATAATCAATAATAATGAATAAAAATCAAAATATTTAAGGATTTATTTAAAAATTCTTTATCCTCAGGCAGAAAGAAAAATAACTCTATAATTTATTTTTCAATATTTTTGATATGGTAATTCAAAGTTACCAGCCTAGAATACCTCACTTCTTCAAGACTTTGAAGCATGGAGAATCTTTGAATATTTCAATATTTTTTCCTCTTGCAAAGCTGAAGAGAAAAATTTGATTCCAGATGTTAAGGAAGAGTATCCCTTCAACTCTTAGTCAATATTTGATTTCACAGAAGGTAGAAAAAATATAGATAACCTTTGGGAAAAGTGTCACTAGCATTATGTAACTTAACCTCATGATCAGCCAAACAAAATGGATTTTGGTTATACACAGTAAGGGAATCACTTTGTTGATGAAATTCATGAGATGGGTTATAAATAATTAAAATTTAATTTAACAATTTCAATTTCTAACATTTGAAGTCCAATATTTAGGAAGGTTTTCATTGCTTATTTTCAAGCTTATTATTTTATTTAATTATTTATTTACATTTTGCAGTGCTGGGGATTGAAGGCAGGACTTTGCATATGGTAGACAATTGCTCTCTATCATTGAACTACTGCCCTCCCCCTATTATTGCTTTTATTATTAGTCCTTGTATGAGACATCACTCTGACATAAAAATCTGGATTTTTAGATATAAAAATAAAAGAGTTAAAGAACTGAAGTCACTGTGAAATTATGATCTGAATCGGATTTTGAGCTTGCTATGGGTTTTCCAAGACTCTAATAGAGAATGTATATATAATCAATAGTCAAAAAGTACATTTCAAAAAAATAAAGTGTCTCTACAGCTGTGCTTTGAAAGACAGCTATCTGTGTTCACAGGTTTAAGAAAGGACATATCAAGCAAAGTTAAATAGAATTTTTTGACTGATCATTGCTTAAAATTACCAGTTAGGGCATCATAAACTTCTGAGCAGCAGCATTTCACAGATTTTTTTACACTAGACATTTTAAAGAATGTTTATTCAGTTCTTGAAAACAGTTTTTCTTAGAAGATCCTTTAAAGGCAATTCTTGCTTAGAGGAATTTTTGAAAGCGAACTCTGAGAAAGCAACTTGTCGTGAAGAAGATTTTCTGTTCGTTTTTTACAAATTTTCTCCTTTTTTTTTTTTTTTAAAGAATACATTGTTCTTGCAATACATGTAATTGTTAATATATAAAAGCTGACCTGAACAAAAGATGCTCCAATATGAAATTTTTATTCCAGGCTAGATTTCTCACAACTTGCCTGTAATTTCTTAGGACAATTTCTAACAAATGAGAAAAAAAGTTTTACATGAATATTAAATCATGGACTAGGTCTAATACACGTTCTAGCCACACAAAAAGTTTTTAAATGAATCATCACTGAAAAGAAGAAGGGAATATAACTTAATTTTCCATAATGAGAAATATACATCTGCATTTTTCTAGAATTATTATGGTCAAATATGTCAATATAGATAATGTTATAATGAATGAAGTCCCAGGTGTTCCAAAGAGTAAAGGAACGATAAGTGAGTGTACAAGCTGATAAAGTTACACTGATGACTTACAAGGCTTTTATAATCTAGTTTAGAAAGAATATTTTCTAAATGCATGATAAAATGATTTTAATACCAAAATGCACTCAATTCAAGTCTCTATGTGACTCAGGAAGATGTTTATTTTTAAAGTAAGAATTATGAAGATTCTGTTAAATGATTTTTATTTAAAAAAATCGTTATGATAAGGAAGCCCAATTATATTTGGATGATTGAAGCTAATTTTCAACCATAGGGCCAATAGTCTCATTGTTGAGGAATAAAGGGATTTCTGCTGTAAAGAGAGAGACACAATGCAGAGAAAGCTGCCCACAAAGGCCTCATATGGGCACCCCCATGTAGAAAGAATCCAGTTAACTCAGGATACTCTCAACTGAATGGCAAAATCTGTAGGATGTTCCCCACTGCAGTAACTATTTGTAAGAGTTACTACTGAGAAATGACCTGAAAGGCCATCCATAAAGAACTGGATGAATGAATGAATGAATGAATGAATCATGCCTATCTATACAACCAAACACTTCTTCAAAATTATGAGAAATACATCTATGCAGGATATGTAGAATATGTCATTGAGTTAGACAAAGGGTGAAATAGGATAAAGGTAGAGAGAATTTTACCTTCATATAAGAAGTAATGATGACTATTCACTTATTTTTGATAAGATCAATGTAGATTTTATAAAAAAAAAACCCTAAAATATATATAGAATTACTTACTGGGGAGGGGGTGAAATAGAGTCATAAGGCATATAAGTCAAACTTTTATGAGTACATCAATTAATAGATTTTGTCTTTTGCACTGTGCAAATTTACATTCCCCAAATGTAAAACAGCAAATCCTGAAATAATGCAGAAACGAATGAGCCTAATGGTACATCAAATTAGCAATATGTTCTCCCATAGAAAAGAATTATTTTAAGGAAATGAAAAAAGCATAATGCTCATTCTTAAGGATATATTTCGAGGATAATATAAATTGCAAATAAATATTATATTCCACTCAGAAGGCTTTTTATTAAGAGTTTTATGAGTATTGTAAATTAAATACATTGAAGGTCAAAGCACTTAAGTAAATGAGTTAGCATTTTTAGAAACCAAAGTTTCACTTAAAAGAAAAAATTAGAAAATATAAAATTTAAACATAGGTAAATGTACTGTAATGGTAAATTTGAATTCCAAACAGCCATCTGAATTCATATTTTTTTAAAAAATTATTTTCCTGCCCTGTTCACTGACAGAAAGCATATAATAAGTCATCATAGCAGCACTCAATAGATACAAAGCTCTTCTCTCTTAATCTTAACTTCTAAATATTACTCTCCACTAAGAGAAACAGACCTCACTGGAAAAGCAGTTAGTGAAGTTTTATTCTTTGACATCTGAACTCAAATTATACCATGGTAGGAGAAAATATGAACAGCCTTTCCAATTAACTCAATCATTTTCAAGGTGATTTGTTTGCTGAGGTTCCGCCTCTTCCCCTTCTCCGTTAGGATGAAATATAACCATATAGAACATCATGTGAAAATACATAATAATAAGTAGTGCAACAAAATGTGTGAAGGCCTATTCTTGAAAGATATTGTACAGTAGATTAAAATGAATGCAGATAAATTAAGTATAACAGGAGGAAAGTCTAATGAAAGTGATCCATGAAAATATCAGATTTTTTAAAAATCTGTGTGTATAGAGCTTTCTGAAATCAGACGAGAAACTGAAGAGAAGTAGCAAAAAATTGGAAAATTTAAATTATGTTAAAAGTAGGAAATTTTTATTAAATTCCAAAGAATAAGAGAAAATATATGGAGTAGAAAAAATATAGAAATAGTTAATATTCAAATATTAAAAATATTATACAAATTGATAAGGAAAAATGAGTAGGCTAGGAAGGATAAGCATTATAGTAAAGCAATTCAAAGGGACAAGTACCAATAGATAATTTAAGATGAACTACATACCTGTCCACTGATCAAGGCCTTGCAAACAAAACAATAAGAAATCAGGGTTGTTTTGCTTAATCGTTTTTTTAAATGATTTGTTTTTATATAGTGTTAGAAGAAGCATAGAGAATCAGTTATTCACAAGCTATTGATCATATTTTACACTGAAAATGTAATTTTATGAGAATAGCTTGACAGTATCTAACAAAAATGTAGGTAGTGCATACCTGTAATTTCAGTGACTGGGCAGCCTGAGGCAGAAGGATCACAAGTTCAAGGCCAGCCTCAGCAACTTAGTGAGGCCCTATTTAGAAATAAAAAGAGCTATGGATATAATTCAGCCGTAAAGGACTCCTGGGTTCAATCTCCAGGACCAAAACAGAAAAAGAAAAAACAGAAAACAATGTAGGTGGATATACATTTTGATTTAGTAGAAGCAACCACTGGGAATTTACTATGTTGTAATGCTCACCCATTAGGACCAGAAAGATAATATAAATTAGTATATAATGTCTTTAAAAAACAAAATATTTAAGCATAATTTTGTAACTTTGAAATTATATATATTATATATATCTTTTATTTACATGTCTGAATGAAATTCATTATTTCGTCTAATTAAAATTAACTAATGAAAAACAGGAACAAGTGTATGTTAAAAAATCATGGTTCTCAAAGCAGTTTTTTTACTCAAGGGTCCCCAAGACATTTTTATGGGCTCCATGAGTTTAAAGCTATTTTCATGTTCATATCAGGTGTTTTATTTTACTTACAATTTGTTGGCATTTAGACTGATGGTGCAAAAGCAATGTGGGTAAACAGTGTTGGCACTAAATTATAAATAATAGCAATGTCCCCAGATTGTAGTAGCAGTTCATGTTATTCAGCATAATTTGAGCTGCAAGCTGAACTAGCCACTGTTTTGGGGAACATTATTTTTACTTGCAAGAATGATCAGCAAACTAAGGCTTTACCAGATATTTCCATTATATTTAATGCTGTGAACTGGTAATTCAAAGAAAATATATGACGATATTTATTGCCAATGATAAAATGTGAATTTTCAAGTGATAATTAACATTATGTATGTATATAATCATTATATATATATTACATATAATCAGAAGCTTGATGGATCCTCTCTTAAAACTTTCCTTGTGAGAGCAGAGATGATACTAAAAAAATTGATTTTTAAAAAATGTTTTTCAGTGAAAGCTGTTAACACTTGGAAGACCTGTACAACTTAGCCAAAATTTTCCAAATAACCAATGTGGACTTCTAAAAGTGTAAACATACTATTTGTCTTTCAGCGCTTGGCTTATTGCATTTAACACAAGCCCTCCAGATTTATCTTTTTGGTTGAAAATGACATCATGAATGGGAAAACACCCATTGAAAGTTCAGGATAGATAAATGGATTTTAATGTAACAAAGACTACAGTGCTCACTAATACCAAATTACAAGTAACTTCTAACAAGTTATCTCATGCTAAGTTTAACATTATCTAAAACAATTTCTATGGTTATTGGAAAAGGATATTAAAATCATATTACACTTTTTCAACTACATATTTGTGTGAGACCTGATATTTTCATTTTAACAAAACGAATACGTTGCAACAAATTTAATGAAGTAGTAGATCTTTCAGTGAGTTGTGAGAAAATTATAAAAACATAAATCAATTTTACTCTTTCAGTAATTTTGTTTTTCTTTTTGGAATGCAGTCATAGTTTTAACCAAAGCACATATTATTTGCTACTCTGTTTAGGCCAAAAACTCATCTTTGGGGAAAAAGGCAATTTTCAAGGACAATCCCTTCCTTCCTTCCTCCCTCCCTCCCTCCCTTCCTTCCTTCCTTCCTTCCTTCCTTCCTTCTGTCTTTCCTTTCTTCCTTCCTTCCATCCTTCCTTCCTTCCTTCACTCCTTTCTTCCCTTCCTTCCTCCCTCCTTCCCTCCTTCTCTCCTTCCTTCCTTTCATAATGAGGATTGAACCTAGACGTATTTAATCCCTGAGCCATATCCCCAATCCTTTTTATTTTTCATTTTGACACTGTATCTCCCTAAAGTGCTGAGGCTGACCTTGAACTTGTGATCTACCTGCCTCAGCCTCCCAAGTCACATAGGATTACAGGAATGTTCCACCATTCCTGGCAAAACCAATTCATTTTTAGTAACTATGTTTTCAATAGCTATCTTAAACTTACCTTTTCTTTCTAATTGAAATTTCTATAATTTATTTTATTTATTATCATATGGTGCTGAGAATTGAACCCAGTGCCTCATACTTGATTAGGCAAGTGCTCTACCACTGAGCTACAATCCCAGCCCCAAATTTTGTATCTTTTGACTAACATCTTCCCAAACCCTTTCTTGAGTTTTTCCTGAGGACTATTCCCACTACTTCTAAAAGTGCAAACATACAATTTGTCTCTCAGTGACCTGCTTACTGAATTTAACATAAGCTCTCCAGATTTCTTTGTTGTCGAAAATGACAAGATTTCCTTCATTTTTAAAGCCAAATTGTTAGGCACCACATTTTTCTATATCCATTCTTCTGCTCATGGACAGTTGAGCAGAATATACATATACATATACAAATACATATTTGTCATTGTGAATAATGCTATAATGAACATGGATATGCATGTACCTCTAAAAACAGTGTATGTCTGTGTCAATATATATTGAGCTTACTATTGTTATTATAAAGTAGATTATTAAGTTTTATGATAATTTTTCATTTCTAATATGCAAATTCTAATGATACCATCTAATTAAACAGAAACTCTTTGAGGTCTTCAATGACTTTTACATTATAAGGGATTTTGAAGCCAAAATATTTATAAACTACTGTCGTATAACATCTCATTCGGATGTGCTTAAGATACACATTAGTAGCCATAATAACTATAATAAACATAGTGTTTATACTAGTGTTCCTTCAATTGGTGCAAATTGTACACTAGTTAATATCTGTCAACATTGGAATGGGATGTTTTCATACTAATATTCTTTGTAATAGATGGAAATTGTGTGCCATTCAATGTCTATCAACACTGGAATAGAAATAAGTGTATATTACACATAAAAGAGAAAACTACAAACTGGTGACAATTAAAAATGCCATATGGTCACTGAGAAAGGCAAGAGGCAAATCACTTAATACAATTCCCTATATGATGAAATACCAAAGAAAGAATATGATCATGAAAAATGCAGACCCATTATTTCTGGGGTTAGAAAAATGTTTCAAATTGGGATGGAACTTATCTCAAGTTTCGGTCTATTGACAATATAGAGAATTCATTTCTAATTTCTTGACTTACAGTAGTGCAAAAATAGTGTAAATTCAGTACAAACCATAAATCCTATTTTGTATTTTGATCATTTTCTGGACTAGTGATAAGCAGTATGATATCTCTTCCTATTCTAGGCAGTGGCAGTAAGCTGTCATTTCCCAATCAACCACGTTTTCATGCAGCTAAAGAACTGATACTCTGCAATATACTGTGCTGTTAATCTGTAGTGTTCAGGAGTTTTTATAACGTTTTTGATGTATGATAATTTCAACTATGATAGGTTTATCAGAGAGTAACTCCATTATAATTCAAGGAGCATTTATATTCTATCTCTTAGCTTTTGTAGTTACATGAGTAAACACTTTATAATTATGTAACAAATTCCCTATGTTCTATATTAATATACAACAGTATTTGTTGACTTCTGTTTAGGAATATTTTATATTGATTAGTTGGTTTTATTACTGAATATATTTAAAGCAGCACATAAAGGAAAGAAGGTGGGATTAGGGAGTGAAGCAGAGCTAATCACGCATTCTAACTTCATGACTTACAAGCAGAGAAAAGTTAGTAAAGTTAATTCACCTTTCAGAGTTTCATTATTTATTCTCTCCATAGATATAAAGATCTAGCTTCACTGGTTGTTGTAAGCTTTTAAGGAGACACTATAATACAACAATTGGTTGGTGACACATAGGAGTACACTTCCTCCATTGCTGTATTTGTTATTTCTGAAATACAGCCATGAAGTCAGGAAGGACTGCATTCAGCAGGAGCGAGGCGAGAGGTTATCTGACCTTACTACTTTCACCATGGCAATAGACAACAGATGCTTTCTGCTTTGGACTAAGGACATTTGAGCCAAGCTTGTTACTAACACACAGAAGGGTTCCTAAAAGGAATTACCAGGTAACTACAAATTGAAAGACTGAGTCAGAAAGCCAACAAGAAATTTGTGTGCAACAAATTGTCATGGAGACAGTCCATGACAAGCAATTTTTGAAGTTCCTGGTGAGCAAATGCGTCTCATTTACCTGTTCTAAATGCAGTAAGTACCTGGAACTTGCTCTTGGAAAAGTAGCTGTCAAAATTCTCAGTGTTTGCAAAAGCAGATTTATTTTAGATATGGAAAATGTTCTATATGTTAATAATAATAATAATGTGAACCAATACATAGATGCTTTATGTAAGTTGTTCTTCACCATTTTACTTTCAGGAACCCTTTGCTCTTAAATAACCAGGATGCATCTCTAAATATTAACCATATTACAAATTGTAATGAAAAATTTTAAATGCATGGCTTAAAATTTTTGTTTTAAAATAATAGATTCATTAAAGGTTAGTACAAACAAAAGTAACTATATTTTTTAAGGTGAAAAATTGTTTGAGAAGAGGAACTTTATAGTCTGCAAATATGGCTTAATGCAAGACAGCTTGGGTGCCAAATTAATATCTGTAGTCCATTTGTTGCGTTACCATATATATCAGTCTTTAGTAAATTCTATTGCTCATTTGTGAGAGAATGAGAAAGAAAATAAAATATTTTTTAGAAAATAGCTCTGCCCTAGCAGAATTCCTGAAGGTTTCTTGAGGACCCCTATATCCTCCAGGTACCCTTTGAGAAATGATGCCCATGCAGTTCTGAAGTGCAGCAAATATAGATGCATAAACAGGATGCCACAGGCTGTCTGTGCTGGCAGTGTCGGCACTGTTGCAGCCCTGCCAGACTCTGTGATCTCTTTAAAGATAAATTCCATGTTTGAGAGGGAAAGAGGCAGGAAAAGGAAGAATCAAAGGACACAAATTGAGGTAGGATTTGAGACTGCCCAGATATTTTCTGGTGTGACATGCTGTGAAGCTACCAACACTGTGTTTATTCCATCTACCTCCTGTCTTTCTACTCTTCAGAATGTGTCAGATTGAAAAGCTACAGATTAGTCTCAAACTTCTTGTCAATCAGTCTAGATTGCTAAATTGCTTTGTTTTCAGAAATGACTTAACCACCTCCTCGATTTCTTTTTCCTTTGATGCATTCACCTGGTTACAGAAATTGAAGGCTATATACACAAAAATAGATATGTAGGCATATACATATATATTTATACATATATGTGTGTACATAGAAGTATTTCTATGCATATATGTATAGAGATACAAAATATGTAGATATATATGCATATATAGTGTGTATATGCACACATATATTTTGCAGAATACCTACTGTCATATATATCTAAAAACAACAAATAAAAAATAAGGTATTTTGCAGAATATCAGTAATATTCAGTATCAAGAAATAACTGAAACTGAAACAAAGCATCCCACAACTCCTCCAAAACTAAAGAGTCAATATGATAAGGAACATGAAAATATTTATCCACACCCCCATCCTTGCCATAGTAGTACATATAGAATTAAAGGCATCACACAATTACAATATGTGTTGTTAATGAAGGGACAAGGGGTTAACAAGGCTGCAGCCATTTTCCCCTGATTCTGTACCCCATCACACCATTTTGCAACCTAGATGGTTACTATGAACAATCAATTGAGATAATTCACTTCCTTCCTAGATTGTTAGCCCGAACTTCCACTACTTAAGAATAGTTCCCCCACCATTTGTGTGCCCTCCTTCCCTCCTTCCCCCTCTCCCTCTCCCTCCCTCCCTCCCTCTTTTTTCTCTCTCTCTCTCTCTCTCCCCCTTAAGGGCAGATACTCTGCTCATCTGCTTAATAAAATCTCTTGTCTGGGTGCTTTCAGTTAATCTTAGAACTGCAAGAGTAATGAGCAGGTTTTGTTCAATTTTAGGAAGTAGAGGGAAGTTGTATTGGCAGGAAAGCAGCAAATATTGCTGGCATTATATTCAGGGAGAGGTAATCAAAAAAGAACAGGTATGTAGTACAAGTTACCTGATCCTGTTGACTGACTGAAAAATAAATAACTCTCTCAACAATTTTCTTTTTCTTTCTTTTTTTTGGGGGCGGGGGAGTGCTGGGAATTGAACCCAGGGCTTTGTGCATGCTAGTCAAGTTCTCTAATCGCAGCCCTTCTCTTTACTTTTCAATGTAAATGTTTATTTGAAAATTGGAGGGAAATAGTTTGTTTTCTAAATGTTTTCATACAAAGATACTGGGAAAAGTGGATAGTTTAAAAATTTTCTTCAAGAATATTACTGACTTTCCTTTTACTGATATTACAATTCATTTCATGAAAAAAGAGATGAACATAGAATACACTGATAGCTCATTCTCTCCCATTTTCTCTGCGCTTTAGAGGTCAGAAAAACAGTGGAAGTGTCAATTTCTAAACATAAAAGTTTGCTAATGTATATTACAATTTACATAGCAAATACAGTGGAAAATAATTCCCCTTTTATATGAACTTAATGACCAGGATTGTTGTGGATGCAGTCTGACTTTGCAAAACTAAGTTTAATTTTCTTCAAAATTAAGTAGTAATGATAATAATATCTACCACATTATGTGCTGAAATAATTAAATGCAAAGCACCTGGCATGTAGTAAGTGTTCTTAAATGTAAGTTGAACTCATAGTTTTGCAATAATCACAAATAGCATCTGGCAAGAGTATCAAGTGTTCTGGGGAATCACAGCACTTCTAAACATGGCAATTTTGTGGTATACATGGAAAATGCAATCTAATGAAAATGAAACACCATACATGACTCACTCTCACTTCTGGGTTCAGCATTATCCCAGATACCAGATTTCAGAAAGAGCTATTTGCACTCATTCCTAATACACCTGATACATAACTGTGAAATTCTTTAAGAGAAATTTTCCCTTAAATCTAAATTTCAGTGTAACTCACTGAGATTAGTAGAGCTATTACATTTCACAGGTAAATCCTATGACTATTCAAGAATTTGATTTTTAAATTTCAAAAAATGTATTTTTTACTTTTAAATTTAAATATATTTTAACTGGAACATAAAAATATAAAAATTGGTCATATTTATGAAGTACCATGTAATGTTTCACATATGTATAAAATGCATTCCATGACCCCCAACAGGGGTGAGTGAAATCAGTGGCTCTCAAAGTTCTGTTCCTCCACTGGCAACATGTATCACCTGGGAGCTCATTAGAAAGGCATGTTTTCATTCATGCCCAAGATCTCCTAAACCACAAAAATCTGGGTTTGGGGCTGTGAGTGTGTGTTTTAAAAATCTTCCTACTAATTTTAATTCACTCAAAATTTGAGAAACGGTGGCATACACATCTTATCTGACCACAGGGAAGCCTGGCAAGAATTGGCAAATGAGGTGCTCAGAGTCTGGGACCTGTGTGTCACTCCACAGCAAGTCTTGAATGCCCTACATTTGCCCCACAGAGACATGTGTTAACTATGTGGCACAAAATATCAAAAGTACTGAGACTGGGAAGCCCTAATCTAGATGAACATACGTAATAGACACATTTAATTTTACCATTTAATGTATATCTAGTCCGTTTCAATACTTGCAAGATATTTCCATTTTAATTCACAATCTCTATGGATTTGATAGATGAATTTCTATGTTAATAAGTATAATAAATATTACAATAAATGTAATTACAAGAAATTTTAATAATTAATGTGAGTCAATGGAAGCACTTCTTTGCTGTGCAAAGGACTGGATTTCTAGGGTTTTTCTATCTTTTTTCTTTCATTTCTCTTAGGAATAATGTTACAACCTCAGAAGTTCTCCACTTGGTTTTTGGGTTCAGTGAAAGAATAGAATGAGAAGAAATATAGTATGTGTGTATTTGACTTTTATCTCTTGCTCTTTAAGCTTCAGCAATGATAGAAAAAAAAAAAGTGAAAAAGAATTCACTAAAAGCTATTTGAGACTGACTAGCTTCCTATTTATCACACAAATTGACTTTTGGCCAGTGTTTTAGTCCTGTTGCCTTCAATTGCATAAGAATTAATTTTGCCTGGCACAGTTAGTGCATACTTAAGGCATAATATTCAAAGATTTTGCTAGTAATTCATTTATACTGTGTCTATTAAATAGACTTAAAGCTATCTTGAATTTAATTGGTAGGCCAATTTTTTATACAACTAACCAGTGAATCACCATATACTTTTTAAAATAAATTGAAGCCTGTCACATCTATATTGTGACTACAGATGAAGCTGTGCATGCTGACATAAGTGAGGAAGAACTATCACAAAAGATCTTAAAATAGTGTTATCCCAAAGCTCTAGCCACAGACATAGGTACCATCCGTGTCTGTTCCCATCAAGGTGAGCCAAACAGTGTCATGTGCTGCAGATTAACAAAAAGATATTACGTTTCCATTTGTGGGTGTGTGGGGGGGCAACATTGTGGAAGCTAAGATTGACATATTTTTATGTAAAGTTCGTCTATTCTTTGATTTTTAATAAACTTTAAACCAAAAAAGGAAAAATAAATAAGACTTTTCCCCAAATATCAGATTGAAGATAGCAAAGCAAGTTTAGGGTTTTTTTTTAAAGACTATAAATTTGAGATATATGTGAGATATTTGTCACATGGACCACATATTTCCCAAGTACAAAACATGAGACTTCAATATGTTTGATGTTATTTCCCCCTGTGAAACTTAAATTCAATGACTCCTTGCGAATCTTGTATATAGTATGAGTCAAGTATGTGTATTATATGATACTAGTTTTTGATATGTATTATATATAATTTTAGGATATATTAAATAGATCTTAATTTAAACAGACAAATAATAACAGCCAGAGCTTCCTATAATGTACAGTTAATCTTTTATTTGTGTACATAACTTTAAGGTCCACTATATACACAAAAATATGACTTTTGTTCATTTATTTGTTGCTGTTCCAGCTAAATTCCATAATTTTTTGGTAGTTGTTGAAATAAATATCCATGTGCTATCTGTGCACCCCCAACATGTGTATACATGAAAATATATATTTTTTCACAGCACAGAATATTATTTCCATCAGGCATAAGAGCAATGCCTGTAATCCCAGCAACTTGGAAGACTGAGAGAAAATTGCAAGTTCATAGAATAATATTATTTCCCACAGCATTTTTGCTAGGACACAGATAAAGATTGTAAACATCAAAAAGTAGACATTTAGAGGATGAAATCTTGGGCAGTAGGTTTTTCTTCATACTTTTTAAGCATTAGTTAAAAGTTTAAATGGCAACTTCTTCATGTCCACACAAAAGATAATTATTTACTCAAAGGATTTGATGGAAGAATTGCTCAGCTGCTGTATTTCTACTTCTCTGGATTGTAGTAGAGTGGGTATGTAATATGCTGATATTTTCTACTGGGTTTGGAAATGAATAACTGAGATTTTAAAAACTACAGTGAGTCACTCAAAATTATAAATATACTGGATAACACTGAAATGTTTCAGGATTTTCTTGAGACTTTCTTATTAAATTTTATCTTTATAGTCAAATAAAATATGGTAAATTAATTCAGCTTATTCACTGTTATGAGATTCGTTTTATATAGCCCATGCTCTGATAAAATTAAATAATGTCTCTTAATAATTCACTTAAACGAATGCATTGTGCTTCTGTAGGGCAAATGATCATGGATACATAAAGAGAGGTAAAGACAGACGGTAGACTGATAAATTTATGAATTTTATTCTATAATTTTGAATATGTATGTATATATGCCACTCATTATTTGACCTTTTCATTATTTTTCTTTCCTTTCAAAATTATTTTTACATTCAGATTTTGTTTCATGATTTGAGAAATTATAGTAAATAAAACATTAAATAAGTTAAGACATTTATAACCTAAAATATTTACTCTTTATGACTAAGAATAATTGTATTTTGCATTCTTTCTGACTTTTCCTATTGTAAATATTTGCATACATAAACATGAATTCAATACAATGAAATTATAGTAGACATCTTTTGAAACATTACTACAAACATAATTCTGGGAACATACAATATTTCGATGACATCAGGTGATGATGTGTGATGAATGCATGTTATTATATCTTGCTAATTTAATATTCTACTCTCCTTTCTCCAAATAGTATAAGCCGAAGGTGGGGCTGTGTGTGTGTGTGTGTGTGTGTGTGTGTGTGTGTGTTTTGAGTGCAATCACAGCAAAAAGCCATTCTAAAACTTCTCTCTTGAAATTATATGAGCTGATAGGTCAGTTTCCTGATTCGACTTAGGAAAAGTTATATTCTTTCAAGTTTCATGTGTACACAAGATGCTGCATTTGCCTGTTCACATATACATTACATTGCTACGTGGAAGTGCTGACATATTTTCCTCAGGTATTTTTCTTAAATAACTGCAGCCCCCTCTCCTTTTCATGGGTTTAAGGTGAGACCATCTCATTTCAGTGTTAATATCATAAGGAGAACAACTGACGATGAGCAGTCATAAAAGCAACAGTGGAGGATTTGTTAGTTTTTGATGCTCTATAGTTGAACAATAATTCTGCCATTCCTAGCAACTCCTCCTGGGCAGGTGTCCCAGGAAGAAACTGAATAGAGCTGACTGATGGGGAAAAGGATGACTTCCACTTATAAGCCACGAAACAAACTGAACTTTTTCTCTCACAGTGAAGGAGAACCATGTATATGAATTATCATAGGAATACCAAATAATTTAGTTTGATGAGAAATCACGAAATGATTTTTAGAGAAAGTAAAAGTGTACAATGTTTTGAATTTCAGTGATATTGAGCATTCCGATTTACTAAAACACCAGTATTTCATTTTTCTATTTATTAAAATTTGAGGATTTTATTAGCTGTGGAAAGGTAAACAGCCAGATATTATTAATTTTAATTTTAAATACTAAATAAATATTTATTGAAGAAAAGTCCACTGTTGGGTAGTAGGAGTAATACAGGAAAAATGTGTGTTGAATATATACATTTTCAAATATAAATACACATACACATGTATGCTGCATGTATGTATATTTATGTGTGTGGTTGTATAGATCTTCTTACAGAAGTACTTACATAACTAGCACAACAGGGCTCGAAAAAGTTATTTTCTTTCTGCATCATTAAAGCCTTAACTCTAATTACAACTTTTTGAGGTACAATTGAAATTATTTTAAAAACCAGGAGTTTTCATTTACATATGAAGTTGAGTATTTTACATATCAGTTGATCTAGTTTTGTGAGAGCTTTAATGAGAAGCACAATGACATTTATTCTCTAGAAAATTTTGGTAGGCATTTTAGGTTATGGATAAGTATATCAGACACATAATCCTACCTACTTCCAAATTTTTCATCCATCTCAACTCCATATGGAGGCTGATCAAGGGTACGATACTCATTTGAGTGAGAAGTCATTAATTTCAAAATTTTTTATATTAAAGTATCAAAGAACATTAAATTATTCAGTGAAAGTGAACATGGAATTAAATAAGTGAAAGGCTGAAGACTTTAAATTCCAAGTAAAAAATTTAAATCTCAGGTTCTTTATGCCCAAATGCAATATTTAAAATTTTCCAGGTGCAATACTTTTATACCAGTCAAATTTAAAAGTGCACTCATATAAAAGATGTAGAGTTTGAAGACAGGTTTTCCAATGAAGAATTGTGGGGAGAAGCAACGTGGTGCGGAAGAATATTTTGTACCCATTCATTTTTTTTTTCCATGTACTAGCTGATGTGCTCTGTGGCTTTCTCCTTCAAGTGAAGTGTTTCTCATGATAAAGCAGTAATTTTTTATGAAGTGTTATAGGATGCGTTTTTAATATTTCAGAAAAGAAACTATTATTTATATTGAATGTCATACAGGCGTACCAATAGGAGGACAAATGTTATAAAGTGAGGACTCATGGAAGGAGAAAAAGATAAGCTAAGTGCATGGTATTAGAAGATAACCTAGTATGAAATATTGGAACCCAGGTGGTAGGGGCTGCAGGAAAGTGAACTCACCATGCCTGGGTTACTCAAAGCATCATTTCTAAGACCTGTTTTCTTATTTTCTTAACTGACTCCTCAATACCAAGCTCTTGGAAAGTTCTGTCTGATAGGAGTGTCTTTGCATGCTTGAAACTTTAAGCCACATAATGCTTGAATGTCCATATTATTTACAGTAACAACTTGGTTTATGTGGCTTGTCTGTTCTTTCTCTGGGAGACTGAAGCTTGAGTAACTAAATTCAATTGCTCAGGTGCTATATTTCTGTGTGTGGCAGACCCCCAGAGCACACACCCCAGTAAAACCACAGGCATCCAGGTTCAATGAGCCTTTCTGGTTGACAACATTTGGCATGTGTTGTCAGGTATCATTGGTGGGGGAATCAAGCTGGTCCCTTGAAACTCCCCTGGGAAAGGATACCTGGGATGTTCCAGACTTCACCTCAATCCCATTTGGGCCTTTCCCTTTGATAATTCTGCTCTCAACTTTTGCTATCATAAATTATAGCCATGAAGGTAATAACTTCTGAGTCCTGTGTCTTGTGAGCTTCTCTAATGAAGTGTTGATACTGAGGCTGTGTACTCAAGAAAGAAAAAAGATAACCTGATGTTATGGTAAAACGTGAGGTGTCCCCAGAAAGGTAATGTGTGATGTAATGCAAGAAGGCTCCGAGGTAAAATGATGAGGTAATGAAAGCCTTAACACAATCAGTGAATTTATCTCCTGATAGGGATTAGCAGAGTGGTAACTGAAGGCAGAGGGGTATGGTTGGAGGAGGTGAGTCATTGAGGGCATACCTTGGGGTATATATTTTGTGAGCTGAGTTTAGTGTCTCTCTCTCTCTCTCTCTTTCTCTCTCTCTCTCTCCTGATCATGTCCAGGACCACTTCCCTCCACAGTACTCTTCCACTATGATGTTCTGCCTTACCTGGAGGACTGAGGAATGGAGCCAGTTGTTTGATGGACTGAGATCTGAAACCATGAATCCCAAATAAACTTTTCCCCCTCTAAAATTGTTCTTGTCAGGTCTTTTAGTCCCAGCAGTGAAATCGCTGACTACAACACCTGAATAGGTCCATATACAAATGAAAACACAACAAAAATTCTCAAAGATATACAGACAGATCACTTTCAGTAATATGTAAAAGAACAATATATTGTGATCACTTAGAGTTTATTCCAGGAATGCAAAGTGTATCAAACTTTCAAAAGTGCAATTATCCACATAAACAGACTATAAAAGTATTTCATAGTATTGTAATGAATAGTTATAAAAATATATATTTTTTAGTTCGCCATATAGTAATCAAAAAATCAGGAAACACAAATAGAATGTTTTCAGACTGCAAATAGAATATAGTCAAACAGATAAAGAGCATCTACCCAATTCCACCAACTAGCATCATGTTTAGTGGTCAAAATTTCGATCGACCCGATTTCTAAACAGAGAAAGGAACTTCAAACTGCTTGCCCCCAACTCCGCCCCCTTCCAGCTCCGAAGCAGCCAGATCGGTCGTCGCCCCCTTTCCTTCCAGCAAGCAGTTGAGTTCCTTAAACAAAAGGGGGGAATGTAGCCAAAACTGGTTAGGTAGTCAGTGTAGAAATAAAAAATCGGGTCAAATCGAGAAAATGAAGGACATGAAAAAAACACCTACATCTGGAAGTTGGAGGCTGCCTTGGGGAATGGAATGTCAAAGATTTCCAGAACCCATTGATAACCAGATCTACCTGTCCTTATCAAGAACTGTAGGCAAGGAATTGCTAATTAACACCTGCTGGGACATTACCTGTTATCACTTCAGCCCTTCCCCTGCCTGTCTGCTTTTCTGCTTTTACCACTCACATGCAAAAGTGGGCCTAGACAGAGAGGAAGAATGAGGGGGAAGGGAACAAGAGAGTAAAACTTATAAAAAGGACAGGATTTACTCGCCACACGGATTCCGCCTTTGGGTCCCCTTCTTCCACTCGGGAGAAGTCTGCTTTTACTTTTCTTTAATAAAACTTTATTTTCCACTCTAAAAAAAAAAAAAAAAAAAATTGAATTATATTAATTTTTCTCTCAGAAACTAACCAAGTCAAGAATATGCACTATTATTCTTATTCAACTGAAAGTTCCAGCTGACATAGGAGGGCGATAAAGATAAATAAAGGACTTATGGATTAGAAAGGAAGAAATAAAACTGTCTATCACAGATGAAAGGATTATTTACATAGAAAATCAGGAAAAAATAAGTATTTTCAGACTTACACTATATGATTGAGCTTACAGAATACACTAGAAAGATCAAAACTTGTGGGATGAAAACCAGATCAGTTGTACTGAAAAACTGGGAGCAGAAGAGTTTACCTATAAGGGTATATGCACAGAAGTTTTAGGTGATAAATCTGGTTTTTATGTTATTTATGGTGGTGATTACATGATAATATCTATTTATTAAAATCCATAATTTTGCACAAAGAGGTTGATTTACTGATTGAAAATTACACCCAAATTTTTAAAACTTTTCAGTTTTCCTAATAATATATTTCCCTTTGAAGGTATTTCACAGCATTGAGGAAGATTTAGAAATGCATAGGCAGTCAGGGCAAGATGCTGAAGGAAGAAGTCAGCAGCGGATCCAAGACAGGAAGAACACAAAGAGGGTTCCCCAATAAGGTCAGGTTCCCAGCAGACAAAAGTGCTCGCGGACATGAACTGGGGTCCCAATCAGGTACACTTCCATACTCCTGGACATAAGCAGGGATCCAACATAAAGTCTAAA
Source organism: Glaucomys volans (assembly GCA_020662805.1). Lineage (NCBI taxonomy): Eukaryota > Metazoa > Chordata > Mammalia > Rodentia > Sciuridae > Glaucomys > Glaucomys volans. The sequence continues at coordinate 230,015 of JAJEJO010004971.1, read as the reverse complement.
GTCAATGTGTGGATATGGGATACCAATGAGCCATGATAAGGAGAGTGTGGAGATGGTAGGGGATAGAAAAAGGATGAAGACCCAAAACCTATGAAAAGAAGGAGTCAGTACTTTCCTATTAGACCCTGGGCTCTAGGGCCCCTTCTCTATGGAGATGTATGTTACTTGGTTACTTTTGCTCTAACAATCAACCTGCTGCTTGTTTGTTCTGTGTCCTGGTCTTCAATTCTTGCTATGTAGAGACAAGGAACCCAAAGGGAAGAGGCCTAAACAGTAACATCATGGACTAATTTACGATTTCATTTACATCTATTCTATTTTTGTGATCAGTTTCTCTAACAAGATGCCAATCAGCATGTTTCTTAAAAGAAGTTTAAAAGCATAACAATAATTGATGGTAGTTCTCTGTCCTTAAATAAGTTATTTTACAGAATATTCCTGGATAGTCTCTTTAGATTGATATGATAGTTCTACCATGTTAAGTTTTCATATCTAAGAGAAAAATTGTATTTACAAATGATACATCTTTGCATCCTAGAAAAATATATCTATACATATAATGATTTGAAAGTTACTTTGCTCAAAATAGCCATGTTTTCATTAAGATTCACTGAAATCAGATTGCTGAAGAATTACAAACCAAAGTAATACATACCTTGTTACATGATATATAAAACTTAAGTTTGAAATTCTAACTTTATAAATTTTAGGTAGAACACATTATTTAATAAATTTCTCATTTCAGTTTTTCTACCAAGAGTATCTATCACATGTATTCATTTTAAGGAGATCATCTGTTTTTAATTACTGGATTTGGTAAACACTGCTACATCATAACCTAAAATAAAATATTACTCTATTAAAATTTGAGAAGTTTGTTTTTTCCCTATTTATGCTTCTTTTTTAAAGAGGATTTTTTCTTTCCTATTTGTTTATTTATATGCAGCAACCCTTAGGATGTACATCCTTATTGATACTTCAAGGATGAATATGTACACTTATCACAGATTTTATTTCCAAAGAAATATTACAGGGCTGGGGATATAGCTCAATTGGTAAAGTGCTTGCCTCACAAGCACAGGCCCTGGGTTTAATCCCCAGCACCACAAAAAAAAAAAAAAAAGTATTACCATTTTACCTTTAATTTTGTGTTGGCCCCTTCTGTTGGTTTCTCTTTTAGACAATTGAACATCACCTGCCTTCCTTTTATCTCTGTCTATTCTAATCTTTACCGCATTTCTCCTTACATCTTCTTACGCCTGATCCTAACAAAGTCTATCTTTCTCATTTCTGTTTGTTTCAATGCCTATTTTCCAATTCATATTATGAAATATTCCTTTCATTCTTGCAGTGGATTTCCTCTTCTAATTTATCCCTCAGTTTTGCTTGGTCTGTTTCCTCTCCCAACGCCTAAAATCTCTGAACTTTGGTTTCTTTGAACATCTGACCCTGAGATATATCCTTTCCCACCCAGAAAGGACTTCTTTCATGAGTTTTCCATTCTTCTATTATTTGTTTGCTTTAAATAAACATGTAACCTGCCTTTTTCTTATCATATCTGTAGATATAAAGTCTTAGTTTTAGGACCTTTCTACCGGAGTCAAAGGTTATTTAAGTGAAAAGTCTGTGGGGAGAGGAGAACCAGACAGGACAGGGAAGTATGTGTGAGCAGCAGTCTGCTGCAACTGATCCTGAAGTTGTAGGAGCCCCAGACTAAGTGTGGGCCAACTGAGTCTTCAGATCTCTGCAGAAGTCTATGAGCTGCCAGAGGAAATTTATTTCCTGGCCACATTTTGGGGACACATTCCACCAATTTTACAGCTATTTTTAGTTGCAATGATTTTGGACCCAGAAAATATACTTTCCTCTCAATTTTAATTGTTTTTGGATTGTTCTCAGAGGGAAGATGGGAAGTAAAATGATGTTGTGTACATTTTTACCTTGAAGTTCATACTATTTTATCATCCACAAAAGTTTACCTTATATCACAAGGTGTGATCTTGGAAAAACTAAGCCTGGCTAACAAACTGCCATCACATTTTCTGGTTTTAAAAGAAAGCTCTTCTCTGTCCTGGAGGGTAGAAATAATGGGAAGGACAAAGTGTATTTCTTTTTCCCTTTGAAAATTCAGTGAATATAATGGTGTGACATTTGCCTTTTATTTCATCATTACGCTAAGAAGATTATTTATTTATGAGTATGGATAGGTCTACTTTAATTTACATATGCTTATATGTTATTGAAAATTATACTAATTGCTTTGTATTCATTCTCTCTTCCCAAAACATAGGACTCTTTATCTAAGGGAAAGCTAAGGAAGATGGAAATACAGATAATCAATATGTAGGAAAGTAAAAAGGGAGAATGGAGGTGATAGGAAGGGGCAAAGAGGCAGAAGGGCACAGCAGGAGGGAGGAGAGATTGAGAAAAACAGAAGAGCAAAGGCCTAGAATTTTGTGACTTTATTAAATTCTTAGAACTGTCTCTCCAATCCTTCAAATTCTCTTCCTCTAGACTCCACTTGAAATATGTAACTCCAGAGATAATTATCTAATTTAACTTCCCTGGCAGAAGAAACTTTCAGCAAGTGGTTTTAGATTCTATTTTTCTTATTGAGTTATATCTAGATCCTTCCCTTAGGCTCTAATTCCTGTCTCTAAAATTCTGTATGCTTTCCAGGACCTACTGTTCTTTAGCAACCAAGAGGCAAGAGTCCTTGATGGCAATAGACTGGGAGGGTAATAATTGAAACATTGTGACAATATCAGTTTATGGTAAGACCCTATGTTGCATGATGTTTCCCAAGGAAGCAGGGGTGGGAGTTGGGCTTGTATCTTTCAAACATACAGCCTTGGCAAAGAAAATAGAAACATTAGAATTATGTAGAATTATGTAGAGTTATCCAGCTACTTGAATGTTTGAACTTAGAGTTACTCATTCAAATTGTCCAATAAACCAATGAGTTAAGTCCTGTTTAGGCCCCATGATACAAAGATGAAAGCTGAGACCCACTATGTCTGGTTTGCAGGGCTTGGACTAGGCTGGGGGATCTGAATGCAGAAACACAGAGTCCCATCTTTATCATTTCATTACTGCATGGTGTACATTAAAAAAGACATCCAAACACAAAAGCATAGTTACTTGGGAGTTATTTTTGAAAACCCGCCCTTTTATTTAATTCAGCAAATATATGTTTAGCACACTCAGTTATGTACTATTCCAGGCAGGGAAGACTATACTCAAAGAAAATATAAAATTTCTGCTTTCAACAAATTTGTGTCGTTTTGCAGCAGAAGACAATAAGGAAGGTGAATAATAAATAAGCAGTGTTCAAAATGGGGAATGTCATCAAGAAAGATGAAAATGACATAGTAGAAAGAACTGCAAGTAAGAATGTTGAAAACGTCTATTTAAGAAGGTTATAACTGTACAAAGACCTATGTTTTATAGATCACAGAAGGGTCCAGAGGTGGGTGTAGTGCTGGTTTGTTTGAAGAAGCTGCAAGAGGATGATATCATTGAGATGAATTGGTAGAGTGAGCAGGAGACACTGTCAGACATAAGGCGGTACCAGGTTGTCAAGAACTTTCTAGTCTACTGTAGATGAATTGCCTTTTCCTATGAGTGGGGCAGAAGACCATGAGATTATTTTCAGCAAAGAGCCCTTATAATTTGTAAATGTCTTGAAGGACTCAATTAGCTATTATGGTAAGAATGCGTAGTGGAGAAAAAAAAAAGGGTAAAAGTGAGGGACCCACAAAGAGATGACTGTAATTATTGGAATTATGAAAAGTGGTTATAATTCAGATTGTATTATGATAGTGGAGCCAAAAGGGTGAAATGACTGTGTGAAATTAAGTACAAAGGTGTTAGATAACTGTCTATATTTATCAACATTGGCAGCTGGAGGAATTAGGTTTAAAGGGAGGCTCAGAGTGAAGCAGATTTTGTTCTTCTATTCAGGTTCAGTTATCTGACTTTCAGTGGTAATGCAGGGATGGCATGTGGCTTTGTGGTTTTGCAGTTCAGTGGAGTGTTCAAACCTGACAAAAAGTCTTATAGAGTAAATCTGATATTTCATGCATTGGAATCCATCAGCTAACCTAAGAAGTGTCCGGGAGGAAAAAGAGCTTAAGAATGGAGATCTAGGTCAATTTGATTGGGACATAAGGAGGAACAAGAGACAGCAAAGGTAAGGAAATTGCCAGGACAACATGGTGCTCCGGAAGCCAGTGGGTTCCAGAGATATCTAGAATAAGGAGATGACCACTTGGGCCAAATGTTGTAATAGGTCAAGTTTAAATTAAGGTTGAGAATTTCTGATGGGTAGTTTCAGGCAATTGGAGGTAGATTCAGTGTATGTTTTTTTTTTTTTTCTTTAATTTGCCCATCATCTTGTTTTATTTTTTAAATTTTTCATTTGTTCTAATTAGTTGTACATGACAGTAGAATGCATTTATACATTTTGATAGATCATACATAAATGGAGTGCAATCCTTTGAATCACTGATTTTAAAGGTCAGAGATGAGACTAAGTGGATTTGGAGACAAAGGAACAATTCTACCCCAGTTTTTGACTATACATTGAGAGTATTAAAGAAGATGGTATATGAATGCTGAAGTGGAATTAGCTAAGTTTCTAAGATTTTTCTTTTTCTTTTTTTCTTTTACTTTATGGGGAAAAATGGCAAAACATCAGTAAACTGGTAGGAAGTAAAATGAAGAAGTAGGAACTGGTGTTACCAGAAGGACAGGGGGAGGAGGAATCTCCTAAGCACTTCCTATCATTTCTTCTGGTAAGTAAGAAGATTTGAGACCTTACAGAAATGAGAGGAACTACATATGGATAGAAGAAAGGAGAGAGAATAGTAGAAATTGAATGGAAGTTCTGTTATAAATAAGAAATTAAGAGGGTAAAGGAGGCTTTGTGGCTGAAAGAGGAAGGATTAAACGTTGAATCAACTGGAAATATGAATAAATTCAGAAAATATAATACAGAAAATTATAAAACTTTATAATCAATGTTATTTTTACTTTACTGTTATCTAGAGATATTTCATATGTATTCATTTTAATCTTCTATGAGATCTCATCTGATATATTTCATTATATTAACTTTTCTATGACAAGGATTATAGGATTTCAAAGATTTTAGTTTTCATAAAAACAGTAATTTAGTTTTTATATTACTTTAGATTCCATAAATATTCCATAAATATTTGGTAAAAATAATTTAAAAGTAATTCAGGTATTCAGCCATTGAATTGAAATATAATTCCAGTCAAAAATTTTCTGCTTTACTTTGATTTTTCATGATGTTTTTTATGAGAGGAACAATCTGTGGTAATCTTCACACCATTATGAATCTCCCATGAACTCATTGGTTAGAGTAAAATGAGAGGAAAGGACTTCTCTATCTCTTGGGGAAATTTTAAAATTAATAATAATTGTTCATGCCTCCAAAACAAATTATTGGCAGTAACTTGAACACTGGATCTGAAAAGGGAGATTTTTTTAAAGATGATATTTTTTGAACAATACCAGATAATCATCTATTTCTTCCCCGACAGGAGCTTGTTGGCAGAGAAGCCATCATCTCATATCTCTCTGTAAGACACACAAGTGAAATAACTGTAGCAAGACACAGAAGTTTCTACAAGATGATTTTAATGTAAATCAGAATTTCTTGGAAGGCATTGCAGTTGGCAAACACCAAGAGTCTTTTCAATGTTAAAGAGTTGGTGATGGAATCCCTTTAAAATCTGTATTAATCATTTTTCATCATGAATTTCACACTAAAATAATGCCAAATGAACAAATATTGTTAAATGAAATTCTGGATAATATGCTATTTGACTGAAGTAAATATACATAAAAGTAAATAGATGCATAATCTTTTCTACTGTGATTTTTACACTGGTACAGTTTAGAAAACTGGAAGAAATTTAAAATTTCGTATTATAAAACATTTAAGCAAAGTCAATATTAATAGTTACACAGGACTTTTACATCACTGAAATTATATTGCATACATGACTTCAAAATTTCTCAATGGGCAAAAAGAGGGCTTGAGGATCATATAATATGTTCCTCAATTTCTTGTGTTTTGAGAGGCACACAGAATTTCCATATATATTTTAAACCTATCTCCATGCACATGAATCTAAGATTTCATGCAAATTTTTAATTACAAATGAAACATTGTTGAACACCCTTATGAAAAACTTGGACTTGATATATTCAGCGAAGTGGAAGAATTTGAATTTTTTTAAATGCAAAAAATATATATGTACACAATTTCATAACCATTGACAATTTTTCTTTTAAATATGTTTATTTGAACGTCTTCTGTACATGTGGACTGTATAAGGGTTGTTTTCCTGAAAATTATGGTTCTTACAAATTGGGACAGAAAATGGACATCATCTTTGTTAAATGTAATGTGTTTCCCTGCTAGTGTTTGAGGGTAATGTTATCTGACTTATAGTAAGGATTAAAAATTTTTAGCAGGTCTTTGTCTTTTTTCTTATGTTCACACACCTAGTCCCCATGTCACTGAAAAACTGCTTTCCTATCACAGATGTCCTACATTTATTTGTCTGTGATGTTTATAAAGATATATATATAATCATCATATCATTTTTTTTATCATGTTGGGTAAAGTTAATTTCTCCCTGAATACTATAAAGATTTTAAAGTCACTGTTTTCTGTAATGTAATTCCTTTCCCTGTAGCAAATCTTTATATTGGATGCTTTTGTTTTCCTTTATCTTTTTTATTATTTCATGTTCATTGTTTTTTGTTGACTTTGTGATGCCATTTTCCCATTCGCTCACCTTTTCATAGAGTTTTATCTAGTCCTGAAATTTTCTGTTAAATGTCATTAAGTGAACAGACTCTAAATCCCCCTTGGTTGCTGAGAGAATCAAACCTTCCTACTTTTCAATTTGACATTATCTTCGAGGGCCTTGGTTTGTAGCCAAGATTGTGTTGGCTTTGTACCTAGTTTTTAGTTTATATATATATATTTTGCATCATGGGATGTTTGCTGAACCTACTTTCCAGTCTGATAAAGCTCTTTCCCCTTCCAGTACTCCAGCAGGTTCTGAGGATCAGATCATTATTATCCGACCCTTGCATGACTCTCCAACCCCATTTCTCTGTAATCTCCCCTCATCATCTGGGCAATTGCTGGTCTGGATCATTATCATTTCCCTAAAAGTGCCAGGATTTCTCTAATGTATAGGGATTTGCACATAAGTTTTTAATCTGACCAAAACACATTTTTCCTACCACTTCTTTTAATTAAAGTATAAATTTACTCAACTCATTGGCATGTCTCCCAAGATGTATTGTTTAGTTTTGCTTTCTTATTCTAAATTCCCTTCCCAGGATCTGATTTTCCAGCCTTCCTCTATGTTCCCATGGCAGCCCGTTGATTTATTTTGTTCTATTTGCATTCACATTCACTGCCTCACTTCGTTTCTCTCCCTAGATTTCAGATCCTTTGAAAGAGTCATTGAATTATACATCTTTGCATTTCATATTACATGTGGACTTGACACGTAGTAGGTGCTTGATAAATTATTTGGGAATTACTTGATGAAAATAGGCTTTATTGTAAGCTAAGGAATTTATATTTGGTTGTATGTATTAGGATATTATGCTGCAAACAATATATTTATCATAACATGCTATAGTAGAAAGTATGTATATTGAGGCTGCTAAGGGAAGCCCAGCTTTTTCTAAGTGACTCAGGTGTGGAAGTACCACAATCACATACAATATAAAAATTAGGAGGCACAGGAGAATGTGTGTGTTATTCTGTGTGCCTGCACATTCGAATGCACTGGCACGACATGCTCTTTGCCGATGTGCAGTTATGTCCCCAAACACATTCGCCACTGCTATCTCAAAAACCTTGATGTGTTTCCTTCACAGATACTGGAAGGAAATTTGCTGACATCTCCTTCGCCATGTCTATTCTGAATAGAATTATTCACCAGGTGCATTAAATTGGAGGAAATTGCACTCAATCTCATGCTCTCAGGTTTTTCTTATTGATGATCTTCCGAATGCACATTCATCATCCCTCACTTTCCAAAGTCACAACATGTCCTCTACACAGATAATTACTTTCCATCCAATGATTATCTTGGAGAGATTACACTTTGAGGAAAGGAAAGTAGAGCCTTTGGCTAATGGAGATGATATGACTTTTTGTTAAGCATTAGCATTAAAACTCTTTGGTGGACTGTAAATTAGTATCCAGGTAAGTGCAGGTTCTGCTGCAAGCTGCATTTGTTTCTGCATTTATCAATTACTAGTTATGTGACCCTAGAGACTTTCTTAAACTCCCTATAATAATAGTTCCTAACTGTGTATTGAGAGGGAGTTAAATAAGATAATACATTTAAACACAAAGCCTAGAACACAGTAAGAATTCCATAACTGTGAGATAATCATATTATTATTACAAGAAGCAATTATGTACAAAATTCCTGCCATTTCCAACTGTGTGCTCCTATGCTGTACCCCTAGGAATACATATGAGGCTTTACCCATGGAAACATCTCAAAAGTTTGATGGATCACTTATTACTAGATACATTTTTGTTATTGACATGACTATTTCAGGGTGATGTAAAAAATAATGGCTAATAAAATTTTTCCTATATTTTGATTTAACTCTTTTACAGCTCAACAACTCCTCATTTATCACATTAAATCTACTTATACTCTCTTGTACTGATTCTAAATATGTCTTTTTCAGGACAATTTCCAAGAGGTAATTAGCATTTGAATCCAATTAATTCCTTATCTACTATGTGTACTACCATTTGGGGTTGAAATTTCTGATGTTTTGGCTAGAACTGGACTGCCATGGGTCCATTTCATCATTGGAGGATTGGATAGATTGTTATTCATTCCAATGATAAGTTTTTGTGAATGATGATCAGGAACACAATCATGGGACAATTAGAATGGAAGCATTTCCCATTATTAACAATATCTCAACTAAGAGTTGTATTTTTTTCTTGTCAAGAAACATAATTGTGATTCATAACACAATCTGGAGCATTAAGTGAGTCAGCGAGGACAAATCTAAAAAATACGAATTATTTTATTTATGGGCACATCAGTGATGATTAGGAAACAAGCCTCTGTACTCACTTCTCCTTCTACCCCTTCACCAGGTCCCCAGTGCCCCAAGAATCCTCTTAGTTATAAAGCAAGGTTAGAAGAGACCAACCTGATCAGAAAGATCCACTTCAATAGCCCTCTCACCCAACAAAGAACATTCCGGCCAGCACTGAGAAGCAAGTGACCCAACCATACCCTTTTCTCATTAGGAATTCTAAGTTTGGCCCTTAAACACATCTACCAAAGTCTTGTTTGGAAATCCTGCCTTAGGTCAGCTACTCTTTAAGAGTCACCAATCTGTCTCTCTTAATTATAGGAAACATTTTCTGTTCTGATTTGAACATTCTCCCAACCGCTGTGTCTATACTCGTTGTCCATGGTTTCTGCCTTAATAGATCCTGTACTTGAACAGAAAGACACATACCACTATAAAATAGAATCGGTCATATTAGTTTAATTAAAATTATTTAAGAACAGCCGGGCATGGTGGCGCACACCTATAATCCCAGCACTTGGGAGGCTGAGGCAGGAGGATGGAGAGTTCAAAGCCAGCCTCAGCAACTTAGCGAGGCCCTAAGCAACTCAGTGAGACCCTGTCTCTAAATAAAATACAAAATAGGGCTGGGGATGTGGCTCAGTGGTGGAGTGCCCCTGGGTTCAATCCCCAGTACCAAAAAAAAAAAATTATTTAAGAAGAGACATAATATCAATCACCTCCACTAATGATCAATAAAATATAAGAAGATACTAGACTGTTTAAACTTTTTATTTTCTCTATATTATAGTATTTTGATGTCTTAAATACCTTGTTGTCTTCTGTCTTCTCACCCAAGTTGGTGTGTCCCTATCTTGGTGGTGTGTCCTATTTCTAGGATCTTGGAGTATAAGCAACTTTGTTTTCCTGAGCCTTTGTCTGTGTCTCTTTATGTAGTTGGACCTAACAATCACAAAAAGAGAAGAGTCACAAAATTTAATTTTAATAGAGCAAACATTTTGTTTTCACATGTTGGAGACTTTCCTCATATCAGTCATTTCTCCCAGAAATTATTGCCTTTTCAATATGGGGTCAGATCAGTTCAATCCAAGCTTTATTTTCAAGGGCACATTCAAGAATAGGATGAATCATAGAATGGACCTTGAATTATAGTGTCCACAGGGCAGGAGCTCATCCTAACTGCCTCTGCAAGCATTCCAGAAAAGAAGCCCAGCAGGGCACAGTAGCACAGGCTTGTAATCCCAGCAACTTGTGAGGCTGAGGCAGGAGAGTTGCAAGTTCAAAGACATCCTCAGAAACTTAGTGAGATCCTAAGAACTTAGTGAAGTCCTGTCTCAAAACAATAAAAAGTGTCTGAAATATGGCTCAATAGTTAAACATCCCAGGGATCAATTCCTGGTAACCAAAAAAAAAAAAAAAATGGAGCCAAGGGACCAATTGCTTGGTGGGTCCTTCCTAAATATTAGCTTTAGGGGGAAACTGTATCTTGTTAGAAAAAATATGAATTATTAGAGAAAAACTAAATCCAGTGTAGCATTTATTATCAAGGTACAAATATTTTTGTCTCTGGACTTCTTTTTGTACTTGATTGGTTCATATGTGTTATTATAAGTGTGAAAGGAGATGGGACCTCCTTGAAAATTATTTTCCTCTTTCCAAAATTGTTTTCAGCCTTAAAAAATTTGCACTTAAAAAAGTCAAGCTGAGAGTGTTTTACCATGGGTGCAAAACTGTTACTAAGGCTCTGCTAAGGCTCCTAAAATCTCAGAAGAAAACAAACAAAAAAAACAACTTTTTTTTTTCCAGTAAGGATAGAATTCTCAAAATATAAGATTTGAAAATTTCTCTTGTTTGTAAAGAAAAAAATATTAAAACTACATATAATCTCAAATAACAAAATGCACTCAAAAATCATGGGTATTATTTTATTCTTTTTATAGTACTTATCAGCTACAAACCATGCATTTTTTATAACTCATTAATAGTAAGTTGGAAATGAAATATATGCTCCATATTTGACTACTTAAGTATATTTAATTAGTAGTTCCTTATGTTTCATTTTATTTTGTTGCCATTATGAGTCTTATCTATACTTAACAAACAAAAGGATGAGAGCTATGTCTACTCAACCCTCATTTTTTCCCATCTGTTATCAGTAAGTAGAAATGGGAAGTGAAAATAATTATAGCTTTTTTCCTACTTTCTCTTATTCACACCAAGTGATAATTATGTTTCCTTACTTTTTCCAAATCTGTTCAGTCTAAAAGGTTTTTACCCTAAAAACTTTCCTTTTTTCCTGATATACTATACTAAGTGTTAGAGTCAAAATAGGTACTATATAGATAGTATCTGGCATTGGAATGAAATAGGAACAATATGATATTATATCTTTTATCACTTTAATGAAGAAAAATTAACTTTAAACTCCCCTTTTCCAAGTACAGCAGTCCAAAAGAAGAAAGAAGCATTATCTTTAGTGTAATTCACAGTGCACTGATTCATCAGCAGTCAAAATATACTCACACAGGAAATGGATGGATTCAATACTTTCTGCAGATTGGCTCTTGAATAGAATCAGATTTGAAGAGGAAACTTTAGGTATATTCATGAGTTGGCACTAAGGAACTTTCCTGGACTTATATGCAGATGTTCTTTTTGTTTTATTGCATTTTTTATTGTGGGTAAAGCATTTAGCTTATCTAATCTCTTAATATATTTTGAAGTACATACTACACTATGTTAAGCCCCTAGCAAACACTATTCTATCTTTCTTTGAGACTGACTCTGGTAGATACCCCATATAAGTGTAGTCATGAATTGTTAATTTTTCTTCTGTGATTGGTTTTTGGACATTATTTACCATAATATCCCCCAAGTTATTGTCATTTATTGCAGGGTTTCCTTTTTATTTAAGATGGAATAATAAATCAGATATTTTAATACATTTTTGAAGCATGCATAAAAAGGAATAGTTAATATTTCAATTCAACATTAGAACACATAACCCACCATATATTCTAAGAAGTAACCTCCTGTTTCTTCCCAACTTGTGATATTTAAGACTCTTGTATAGATATTTCTCAACATGCCATTTATCATTGTTCAGAGATTCTGTTTATGCATAAGAACAACCAAATAATAAGGAAATAAATATATTTATTGCATAGTTTTATCATACTTAGTCCCACATTTCTATTTTGGAAATTTCTTAAATGACATACTGAAGAAATAATTGGTTTACATTTCACTTACACATGATAGTTATAAAATTAAATGTTGAAACCAAAAATTGATTTGAGTATAGATAGTGGGGCAAGAAATAAACCAAGCTAGTAGGTCTGCATTGCAACAATTAAAACAGGATCTTAAATAAAATGTCATGCCCCTACCTAAAATAAATGAGATTAGTATCAATTGTACATAAAGGACATTTTGGAACAGCACTTTTTCTTTTTTTTTTCTGGTACTCAGAATGGAATCCAGGGCCTTAGGCATACTAAGAGAAATTGTATGTTCTCAAATCTTTTAGACTATGGTGTAGGAAATTATAAAATAGTTTGTATTCCCTATTATCATTAACATTTAATTATTAGATTTTGAATATAAGCCTAGATTCAATGCCTGATTTAAATACATTATTTATCATGAGAATCTTGGTTATTTATAGGCTGATATGAATTTTCATATAAAAAGTTTATGTTCATAGCCACCTAAATGCTCATTCTGCTACAGATTATATCTGAGAACAGTTGTGAAACTGGCTCCTAAGGTACAGTGTGAAGAAAATTCACCTGTTTAAAGCCTTGAACCAACAATAACAGACACTGATCCTATTGGTTAGCTCTCTTTCGATATTTTGGATATTACATTTCTGCAGTTAGAATTAGAAGTTTGCACTCATGAAAATACCTCAGTACTTTTTCAATTATATAATAACTAAGTTTCTGAGTCACAAATGAGCAAAATCTATAGCTGATGCATAAAAATAATCACAAATTTTAACACCTAATAATACTGTGGAATAGTTAGCCAAAAGGTTTCTTTTTGCTTTAATACTTAGTTATCATATAAATCACATGAAATATCCATATGCTTGCATTGCTAAACTTGTAACAAGATAAGGCTTATATCAAGGCGAATTAAGAGACTTTTGGGGTATGTTTGCTATTTATTTATCTATTTTTCAATTTGGTCCTGAGATGTCTCTTTAAAGAGTGACTATAAACTTTAGCCATGCTTGAGAGTGTTCCAGAGACTATGCTGTGGGTATTTAGTTTGCCTAATGCCTATGTGATCCATTTGTGACTTAATAGGAAACTTGTTTATATTGGTATATGCCCTTATGACATCTATCATCTAGTTTATTCTGGTTAAAATAGCCAGTCTTCAGGAAAGCACTGTTTGGGTGTATTGATCAGGTAGGATACAGAGAAGGCAAGTCCACAAAACAGATGAAATATCAGAAGTAGCGTAGTAGTATAGAACCCAGAGAAAGAAGGGCGGCAGGCATCTATAGGCCAATATGAAGCGGGTATTGTCCAAGACTCACATAGTCAAATGGTGGGTGGGGAGACAGAATAGAGTGCAAGGGACTTGTGTACTAAAGCCTTTATTGGGGTCCAGGGCATTACCCATGTAGGATTGATGCGAGAAGCTCTAATTGGTGGATTTAGAGTAAGCTGGTGAAGGTTCTGTGGAGTAATGGTGACTGATGTGGTCTCTCTGTCTTATCTACAGTCCTAGCAGGTGCTGCGGTCAACATTGGCAGGTAAAGGAGATTGTATCTAGCTGTTCCTTAGGGAGGTGTCAGGAAGCAGTTGTAGAAGGCAGATGCCTACATCAGTATAATTAAGAAACTGGAGGGTGGGTGGGAAGAGAACTAGAAATAGTGTCAAGGGTAACTAAGCTCTGCCTCTGGCTTGAGAAAATACAGTTCATATTTAAAAAATGATGTTGAGGCAGCATAAATTATAGGGATCCATTACAGTGATAAATATCAATCTGAAACCAGGCATTTAGATATCTTGAGGACAACTACCCAAGAAGAATAGGTTGTTTTTAATTTTTATTTTTTTGTTTTATTTTCTCCTTTTAGTTATACATGACAGTAGAGTACTTTTTGATATAACTATACAAGCATGGAATATACCTTATACCAATAGGACCCCAGTCTTATAGAAGTACATGATGGTGAGATTCACTGTGGTTTATTTATATATGTACATAGGAAAGGTATGTCAGATTCATTTCATTGTCTTTCCTACTCCTATCCCCTCTCCCTTCCCTTCATTCCCCTTTGTCTAATCCACCGAACTTCTATTCTTCCCCTTCCCCTTTAATGTGGCTTAAGGCAAAAAATAGAATTTTATTTATAAAGGTCAAAATCACAGGGGAAAAGCCCACAGATCTAATACCCATGTAAGTCCAAGGCATCTGAATAGGCTGCAGGAAACAGGTGGTAATCACCAATCAACCAATCAACCAAACACACACACACTATCAATTTCTGTCAGCGAGTAAAACAGAATTCTTTGCTTATGCTGTTAGCTTAGACAGAATTTTTAACTATCGGCCTATTTCAGTGTAAATATTTTATTTGAGTTTATATTAACTTTATGGTTATGAAAATCTCAGATTTTAAAATTGTACTTAATCATAACTATTATAAAATATTCAATAAAAAGGCTATATATAAGCTTATAGAGAGTTCACAAGAGATTTGTTGAACTAGAAGAAAGATCAAAATAAATTGTCTACAAAACACATAGATGTAAAAGGAGATGATGAATTTGAGGACAAGAAGTTTAAAAATGGATGCAAAAAAAAGGGATGTAATAAAGATTACACAGATCTGCAGAAAGAACAAAGAGATGTGTGGAAATAAACCTTTGAAAACATCAATGGCTGAAACATTTTTAGACTTGATGACAAACTGAACTTCCTGATATAGGACATAGGCATACTCCAATGGAATAAATAGAGCAAAAACATGAAATTGAAAAGAAGTGAAACAAGAGGGAAATAGACAATTTGTAAGTTAGTGAAAGATAAAATTTCAATTAATCAATATGTGCAGAGATGTGCACCAGAGGACAGAGTACAGTAGAAAAATACCTACACTGTGTTGACAGAAAATAATTCTCAAATGCATATATACAGCAGAATATCATTTTAATAATGAGGTCAAAATAAAGATATTTCCAGTTAAAAATTAATTGTGAGATATTGTGAGATATACTTTCAAAAGTTCTATGCTAGAGAACTTACACAAACATTTTTCAAGAAGCAACACAATTTTGGGAAAAAGTTTGAAATGAAAGAAGGAATGAAAAAATAAATATGTTAAATATAAAGAAATATTTATTCATATGATAATACATTTAATTGTTAAATTTGAAAAATATAATGAAGTTTAAATTAAAATAGAAGGGATAATATACAAAATGTGGAATAAAACATGTAAGCTTTGTATAATGTTATAGATTAATATTTCTTAATATAGCATTTTCAAATTAATCACTGAAGCACAGCGGTAGTAGAGTACATAACTTCAAAGTTGGTAGGAGGGAAAAAATAAAATATGATGCAAAACATTCCAAGGATAAAGGGAAAAGAAGAAATAATGGAGGGAAGGAAGACATAGGGAAGAAAAGAAAAGAAAGTAGAACACCAGAAGATAGGAAACTGGTTTACAGTAACCAACAAAACAAAATGATGACATCAATCCTAATATATTCACAAGAAGCACAAAATATAACTGGACTGAAATACTCACTAAAAAGAGAACTTGAGAATATATAAAGAGCGTGTTTACAGAAAAATTTAAATGAGTATAAAATATATCAAAACAGAATTATGAACATGTTTCAGGACAAACTTAAGTAAAAATGTGCCTATTCATAAAAAATTGTTTTAGGACCAAATAATTTTGACTAAAATAAATTTATTATAGAAAAAAAAAGGAAGATATGGTACATTTTGTTGTCAAAGCGGACCAGAGCATGCAGAAATAAGAGGTCCCCACAAATGTAAAATTTTATATTTGAGAAATGTTGAATTGTATGCCTGTGTAAGAGAAAGTTGGCCATTCTAGATGTAATATTCATATAAAAAACTAAAATTGATCTGTAGCTGACAACAAAATGAAATCAACCCATAAAATCTGTCTTAAAAGCTTATAAATGAAAAAAACCAATTTTTAGATGACATTAGTTTTAGGTGTTAACTTGACTAGTATTCACTACCAAATAATTTAATTGAACATTATTTAGGTGTTGTCATGGAGATATTTGTAAAAAAAAATTTATGTATTCTTTATTTTAAAATTTTTATTTGTTTTATTTAGTTACACAGGAAAGTAGAATGCATTTATGCATTGTGATAAATCATACATAAATGGAGTATAATTTCTCTTCTTTCTGATTGTACATACTATAGGATCACATTACCAAGAGCACATCACTCATTTCTGTGGTCCCTACCACCTCAGTGAATGTTTGTTACAAGCCCATTATGCAAGGAACTGTGGAAGAATCAGGGAACAGCTTACAGGTCTTTCCTTGGAGGAACTCAGAAGTTGGTATGGAAGAGAGACAAGGCAGTCCATGAACTTACCAGGTGCAGTAGCACACTCCTATAATTCATTACTTGGGAAGATGAAGTAGGAGGATAGCAATTTTGAGGTCAGCCTGGGCAACTGAGCTAGACCCTATCTTAAAGATACATAAAAAAGGCTAGATGTAGCTTAATGATAGAGCCCTTGCATTTTTAGGGGTGAGCTCTATGGAGATATTTTTTGCATCTGGCTAACATCTGCAATTAGTTGGCTTACTAATTATTATTATTACCAATAATTTATTATTATTACCAATAATTTTATTGGTTCTTTTTTTTTGGATACCCAGGGGCACTTGGCCACTGAGCCACATCTGAGCCCTATTTTGTATTTTATTTAGAGACAGGGTCTCACTGAGTTGCTTAGCACCTCACTTTTGCTGAGGCTGGCTTTGAACTCATGATCCTCCTGCCTCAGCCTCCTGAGCCACTGAGATTACAGAAGTGCCCCACCATGCCCAGCCTTTTATGTCTTTACTGTACTCAAACAATTATTCATTTCCAAATGTCCAAATCCTGGATGTTCAGTTGCCTGGAACTGTTGCTGACTTTTTCTTTTATTTATTTTTTGATGTGATAAATACATAATATTCCCTAATTCACAGGTAGGTTGTGTTTCAAGAGATTATTTTATACTTTAATAAATTTGTTATTTGGAAATTGAATTCATTTTCCCTAGGGACAAGCTTTAAAATAGCATTTGTTTCTTTATTAACAATAATTTTAAAAAATTTATCCATTGTATAACCAAACCATAGTACAAAGAAAACATAAAAATATTTAATACCATTTTGTCATAACATGAATAATTTTCTTCACTTTATTGAAGACAGCAACGCACAAGCTTCCTAGAGGCCAACCACACAGTCAGCTGGCCTCAGTCTAGCTGTCAGCAGACCTACTACAGCTCAGTAGGCCCCACCTCCTGGAAATTCCTCTACTTCCTACCACCACAGGTTGGGGACAAACCCTTTAGCATATGGGCCTCTGGGAGGAACCCTGAAAGAAAGAAGCAGAATATGCCCCTTTCATCAAATTTGTATTTCCAAGGCAGAAATAAACTGTGAGGGAAGGTGAGAGGAGGTGGAGGAAGACAATTTCAATGGAGGAAGAGTGTGGAGTTAGGGGACTGTTAAATTTGACTTGACAGTTCTTTACCCAAGAGTGGTCAGAAAGCTACTTACTGCCTGAGTGCGACTGAAAACTGTTGGAATCTACCAGAAAATCCATTCAGTAACAGAGAAAACTACAGAAAAAGTTTAAAGACAATAGAAGAGAATAAAAGCATTCTCTTCAGTCAGTGTCCTTATGGAATAAATGTAGCTTTACCCAGAATTCTTACCTCTAAAGTTCAAGGACATTGTACAAAGATGTCCCTCTGGTGCTGCTCCATGGTGACTTCTTCCTGCCTTGGCCTTTTCCATACTACTTATGTTCCCTGGTGAGAGCAATATCCTCTTCTCATGAGTTATCCTAATGGAGAAATCCCCAAAAAGAAATTATCCTAAATTAAAATACTACTACTACTGCTAATAGAATATAAAACCAAATAAAATGAAATATCTCTGATGATAGTCTCCAGCCCTATACAGGATCTTCTACTTGGGCTTTGAAGGCCTTTATATGCTGACTCAGATTTATCTTTTGTTGTGGACTGATTTGAAGATTGAGCTAAGCCAACTCCATTTTGTTTAGACATCTTGCCCTGTGTAAATATCAGTTCCCATTTTCTTATAAGCCCACTCGCATAGCAGCTAACACCTCCACCTTCCCCACTTGCACCCCGAGTTCAACATCCTGAACTTGTAAAATGCAAGTTTGCCCTTCTGAACATGTACTGATGATTTCTGAGAAAGTGTTAAATGTAAACCTGTGGTTGTAATTGCCACCCTCTCTCCCCATTTCCTTGTGATTTTCCAACTTTTAAGCAGCAGTCACCCCCCATGAGGGGTTCAGAGACTGCTGAACTGTTTGCTTTCTGCTTTCCTGACCCTGGCCAGAATAAATCCTTTGTCTTTTGCTTCAGAAGTACCCAGAGTTTTTATTTGGGATATTGGAATAGCACCTTAACACTTTCTTAGGTATTCACACTGATAATTTACTCTACGTTAGACCCATGCAATAACTATAAGATTTCTTCAAAATGTTATGTAATTTTTCTCTACCAGAAGGAAATCCAGAGAATATATGAAATGTAGACTTTCAGATAAATAATTGCTGCTCACTCACTTCCTAACTGAGCTACTCTGGGCATTTGATTTAATGTTTCTTCATCTTTAAAGATGGATACAAAAGGCAATTTTAAAGGTTTATGTGATGAGTTAAATGAAATAACATAATCAGGCTTTAAACAGAGTATTTGTTCAATTAAAATAAAAACTGCATTTACTACTTGTATATGCATTTTTTCTTCCTAGAGGAGTAGGTAAATTTTCACTGTGTCTTCTAGGGCTTCAGTTTCAGCTCTAACATCATCTTCTCTTTAAATTTTTTTTCTTAGCTATTTTATTCACATAGCTATTTTACTAAAGTTGAAGAAATAAATTTTATATTTTCTACTTAATAATGAAGTATCCAATAGCATGGGTAGTCTATTTAGATTTATATTTTCATAATATCTGAAACCATATACAGGCTCAATTAAATCATCAAGGACTGACACCGATTTGGCAGATGCTATAGTAGAATTCTAGAAAGTGCACACTGTCATCCCAATGCAGAGTTAGAATTCCTGTGCTTTTCTGGTGCCTCCCACGTACTTCACACTGCAGCAGTTTATGTTTGACCACCTTTTCATCCCATTCATGGCTCTAGTCTCCCCGCAGCATTTGCCTCAGTGTTCCTTGGCAAGAAAGCTCCTGGTGATTAGCAACACAAAGTACATAACTGATCAATCCCATGGATACAGGATCAGGTGAGCAGAAAGTCATAAGGATTCTTCATAAGATAAAAGAAAAAAGTTATTCCTTTTCTGTGGTTGTTCTCTCACCTTTTCTTACCCTTGCACTTCTACTCTTCTCTCCTACTCTCTAACTTTAACCACATCCTTAGGATTTTTTTTTCATGAAATCTATTTCTATGTGGATCCACTCATGTTTAGTTATCCATAAAATATCAATGTTCATATCACATTGGGGTCAACTTATTTGAACTGGATTTGTAACTCTGTCACAGAGCATGTGTTTAGTATGCATGTGGACCTAGGTACCATCTCTAGTGCCAGATAAAAATAAAATAAAATAAATTATCAAATCATTGGCGTTAACACCTGTGCCATGCATCTGTTTCAGTCCATCCACAGAGACAAGGAGGTAGAAAAAACAAATTGCCTAGAGGGTTTGATGATGTTTTATTTCACTTTTTCTTGTTTGATCTGAACTTCAAATGCAAAGAGAAAGGTTAGGCAACGTTCTCTATTTATAGCAGAGTGACTATGGTACAGCATACAGTTGGTACTAATCTGTTGTCATTAGGTGAGGTTACTTTTATGCTCATGTTTCTACCAAACATAACCATATTCAGCTATTTCTATGAGAATGAGTAAATTAATGTGTGTAATTTACAGATAAAATTATATTCTACAAAAACAATATTGATATGATATTTTACATGTATAACTTGTATTTTTGTTATTACAAAATATAGTTTTAAGCTTCACTTTCACCAGTTAGATCAGAGAGTTTTCTCTGTCTTTTACCTGCAGGCCTTTAGCCCATTTTTTCCATGGAAGTTGCTGTCTTTTTTTGGAATGCAGGTTTCTTGGTTAATTTCTTCTTTCATATTTTTCATTCAGTTTCCTAATCTGCCTATTGACTATAGTTTCCTTTGGTAAAGATATATTACGAATTTTTATATAATTAGATTCATGCAATTTTGTTTCAAGTTTTGTATTTTAAATGATTTGCTTAAAATTTCTGCTGTATGCAAATTTAAGAAGATAGACCTTTTTTTTTTTTTTGATACTGGAGATTGAACTCAGGGGTACTCATCCACTAAACCACTGAGTCACATTCCCAGCCCTATTTTGCATTTTATTTAGAGACAAGGTGTCACTGAGTTGCTTAGTACCTCACTTTGTTTTGCTGAGGCTGTCTTTGTACTCATGATCTTCCTGCCTCAGCCTCCTGAGTCACTGGGATTATAAGCATGTGCCACCACGTCATGCAGTCTTCTACATTTTTATCTCAATAATAGTTCTGTACTTTACAAATCATCTTCAAATCCACGTAGCGTCTACTTTTCAACTTGTAACTCTATAACTCAAGTGCAATTTCCTTACACCATTTCAGCCACTCACTCTTTCACCATCTGTTTATGTTACACCCTCAACTGTGTATTTAGGTCCCATACATATATTTATCTTTTCCTGAACTCTCCTTTGTCCTCTATTGGATTGTTCAATTTCTTATTTTATTGATATAGCATAATGTACCAAAATATGAAGTAAGCAGTTTAGATAACAAGAATCAAGAATATTTGACAACTTTTGACATAGCACAGAGATCTCGAAATTGGACAATAGATCAGAATTTTACTACAGAATAGACAGAGAATCTTAAGAATTCATGATAGGGAAAAATATGTCCCTAATTTTATAGAAGCCCATACATGAGAATAACTGGAGAGATTTTAATCAGATTACTGAAAAGAAAAAAGAGTACCTTACTAGAAATGTGCTTTTGAGGCATATAAATATTTCTAAAAAACATACAAAAAGGATGTGGTTGGGGACTCTAATGCTTATGTTATTCCCTAATAGAATGACCTGTTATTTTGATAAAAATCATGCAATTTGAAGTAATTTATCATATAGCTTAAAGTCAGATATTAAAATGTTATTAGTATCATCTCTAATTTGTGCTATTATCTTATTTTTTAAATATACATTTATCTGATTTCTAACTTTCCCATAAATATAATCTTTATAAGCAGAAATAAATACTACATTTTTAATGATAGCTGGATACAAGTATTTTTCCCCTTTCTTGTGAAACACCATCATGTCAGAGAGAGTCCTGCTGGGGCCCTACTGTATGTGACCTATACAGGCTCTGGGGAGCCTCCAAAATGTCAGCAGAAGTTGTGATTGCCTGCAGATTGCTTTGACCTTTTGGGGCAAAATTACAAATAAAAATAAATAAATAAATAAATGTGTCTCACTTTCAGTGCTTTCAAAGAACTTTCCTTTTTCTGGAATTACTTTTTCTCTTGCTCTTTTTTACCTTTATTTCTCCTAGATCCATAATTTTTCCCTGCATTTAAGATCCTCAGCAAGAGTTTACTCTGGGCTGATTCTGTAATATGGCTCTTGTGAATTGAACTGCTATAAATATTGATGTGCATGTATCACTATAGCACACTGAAATTAGTTCTTTTAGGCCCATCACTTACTTTCTTCTCCCCTTCATCTCCAAGGGCTACCACATCATTTGAGCCACTGCTTCTTATTCTAAAATAATGTGTTCTCAACTGCTCTCAGTGCTTATGCATATTCTTTCTTTTATGTTTTCTGATCATCCACATGTTGCACCTTTTGCTGTACTAGCCCCACCATACATAGTAGGTCCACTGTAATTCTTATAGGATTGTATCCATCACCATGAAGAAGCAGTTGTCTTTCCTCATTTCTGTGTATTCTCAGATTGATTTTCTGCTCCTGTGTATGAGATGGAAGTGGTCCTCCCTTTTTGCCTGAATACAATTAACATTTAAGCACAATTGACATTTGGAGTATTCTCTGTTTCCTATGTATGTTCTTCTCATTGGTGTTGAATGATTTTGTGTGCTCCAATTTTTAGCTATCTAATTTTAACGGATGTATTTAGAGAGATAAAATATTTTAGCTTTCAGTTTCTTGTGGGAATCTCAAATTCTTCCTAAGTTTTTCTATACTTAATATCAGAAAATGAGATCATTTTATTGTCAAATTAACATTTTTTTTAGTATAAATAGTATTCATAGTCCCATAATGGGGCCACCTGTTATAAATACATTTAACAAAGATACATGAAATGCCTAAAATTGTTCTATCTTAGTGTTTCTATAGCAAACATTTGCAGGACCTGTTTTCCAAATGCATATTTACCTTTTTTAAGTTTGACTGTGTTAGTTTTCTGAAACTGCAAAACATACTGAGATAATCAACTTAGAAAAAAATTTTTGCTCACAATTTTGGAGGTTTCAGTTCATAATTGATTTACCCTGTTGCTTTGAGCCTCTGTTGGCACGTCATGGCAAAGTAAGTGATGTAACAAAACTGAACACATGATGACCAGGAATCAAATGAGACAAAAAGGCAGAGACCAGGGTCCCACTTCCATCATTGAGGGCATGTCTCTAGTGACCTGAGGACATCCCATTAAAAGCCCCCTCCAAAAGATCTGCTGTTCCCAAGCTGAGGTCATCATTTTAACACATGGGCCTTTGAGGAATATTACATAACCAAACTATAGCAATCACATTATTATAAATTATATATAAAAAACAACAAAAGTCTTCCATTTAAAACAATCAGTTGCTCTAGTGTTGATATTAAAAGTGTTACACATCACCTATTACACTAGTTCTTGAACTTCACTTTATATAGAAAGTCAAGGAAATAAGAATACTATGATTTTTTTTTTTTTTGCCAAACCTGAAGAAATTCTGATGTAGCACATCATTGGATTGAACTCCAAGTATCTTCATTTCTTATAACTGAAGATCATTATAATATCACAGGTCACTGAGAAATAGTGTCTTATGCCTTTTATATTATTTTTTCCTTCTGTCCTTGTAGTTTTCATTAATTATGCAAATCACCATTCAGAATTACTAAATACATTAGTATTATACTTTAAATAGTATTTATCCTGTCCCCTAGGATGTACATTCTGTGAAGGGTTGTATCTATTTTGTTCTTCATGATTTCCTTAGTACCCAGAACAATTCTTTATATGTAACAACCAGCTAATCAATACTTAATAAAAATACAAATGATTGAAAATAACAGTAACTGAAGTCAAGCTCGTGATAATCACATGCAGTTTAATAATCAAAGATTTACCAAGTAAAAATTTTATGGAATATATTCAGTTACTTTTATCTATCTTTATGTATATTTTTCATGCCATCAATCCCAGGCAATTAAATTGTTAACACTTCCAACAAGTAAGTAGTAGCATAAGAAACATAAGCATGTAAAAACAATTATTTTAGGTTGTTTTTAGAAATCATCTAAAGTCTTCATTTTAACTGTGGAGAAACTGATGACCATAAATATTAAGACATCCCCTCCCCTACAGAGCCCCTCACTTGCTCCACTCAAGTTCAATGAGCACTGAGGCCCAGGGCTCCTCCCTTGACAACTAGACGCTCTTCCAAAGTTTGCTTCCTTTTGAATAAAATGAGGTTAGCCTACACATCCAGGATTTTTTCCCTAGTTTAAATCATGCTATTGAAATTAATATTTGAAATTCTTAGCCCCCTTTAATAACTTTAAAAATATGGTTACTTTATTACTGTAGGCAGTTTCCCTCTAGTTCCATATCCAATGGTTATTTAATGGTCTTTCCATGCAATTCTTTGACAATAATATTTGCTTCCAACAGACAAATATGGATTAGCTCTATCTTCAAGATTCAAAAAAATGAAGCTAATTATTCTATGCATTGTGAATTATTGTAATTGAATGTAAAAATATAAATCTGCCACATCCAGTTCAGATCATCTGCTATATTTAGACATGGTACTGACTGCTTTAGAAACATCATTCCATTTATTCCTCAATGCATCTCTGCAATGAATATATAACATCTACAAGATATAGATGAGGTCATTGAAATTCAAGCAGCACTTCCATTGAGATTCTGCAATCCGGCATTTATATTTTCATTTACTGTGGAACTTGTAAATTGTCCCTTTAAAAGTAATATTAGGCAAATGAAAGCACAATTGGCACAGAGGCAGGTATTAAACTTTAGGTAACACAGTCAGCACTACCTTCCTTTTCTTTATTCTCTGTTTACTGAGAACTTTGTGGCTGGAACTCTCCCAGGCTCTTATTTTATACTGTTGACTGGAGGATGGATTCAGCATTTAAATCTTGAGGAGTGCTTTTCTTGTATGGATAGTTTCATTTCTTGAAGCCTTTTGTGCCTATGAATAGGTCCATCAAGAATACCTTAGAAATGGTCCTTGCCTTGGATTTAGAGTCCACAGTCCTTTGCTCCTCCTCTAATTTTAGTTGTAAGGTCACCTTACTGAATTCTAGGTTTTGCAAACATCAAAACAGTCAAACAAATGAAGCAATATCTTCCTTATCTAATTCTATTGTATGTGTCTTCCATACAGAAAATGCTCAGGTCATAATGCACTTTAATTAGCTAGCCAACATCAATTTTTAGTGAAATAGTTAATATTCCCTATCTGGTTGTGTAGCACTATAAATAACATGGGCATCTGTGTTCTCCTGATTTCTTAAAATTAGTCAGTTTATAGTCTTTCTTTCCATTAAAAATATTTGTTGAATTAGTTGTTTTCCTTGAAGGCTTCAAAATGCAGAAGAATCTTCTATCAATGCTGCTTTACCCAGAGCTCCCAAGCGTCACTTCCCTGAGCCTTACTAATTGGTCTCTCCCTTAATTTTGTCTACTAAATCTGGTCCCCCTTTCTCCAAGCCTCATTAGAGCAAAAATAATATACATACACCCTCAGAATAGCACTGATATAAGTGTTTATAAACAGCTCATGTTTTATTATAATCAGTCTTGTGGAAACTTTGCTTAGATGCTTCTGAGCCTTCCAGTATGGGTGTAGACAACTGTGAAAGTGAAGAATGAACATGCCAGCCTGATTGCAGTCACTGTCCAGCATCTTTTATAGACACAAGCCTATCAGACTTTCTGGAATGAATATAAGAGCTCCATTAGATGAGAATGTCTTTGTGTACAAATATTTCAATCCCATAAAGATAATATACTATCCCCAGGGTCCAAAGATGAGAATACTATCAGTTACTTTATATTTTATTGAACTCAAACACCAGAGATCCAAGGTGCACTTATATTGTGGTTCTCTTTCATTTTACTTATATTATGTTTTTAATACCAAATACCTAAGAACAAATAATTTCCATTTAAGGTGAGGAAATTAAATTCCATCTACACAATATTTACTGCCTCCACACAGGGATGTGCTCTCCAGACCACCCACACTTTAGGACATTGAAAGGTGTGTGTACCAGAGAAGGAATGCTAGACAGTCCTGATTGGGGGATTTACATTCAAAGAGAAGCATGTAGAAATGATCCCAATGATCTTGAAATCTAGATAGAAAGTAACAAAGAGAATCTCAGTGGTTAATGTGTAGGAAATAGAATATGATCGAATTCGAGATTTTATGTGTATATATTCAAGTAATACAAAGTTATAATTTTCTTTGACAGCTGTCTTAATTCTGCTCCATGGCTTTAGGCATATATAGCACTTCTGGATTCTACTAGAATATAGAAATTTGGAAGAAACAACTGTTTTCACATATATAATGAACCCAATAGTGACAAAAATTTGGAATAGTCTATAAAATCACAACTTTCTTCACACTTCTAGAGAGTCGAGGGCAGAACAACAAAGTAAGGGAAGACAGAACCTCCAGGGAGACATGCATACAAGTAGTTCACTACCTGAAGTAGGCATGAGAGGATGTGAGTTAGCAAAAAGCATTCCAGGAAATTTTGAGTGACCTACTTAAGGCCAAGTGTGGGCACATGTGAGAGTATAGAAATCCTAGGCCCTGGAGACACAAGGAATTCACAGATTCTCACAGACTTTTCTCTCTCTCTGCCCCTCAAGAAGGAAGGGAGGTACAGAATGATGTTGAGAGCAAAATCTCCTTTGAGGTGCAAAAGTGAAGGAACAGCAGTCTCATGGGAAACACCAGTTTCCACTATGGTCCTTCACTCCTACATCCCCCATTGTCCAAAAAGCAAATGCTGACTGGGGAAGTGTTGCAAAACTGTTCTTCCCATTAAAAATTCATAGCAGTTATAATAAGGCAAAGGGGAGAAAGATAAAAAGAAAGAGAGGAAGGAAAGGAGAGAGGGAGAGGAGAGCATCAAGGCTTATACACATCCATTTGTGATTGGAGTCTACTGAGAACAGGGCACTGCACCTGCCTAAGATCATTTCCTGGACAGCTGTAGCTTTTTTCCATTTCTGGTTGTTATTGTTTCTTAACAATAATTTCATAGAAATTTCTGAGTAAACCTCTGAAAATGTATCCCTGGTACAATCACAATATTTCATCTAAGTTTTCAAAACATAATAATATGCAAAAACATTTGCAATGTATAAAAGTCAATGGATTTGGAAAAAACAACTTCTATCTTCGATAATCTGGAAAAGCATTTTTGAGGAAAATGGAACTCGATGTCATATTTAAGAGAAAAATTGTTAGTTATGAGATTGGGTCAAATTTTCAGTCAGGAATATAAAAAGAGTGTGTAACAAAAATTATGAGTAGACCATAATAGGCTGATGAATACACTTTCAATAGAGGTGAGTGATGTTTAACATTAGTTTGCATTCACATTCAGAATGGTTTCAAGTTCAAGAGATGCATTTTATAAAAAAAAATATGAAACCTGTATTTATGAATAATAGAAAAGTTCTCATGAACTCTGGGTGACTAGGGCAGAAAAACTTAGAACATCAGAATTTTCATGAAACACCACAAATTCTATCAAGGTTCATTGAATCTTGCAGACAGCTTATGGGGTTTCTATGCAGTGGCATAGAAATGCAAAGGAGGGTCCCTATGTAAGAGGGATCCACTAGGTATTCATGTGCCAAACTAATAGACTGAAAAATAAATCCTGGTATTTCCACAAAACAGTAATGTCTTTGAAAAATAGTCTTTAATATATAGTCCTATTGTTTTTCTTTGAAATTACAGGTAGGAAGATTTCTGCAGTCTATGTCTTGAGATCTAAAAACTACAATCTTGCCCTAAATTTCCAGTCCAAATTATACAATACATTATGTTTAACATGAAGTTTACCATAAAGAAGACAATTTTATGCCATTTCATTGAGCTTGAACATCATAATAATAAAATATAAGATATACTCAGATAACATCATATGTAAGTATATCAATAAGAAAAGAATGCTAAGATTCTATGACAAAAGAAAAAAGGATAGAATTATGCAGTTCTGATGTACAAAAAGTTAGTGTCTATCCAAATTTCTAGGACTACAGCCATCTCTTGAAAGGTTGCAAAGGAACATTGCAAAGGTAACAGTAAATAGAGATTCCCCAAATATAAGACACATATATATGACATATATTTCATATTATGCAATATATATTTGTATATATCATATCATTTCTAAGAGTTCTTTAAATATAAGTACATAAATAGATAATGATAGATGATAGATAGATAGATAGATAGATAGATAGATAGAATTGGCCATATATATAAATCTGGAGTTGGTTTATGTGGTTAGGAAGCTTGAAACTTCATAAGCTGTCTGCAAAATGGAAAACCAGGAAAGCAGTGGTACAATTCAAATGATTCCAATGATATGAGAATGGGAGTAAGAGGGAAAAGACTATGTGTGTGCTGATGTAAGTGTCAGGGTGCCAAAGCTCGAGAACCAGGAACACTTACATCCAAAGACAGGCGAAGTTGGATGCTCCAGTTCATGAAGAGAGTTCATACTCATTCTTCCATCTTTTTGTTCTGTTCTGGCCATCAGTAGAGTAAATGATGATCTTGGTGAGAGTGATCTTCTTCACATAGTCTACCAATACAATGCTTACCTCTCCCAGAAATATTTTCACAGACACACCCAAAAAGAATGTTTTCCAGCTCTCAGGGCATCCTACAGCCCTGTCAAGTTGACATATAAAATTAACCATTGAAACAGCCAATGGAACCAGGAATAAGCATACAGAACAGAAATTTCTGTTTTCTCCTTGACTTCTAGGTTGGAATCACACTTAATCACTGAAGAGACTAGTTTATGACCAGCAAGTGAGATAAGAGGAATGAAAAATGCTGCCAAATGGTTTCAAACTCCCAAACTATGAGCAATGGTTCCCTTCTCTCATATTGACCATCTACAATACTGAAGAGTCTGACTACAAATAATACTTTTTTGTGTGAAAGTTAAAATGAGATTAATGTATCAAATTGACAATAAGGACATGATGCTTCTATAAACTCTATGAAGCATTACAAATTGTCGTGCACACCAATCTGGTGACTGCCTCCTTTACGAGTAGCATTTTAACCTACCCAACACTGACATCATCTAGGAATACATAATCTACATTCTGAATCCTTTAGAAGTTCCTTTCAAGTAGCAGGGTTTGCTCATGGTTTAATAAAAAAATAATGATTTATAAAATTAGGAATCTATGCACATCATTAAATTAAATAGTATTTTGATTAGATTATTTGGCCATAAATTAATGAACTTGGTTAACTGTGAAATGATTCTCTATTTGCAGTGTACTCTCTCCAATTAAGCCATTTATTTACTTTCATTTTTTAACGTCTTCCATGTTCCAAGTACTAAGAAAAGAATTGGTGAGTAAAATAGATATGCTTCCTGCTACCACTGGGCTTTTAACTTACTGCTAAAGGAAGTATTAGTTAAAATAATATCTGGAATATTTCAGTGTGAGACTTGCTAAGAAGAAAAAGTATGACAGTAACAAGAATGTCATGTAGGAAAAATAATTTTGCACTTAATCTATGAGAGCATAAGTCATATTTTAAATGGATGTAATTATTAGTCTTGGGTGGGTGTGATATCCTGTTTACTATTGCCTACTACACTAGTTCTCAGTTTGCATTCAGCTTGACCATGCAAAACAGGCCATTTTCATCAGCAACAATTCCAGGCAAAATTTTGCTTTTAGAATGAAGTACTATGAATGAGTGATCCAATATGTATTTGTTTCAAAAATCCACATCAAAATCTACTTATATCTCCAAGGAAAATAAGACAACAAGAAAATAAGGACTATAAAAAAATTTGGAAAAAAATAAAAAGAATTAAAAATTAAAGGTTATAATATTAAATGAAATGTGTCCTTAAAGGGGAATGTATATGCTTTTACATTATCTTAGACTAAAGCTATAGAAAATACAAAAGCAGTTGTGGAGGTTTGGCATGGGGGTAGGGAGTGTGGGAGTGTGACCATAAAGGAAAGGATGAGAGAAATTTTTTGTGGTGATTCAACAGTTCTGCATTTTGGTTTTGGTGTGTGTGTAAGTTCAAGTTGCTCCGTGTTCTCATCAACACTTGCTAGTATTTCTATATTCACATTAGAAATTTTGATAAATGTATCAAGATATCTCATTTGCCATTTCCTAATGACTAATTATGTAGAGCATATTTTTGTGTGCTCACTGGTCATTTAGAGAATACTTTTGTGAACTATGTATTCTTTAGCTAATTGGCTAAATTAGCTCTTATTATTGATTTCTAAGAGTTCTTTAAATATAAGTAACACAAATCTATTGTTAAATATATGTATTGCAGATATTTTCTTCTAGTGTGTGACTAGTCTTTCCATTTTCTTAACTGTGTGACTTGAGTAGAACTTTTAAATGCGGCAACTGGAATTCTAAGATGTTCTCAATATCACCACACATTAGTGTACAGACATGTATGTTCACCTCTCTGGACCACTGAACCATATAATCTCTCCCTCCAATGTGTTGTGTTACTGAGGTCTTGTTGTAACATATTCCTGTTGCCTCTCAAGATCTACAACAGCTACACTTCAAGAAGTTTGTATGGCTAGAATGTGAAAATGGCTGTCAAATCCAGCTAAAAGTCAGGGGTAAAAAATAATTGAATGAAAGGAAGGAAGGAGGGAAGGGAGGAAGGCCGGCCTCAGGAACTGCAAGGAACTAAATTGAGCCAACAAACCTAAATAAGTTTTGAACAGGACACAGAGCCTCAGATGAGATTGGGCAACATTCATTTTTAACCTGCGTAGAAACTAAGTGGAGGATGGAGTTAAGCTGTCCCTGATTTCCTGATCCCTGGAAAGTGTGGATCAAAAAGCACATATTAATTTATTTCAGTATAATTGCAGTAGTTTGTTAGACAACAATATAAAAGCAATACAACTTTCCTGCATCCACTACTAGACTACCCATCCTGAATTATACAGGAATATCACCAATATATAAGAAAGTAAAATGTGCATCTTGAATTAGTAATTTTGCAAATATCAATGTGAAAACACATGTCTAGGGTTTGCATAAATAGACAAAGAGAACTGAGCTTTAATCAGTGATAATTTGGTCCTGAATACTGCAATCTAGGTAACAAGAATTTTCTAACATGATGCTTTAGATTTACTTTCTTAGCAGCGACCTATCCAGTTTCAACTATTTTCCATGTGCTGCGTGGTTTTTACCACTTTACAATTCAACTCATAATGTTCTAATTCAAGTAGAGAATAACAAAATCAGCACTACCTATTCTTTTGAAATTCCTAAGCAAATTTAGATGACAGGTGTAGAAATTGCATGACTAATTCAGAGGATATGAGATTGAAAAACTATATATTGGTTGGCCCATAAGAAATTCCCATCTCATTCAATTCAGAGAGCATAGCCTTTACAATCACCTTTTATTAGCAAAATGTTTGAGGACTGATAAATTTGAATGAGTGGCATAGCAATTTGTCATAGATCAAAATGTCTTTCCTCTTTTCCTACTCAAGCATTTAAAACCTTCTTGAATGTTTATGTTCATTAATTTCATTCCATGAGCATCCTACAGCATTACAAAGCACTGGGAAACGAAGTATCTGAAAACTACTTTCAATAGTCTGCCCACTGTAAATTGAACTCTCTGTATAAATAAGCTGAAAGGAAATAAATATTTATACTAGCAAACCTGGAAAACACAGATAAACAAAATAAAATGACAGCAGTAATACAAAACTCAGTTTTAAACATTCTTAGAAATATAAAATATATGGATATATAGGTTAAACATTGAAAAATAATTTTAAAATAGTATCCAAAGAAAAAATAATTGATTTTTTTTTTTTTTTTTTTCTTTTTGGTACTGGGGATTGAACCTAGGGGCACTCGACCACTGAGACACATCTCCAGCCCTATTTTGTATTTTATTTAGAGACAGGGTCTCACTGAGTTGCTTAGGGCCTCACTAAGTTGCTGAGACTGGCTTTGAACTCAAGATCCCCCTGCCTTAGCCTCCCAAGTGCTGGGATTACAGGCGCGCACCACCATGACCGGCTACTTAAGTATTTTATAGTAATACTTCAGAATAACCTTAACCAAGCAAATGAAGGATTTGCAAAATGAAAATTATAAAACATTGATGAATAAAACTAAAGAAGCAGAAATAAAAGGAAAAATACCTTGTGTATGTGGATTCAATGACTTGTTATTGTTAAACTGTCTATACTAGAGAAAATACACAGATTTAACATAAAGCCTATCAATATTCCAGTAGCATTTTGCTACTGACTGAATGTTTGTACTTCTCTAAAATGCACATCTTGATATCCTAACCTCCAAGATAATAATGTAATTAGGAGATAGACCCGAGGGTGATGAGATCATGAGACCAGAGCATCAGTATTGGATTAATGCCCTTCTACAAGAGATCTTGGAGAGTTCGCAAGTCCTCTCTGGTTGTTTGAGGAGTGGGCCTTTACAATAGTCTGTTTCATTATAGATGGCTGAACAAACTAAGGCACAGAGTGTATCACGATAGATAAAACAGTCTTGACGTTCAGAAAATACTTTGAAAAGCCAAATAGATCTTGGCATCATATTCCTGATTTTAAAAAATAATACAAACTCTGGCAAACAAAGTGTATAATACTAGCATGAAATCAAACATAGAGTCCAGTAGAAGAGAATAGAAGACCTGAAATAAATCCACAGATGTATATTAAGTGATCCTCCACAAATCAGCAAGAAAACACAGTGTGGAAAGGACAGACCCTTCAACAAATGATCCTGAGAAAACTAGTGTTGGGATTTTTCAGATTGTTTTTGCCATCTCTCCCTGGAGAGTGGCTATAAATTCCATCCCTGTCCTCATGTGGCTTCAGAGGATTTGGCCATGGATGCTTCCAGTGTGCCCTTCATATGATACTTCTTTATCCTGAATGAGGACTGATGCCTAAGTGTCCCAACCATGACCAGGTGTTTACAGGAAAATTGTTCATACTGGCAGACACACTATAGCTACTCTCTAGCCTGTGATCAGTTTATTTCAGTCAAGATAGTCTCTAGGAGAGCCCTGACCAGGAAGAAAGTTTGATTTTTAGCTTGTTAGTCAGGTAAGACACAGAAGGAGCAAAAAATGAAATGTCAGAAGCAGTGTGTTACAGATCACAGAAAGACGGCAGCACACCCACAAGGCCAATGGGAAAGGAAAGCTCTCTAGAAACCCATAATCTACCTGCAGATGGTGAGTAGGAGAGGAAGCAAGGGATCCTTGGGCCAGACTTTACTGGGGTCAAAGACATTATTACAAAATAGTTTTCCAGCTGGGAGTACTAACTAGGGGATTTTTTTAATTTTGATTCATTGTACACAAATGGGGTACAGCTGTTGTTTCTCTGGTTGTACATGAGGTAGAGTCACACCATTTGTGTAATCATACACGTACATAGGGTAATGATGTTTGTCTCATTCTGTTATTATTCTTACCCCGCTCCCTGATCCCATCCCCTTTTTTCCCCTATGCAATCCATCCTTCCTCCATTCTTGCCTCCTTCCCACCCCATATAATGTATCATCACCACTTATCAGAGAAATCATTTGGCCTTTGGTTTTTTGGGATTGGCTAATCTCACTCAGCATGACCATCTCCAATTCCATCCATTTATTTGCAAATGCCATAATTTTATTCTTCTTTATGGCTGAGTAATATTCCATTGTGTATATATATCACAGTTGCTTTATCCATTCCTCTATTGAAGGGCATCTAGGTTGATTCCACAATCTAGCTATTGTGAATTGAGCAGCTATGAACATTGATGTGGCTGCATCACCGTAGTATGCTGATTTTAAGTCCTTTGGGTATAGGCCAAGGAGTGGAATAGCTGGGTCAAATGGTGGATCCATTCCAAGTTTTCTAAGGAATCTCCACACCACTTTCCAGAGTGGTTGCACTAATTTGCAATCCCACCAGCAATGTATGAGTGTCCCTTTTTCCTCACATCCTCGCCAACACCTATTGTTGCCTGTATTCTTGATAATAGACATTCTAATTGGGGTGAGATGATATCTTAAGGTAGTTTGGATTTGCATTTCTCTTATTACTAGAGATGTTGAACATTCTTTCATATACCTGCTGATTGCTTGTAGATCCTCTTCTGTGAAGCGTCTGCTCATTTTCTTAGCCCATTTATTGATTGGGTTATTTGTATTCTTGGGGTAAAGTTTTTTGAGTTCTTTATAGACTCTGGAAATGAGTGCTCTATCTGAAGTGTGTGTGGCAAAGATTTTCTCCCACTCTATAGGTTCTCTCTTTACAAAGCTCATTGTTTCCTTTATTGAGGAAAAGCTTTTTAGTTTGAATCTATCCCAATTATTGATTCCTGCTTTTATTTCTTGTGCTTTGGGAGTCATGTTTAGGAAATCTGGTCCTAAGCCCACATGATGAAGATTTGGACCTACTTTTTCTTCTATTAGGTGCAGGGTCTCTGGTCTAATTCCTCTAACTAGGGGATTTAGAGCAGCACTACTGAGAAGTGGTCACTGTGCAATATGTGGGCTGTCCATATAGGACTTGTGGCTGGGTCACATAAGTTATATCCAGCAGTCTGGTAGTGAGGTGATTACTAGCAGGTGGTTGTGTATGGCAGATGTCTGGATTAAAAACATAGAGGAACTTGAAGGAAATTAGGAATTGGAAATCATGTTAAGGGTGATTGAGTTCTGGCTATGGTATGAGAAAGTTCAATTTATATTCAAAATAAAAACTGAGGCAATATGTAATTTTAAGAACTCATTATAATCACATGCAAAAAAGGGAATTGAACATTCATTTTTGTACCATACACAAAACTCAAAATGTAACTCAAAATGTATTAGCAATTTTAACTTGAGAGCTGAAACTATAAAATTCTTGAAGAAAATCATTCAGAGAAACTTTTGTGATGTTGGGCTTTGCAATTATTTCTCGAAGATGGAACCAAGACCTGAAGTAAGAAACCAAAAAGAAATAAGTGGAACTGTATCAAACTAAAAACTTTTGCCACAATAAAGGGAAAAAAAATCAGCAAAGTGAAAAACAACCTATAGAACAGATGAAATACCTGCAAATCAGATATTTAATGAGTAACCACCCTGCATGGTTTTCAACTATACTTACGGAACTCCTAACTCACTATCAAAACCAACAAATGACCCGATTACAGAATGGGCTAGAGACTTGAATAGACATTTCTCCAAAGAAGATACACAAATGACTAACAGTCATATGAAATATAAGCAATATCAATGGTCATCAGGGTTATGCAAATCAAATTCAGATCTGTTAAGATGGTTATTTTTAAAAAGATGAACAATAAGTTTTTATAAGGATGTGGATCAATTGAAATCTTTGGACACTAGTGATAGGAACATGAAATAATGCCACCACTCTGGAAAATGACAGGCATTCCTCAAAAAATTAAAAATGTAATTACTATGTCATCCAGAAATTCCTCTTCTGGTTCTTTAACCTAAAGAACTGAAATCAGGGTATCAAGAAATATGCACTCACATGTTCACTGAAGCTTTATTCATTACCGCCAAGATAGAGAACAACATAAACGTTCATTGAGAGATCAATGGAAAAAAACAAACAAGGCATATACATACATTGAAATATTACTTGTTTTAAAAAAAAAGGCAATCCTATCAAAGTCAACAGCATGAAAGAGCCTGGAGAGCATTGTGCTAACAAAATTATCCTGTTTCTCAAGATAAATAGTGCATTATTTCATTGATGTGAGATATCTTGATATTCTCCAGCTCCATCCATTTACCGGCAAATGCCAGAATTTCATTCCTCTTTAAGACTCAGTAATATTCCATTGTGTATATGTAGCACATTAAGTTTATCCATTCAACTGTTGAAGGGCATCTAGGTTGGTTCCATATGTTAGATGTTATTAATTGAGCTGGTGATGAGGATGTGGGGAAAAAGATACAGTCATACGCTGCTATTGGGACTGCAAATTGGTGCAACCACTATGAAAAGCAGAATGGAGATTTCTCAGGAAACTAGGGATGGGACCACCATTTGGCCCAGCTATCCCACTCCTCGTTTTATATTCATTTATCTCTTAGCCAGGAAATCCTGTCAGCAAACATTTGCCAGAGATTTTGTTGAGGATTCGATATGCCTCATTGTCCCTAAGAATGGGAAATGAGTTACAAACTAATTTTTAATCATTTTCTTTAATTAACTTGAAATTGAATCTTTAGAGGTAACAAACTAGGAGCTTTTTCATCAAATATATATTTTATTTCCTTTTTGTTTGTTTGTTTAAAGGAAGGTTGAATTGGGAACGCCCTCTATAATTAAGGTTCATTAAGTTTTCTGGAAAGGCAAATATTCTGATTTTCTGTTTATTTTTAATATATGGTTTGTTAATGTATCATTTGAATTATTAGTATTTGGGAGGGAATATTAACATGCCATGGCATTAACAATGCCATAGGACCATGGTTATGTTCTAAATAAATGAGCTATTAAGAAGACATTCTCTGCCGCTGTCTCTGCCATATCCACAGCAGAGCAGAGGCTCTGTAAGTTGCACAGCATCAGGTTTGTATGACACTCATAAAACAACCCATGTCTTCTGAATGATCCATGGACTCTCTGATCATTACTGCACTTAAAACATTGCTTATTTTAACATTCTTTGTATAAAAATAAAACTCTTGTATATTGTATTAAATATAAATAAGTGTAAAATAAAGAAGTAAAGCTATCTCAAGCCTAGTACTGAAAGACACCCATTCTTATCATTGGCCTATCTTTTTAGAAGGCAGGTGAGACCAATTCTCAGTTAATGTGTTTGAAAGGATATTGCTATGAATATTTTTACTATAACCATCATTTTTGATAAAATTACTTCTCTTTTACTAGGATTGTGTAATTAAGTAGAAAACATTATTTTAAAGACTTTTCTTTTTCTTAAGTTAAATGCTATAAACAGGATTCCCAATACAGACTTCCTTAGTTAATACCTTCCCCACCTTTTACTATCATGTCTCTGGTTCTTCAAAGAGTTTCCAAATTACAAAAGATGCTCTAGAAAAATTTTTAGGAGAAATGATCAACATTTTGAATTTTGTGAGGAATATATTTGAGAATGAAGTTCTAGATTGCTGGTTAGCTCTTATCCAAGTTTAGAAGCATGAAACCATCAATTTTGAAAATATGACATCAAACTTTAATGTTTCAATGAAAGCCAGGTATCATTAACTAATTACTAACCCATGTAGTAATTTGGAAAATAAAATAGACGTCCCAACTGCTATAAATTTACACCTGTGTTGTGTAATACATAGGTGACTTGGAAATTGTTGATGGATTTGAGAGAACGGGAGTTTCCATTCCACAAAGGAAT